>JADRCH010000061.1:3593945-3723929 GCA_019843965.1 Rhynchomys soricoides
TATTACATATGTTTGAAGGACAGGTGATTTACATATTACATATGTTTTAGAAGTTTGAGATCCAGATGTCTCCAGCTTAGTCTTCACACACTTGAGCCCAATAGTGAGTACAGAATAAATCCCCCCCTCCCACCCCACACCCCCCCCCGATCTTGAAAATAAGCTCTTGTGTAAAATAGAGATGATGGTATGTTGGACTGTGAAACATGAAAGAGATTTTCCTTTACAAAACTTTGAGGCCTGTTTTCATCTATAAATCACCTGCGCTCAGTGGAATGAATGATTTCAAAGAATAGTGTGTCCTGAAGGTCTCTCTAGAGTGAATTTAACAGAAATGGGGACACCTTGTTAGTAGAAGGTAGATTATAGTACCACAGTGACTTTGTCACTGTTAATATTTTCTTAGTCATCACATACAGTCACCGTGTGAGTTCTAAGGTTGCTTTTGCTGACATCCATCCTGACTGCATCCACATCCTCTCTGTGCACATTAACTGTATTCCAAGTGTGGTAGTCTGAATATGCTTGGCCCATGGGAAGTGGCACTCTTAGGAAGTGTGGCCTTATTGAGGAGGTGAGGTCTTGTTAGAGGAAGTGCGTTACTGTGTAAGCGGGCTTTGCCAAGGGTGGAATCTAGTCTCATCCTGAACTCTCAGCTCTTCCAGCACCAAGCTTACCTGTGCCATGGGATGCTTCCCACCATGATGATAATGGACTGAACCTCTGAAATCATAAGCCAGCCCCAATGAAATGTTTTCCTTTATAAGAGTTGCCTTGGTCATGGCATCTCTTCACAGCAGTAAAACCCTAATTAAGACACCAAGCCATCCCATCCCAAGGTTGTTCCTTTTCTCTAATGTGTACCACATTTCCTGCATCATCTGTTTCCCACCAGTAGCCAGTCAAATCTAAGTCCAAGTCAGCCTTCTACTAAAAAGTCCTTTATTGATTCTTAACTGCCTTGTATTGCTATATAGATTTCTAGAACATCAAGACACTACCATATTATGCTTTCAGCTTGTCTATCTGCTATTATGTCCTCTATGTCTCTAGATTTTTCAGTTTAAGTATGCCTTGTCCTTTGACTGTCATGTTCCTTTTCCCACATCACTATTTTAAATGAGTCCTTCTCGTGTGTTTTAAGGTCTGGTTTCCAGAAAACTCACATCAATGAAGAGTGAGTTGAAATAGAAAAGTTCACAGTTCTTTAGTCTTACCTGGAAGTTAGGCCTACCAGTTAACAGTGTTTAGTCCAGTAGTTTAGTCTTTCTATTTTTGAGCCCCCGACCCCAGATTTGACTTGTACTCTATTCTAACATATTGTAGTTGTAAAGAAGACAACAGTTTTACTTCCTTAGAATCAGCCACAGAGAGCACCATGTACCTGTCCTACAAGGCTGGTGTTTCACCTTTCTGGGTGCTAAAAAGCCTATAACAGTGATTTTTTTTTAAAGGGTTGTGAACCAGTACTTGTCAAGCCCCTCTTCCTGGCTCACAGGTGGTTAGTCATCATCTGTATCATCACATTCTCTTCTCTCTCTCTCTCTCTCTCTCTCTTCCCCCCCCCATTCTCATCTCTTAATGTCTGTATGTAGATGCTTCCTTCTTAAAAGAACACTGGTCATAGTGTGTTAGGGTTTCTATGGGTAACCTTGCTTAACTTGATTGCTCTTATGGAGTAACTCCCTTCAATAAGGTCACAATTTCAGAAATCGAGTCAAGAATTCAACCTATGAATTTTGGGGAAAAGTATAGGTCTAGTTTCCCTATGTTGCTGTGACAAAATACTCTGACCAAAAGCAACTTGAGGAGGACAAGAATTATTTGGCTTATATTTCCAGGTTATAGTCCATCACTGAGGAAAGTCAGGGCAGGAACCTGAAGTAGAACCCCAAAAGGCAGTGGTTCTCAACCTTCCTAATGCTGTGAACCTTTAATATACTTCTTCATGTTGTGGTGAGCCCAACTGTAAAAATATTTTTGCTGCTACTTCATAACTGTGATTTTGCTAATTTTATGTATTTTAATGCAAATATATGATAAGTAAGATATCTGATAAACAATCTCTTGTAAAGGTCATTCAGTCCTCAAAGGGGTCATGATCTACAGGTTGAGAACCACTGCTGTAGAGTAAGCCTACCTGGCTTATTCTCTGATTTGTCCACAGGCTCATGATCAGCTAGCTTTTTTGTGTAGACCAGCTCCACATGCCTAGGAATGCAACTTTCCCCAGTGGGTTGGCAGCTCTATATCACTCTTCTATGAAGACAATCCTTTGCAGACATGGCTACAGGCCAATATGATCTTTGCAATCCCTCACCTGATACTTCTTAGATTTTTTTTTTCCTGTAGTAAGTTGACTGCAGAAGCCAATTAGAACAAGTATCTATCAGTAATAGGGCTCCACATTGATTTAATTATATGGTACTTAGAGACATTAAAAATGGAAAGAACATCAGGTGAGAGTTTTTTCATACAATATCTTTATTAGTTATGATTCTGTTGCTGCAATAAAACAGCATGGGTAAGGCAGCTTATAGAAAAGAAGGAGAATATTCTGTTTTATCTGTCTATAGATTTAAAGTCCATAATTAGCAGGGACAGTAGGGACAGCATGACAGCAGGCAGCATGGTGCCAAGAGCATAAAATAGAGCAACTGTTATGATATTCTTGAAGCTCACCTGCAGTATCATGCTTCATTCAGCTAAGCAATGTCTCCTAAACTTCCCCCAACAGCATTAGCAACTGGGAGCCATGTATTCAAATGTCAGAAACTATGGAGGATATTTCTTTTTTATTTTTATTTTTGATACTTTATTTACATTTCAAATGTTTTCCAAGTCTCCCCTTTGGAAACTCCCTATCCCATCCCCCTCTCCTGCCTCTATGAGGGTATTCCCCTGCCCACCCACCCACCCACTCTTGTCTTCCTTCCCTGGCATTCCCCTATAATGGGGCATCTAACACTTTCAGACCCAAGGGCCTCTTTTCCCACTGATGGCCAACAAGGCCCTCCTCTGATGATATGGCCAGCACCATGGGTCCTCCATGTGTATTCTTTGGTTGGTGGTCCAGTCTCTGGGAGCACCGGGGATGCCTGACCAGTTGACACTGTTCCTCCCTCCCTCCATTGGGCTGCAAACTCCCTCAGCTCCTTCAGTCCGTTCTCCAACTCCTCCATCTGGGACCCCACGCACAGTCCAACACTTGTGAATTGAATCATGGGTATTCCAAACTTTTGGGCTAATATCCAATTATCGATGACTACATACCATGTTTGTCCTTTTGTGACTGAGTGACCTCGCTCAGGATGATATTTTTAAGTTTGATCCATTTGCGTGCAAATTTCATAAAGTCATTGTTTTTAATAGCTGAGTAGTATCACATTGTGTAAATGTACCACATTTTCTGTATTCATTCCTCTGTTGAGGGACATCAGTGTTGTTTTCAGCTTCTGGCTATTATAAGTATGGCTGCCATGAATATAGTAGAGCATGTGTCCTTATTACATGTTGGAGCATCTTCTGGGTATATGCCCAGGAATGGTATAGCTGGGTCCTCAGGTAGTATCATGTCCAGTTTTCTGAGGGTCCACCAAACTGATTCCAGTTGGTGATTTTTGCACCAACTTGCAATCCCACCAGCAGTGGAGGAGTATTTCTTTTTCTCTACATCCTCACCAGCATCTGCTGTCACCTGAGTTTTTGATCTTAGCCATTCTGACTGGTGTGAGGTGGAATCTCAAGGTTGTTTTGATTTGCATTTCCCTGATGACTAAAGATGTTGAATATTTCTTTAGGTGCTTCTCAGCCATTCGAGTTTCCTCAGTTGAGAATTCTCTGTTTTGCTCTGTTTCCCATTTTTGATAGGGTTATTTGGTTTTCTGGAGTCTAACTTCTTGAGTTCTTTGTATATATTTGATATTAGCCCTCTATCAGATGTGGGATTGGTAAAGATCTTTTCCCAATCTGTTGGTTGCCATTTTGTCCCATTGACAGTGTCCTTCGCCTTACAGAAGCTTTGCAATTTTATGAGGTCCAATTAGTCGATTCTTGATCTTAGAGCATAAGCCATTGGTATTCTGTTCAGGAACTTTTCCCCTGTACCCATGTGTTCAAGACTTTTCCCCACTTTCTCTTCTATTAGATTCAGTGTATCTGGTTTTATGTGGAAGTCTTTGATCCACTTGGACTTGAGCTTTGTACAGGGAGATAGGAATGGATCAATTCTCAATCTTCTACATGTAGAAGATTGGTGCCAGTTGAACCAGCACCAATTGTTGAAAATGCTGACTTTTTACCATTGGATGGTTTTAGCTCCTTTGTCAAAGATCAAATGACCGTAAGTGTGTGGGTTCGTTTCTGGGTCGTCAATTCTATTCCAATGATCTACCTGCCTGTCACTGTACCAATACCATACAATTTTTACCACTACTGCTCTGTAGTAAAGCTTGAGGTCAGGGATGCTGATTCCCCCAGAAGTTCTTTTATGGTTGAGAATAGTTTTTGCTATCCTGGGTTTTTTGTTATTCCAAATGAATTTGAGAATTGCTCTTTCTAAGTCTGTGAAGAATTGAGTTGGAATTTTGATTGAGATTGCATTGAATCTGTAGATTGCTTTTGGCAAGATGGCTATTTTTACTATATTAATCCTGTCAATCCATGAGCATGGGAGATCTTTTTATCTTCTGAGGTCTTCTTCAATTTCTTTCTTCAGAGACTTGAAGTTCTCATCATACAGATCTTTCACTTGTTTGGTTAGAGTCACACCAAGATACTTTATATTATTTGTGACTATAGTGAAGGGTGTCATTTCCCTAATTTCTTTTGCAGCCTGTTTATCCTTTGAGTATAAGAAGGCTACTGATTTGTTTGAGTTAATTTTATATTTGGCCTCTTTGCTGAAGTTGTTTATCAGCTGTAGCAGTTCTGTGGTGGAGTTTTCCAGGTCACTTAAGTATACCATCATATCATCTGCAAATAGTGATATTTTGATTTCTACCTTTTCAATTTGTATCCCTTTGACCTCCTTTTGTTGTCTAATTGCTCTATCTAGAACTTCAAGTACTATATTGAGTAGATAGGGAGAGAGTCCCTGATTTTAGTCAGATTGCCTCAAGTTTCTCTTCATTTAGTTTGATGTTGGCTACAGGTTTGCTGTATATTGCTTTTACTATGTTTAGGTATGGTCCTTGAACTCCTGATCTTTCCAAGACTTTTATCATGAAGAGATGTTGAATTTTGTCAAATGCTTTTTCAGCATCTAATGAAATGACCATGTGGTATTTTTTTCTTTGAGTTTGTTTATGTAGTGGATAACATTGATGGATTTCTGGGTATTGAACCATCCCTACATCTGTGGGATGAAGCTTACTTGATCATGATAAATGATTGTTTTGATGTATTCTTGGATTTGGTTTGCAAGAATTTTATTGAGTATTTTTGCATCGATCTTCATAAGGGAAATTGGTCTGAAGTTTTCTTTTATTGTTGGGCCTTTTTGAGGTTTTGTTATCAGTGTAACTGTGGCCTCATAGAATGAATTAGGTAGTGTTCCTTCTATTTCTATTTTGTACAATAGTTTGAAGAGTATTGGTATTAGGTCTTCTTTGAAGGTCAGATAGAATTCTGCACTAAACCCATTTGGTCCTGGGCTTTTTTTTGGGGGGGGGGGAGACTTTTAATGACTGCATCTATTTCTTTAGGAGTTATGGGACTGTTTAGATGGTTTATCTGATCCTGACTTAATTTTGCTATTTGGTATCTATCTAGAAAATTGTCCATTTCTTCCAGATTTTCCAACTTTGAGAATAGGCTTTTGTAGTAAGATCTGATCACTTTTTGAATTTCCTCAGATTCCCTTTTATATCTCCCTTTTCATTTTTGATTTTGTTAATTTGGATACTGTCTCTGTGCCCGCTGGTTAGTCTGGCTAAGGCTTTATCTATCTTGTTGATTTTCTCAAAGAACTAGCTCCTGTTTTTGTTGATTCTTTGTATAGTTCTTTTTGTTTCTAATTGATTGATTTCAGCCCTTAATTTGATTATTTCTTGCTTTCTATTCCTCTTGGGTGTATTAGTTTCTTTTTGTTCTGGAGCTTTCAGGTGTGCTGTTAAGTTGCTAGTGTATGCTTTCTCCAGTTTCTTTTTGGAGTCACTCAGAGCTATGAGTTTTCCTCATAACACTGCTTTCATTGTGTCCCATAAGTTTGGATATGCTGTACTTTCATTTTCATTAAATTCTAGGAAGTCTTTAATTTCTTTCTTTATTTCTTCCTTGACCAAGTTACCATTGAGTAGAGTGTTGTTCACCTTCCATTTGTATATGGGCTTTCTGTTGTTGTTGCTATTGAAGACCAGCCTTAATCTGTAGTGATCTGATAGGAGGCATGGGATTATTTCAATCTTCTTATATCTGTTGAGGTTTGTTTTGTGACCAATTATATGATCAATTTTGGAGAAGGCACCATGAGATCCTAAAAAGAAGGTATATTCCTTTGATCTAGGATGAAATGTTCTATAGATGTCTATTAAATCCATTTGGTCCGTAACTTCTGTTAGTTTCACTGTGTCTCTGTTTAGTTTGTGTTTCCAAGATCTGTCCATTGATGAGAGTTGGGTGTTGAAGTCTCCCACTATTATTGTTTGAGGTGCTATGTGTGCTTTGAGCTTTAGTAAAGTTTCTTTTATTTAGGTGGGTGCTCTTGCATTTGGAGAATAGATGTTCAGAATTGAGAGTTCTTGGTAATTTTTCTTTGATGATTATGAAGTGTCCTTCCTCATCTTTTTTGATGACTTTTGGTTGAAAGTCGATTTTATCTGATATTAGAATGGCTACTCCTGCCTGTTTCTAGGGACCATTTGACTGGAAAATTATTTTCCAGCTCTTTACTCTGAGGTAGTGAATGTCTTTAACACTGAGGTGCATTTCCTGTATGTAGCAAAATGCTGGGTCCTGTTTATGGATTTAGTCTGTTAGCCTATGTCTTTTTATTGGGGAATTTAGTCCATTTGTGTTAAGATATATTAAGGAATAGTGATTGTTGCTTCCTGTTGTTTATGTGTTTGTGTAGCTAAAGATTACGTTCTTGCTTTTTCTAGGGTGTAGTTTCCCTCCTTGTTTTGGTGTTTTCCATTTAATATCCTTTGAAGGGCTAGGTTTGTGGAAAGATATTGTGTAAATGTGGTTTTTATCATGGAATATCTTGGTTTCATCATCTATGGTAATTGAGAATTTTGCTGGGTATAGTAGCCTGAAATGGCATTTGTGTTCTCTTAGGGTCTGTATGACATCTTTTCAGGATCTTCTAGCTTTCATAGTCTCTGGTGAGAAGTCTGATGTAATTCTGATAGGTCTGCCTTTATATGTTACTTGACCTTTTTCCCTTACTGCTTTTTATATTCTTTCTTTGTTTTGTGCATTTGTTGTTTTGACTATTATGTGACAGGAGGAATTTCTTTTCGGGTCCAATCTATTTGGAGTTCTGTAGGCTTCTTGAATGTTTATGTTCATCTCTTTCTTTAGGTTAAGGAAGTTTTCTTCTATAATTTTGTTGAAGATATTTACTGGCCCTTTAATTTGGGAATCTTCACTCTCTTCTATACCTATTATCCTTAGGTTTAGTCTTCTCATTGTGTCCTGGATTTCCTGGATGTTTTGGGTTAGGATCTTTTTGCATTTTGCAATTTCTTTGACTGTTGTGTCAATGTTTTCTATGGTATCTTCTGCATCTGAGATTCTGTCTTCTATCTCTTGTATTCTGTTGGTGATGCTTGCATCTATGACTCCTGATCTCTTTCCTTGGCTTCTATCTCCAGGGTTGTCTCCCTTTGTGATTTCTTTATTGTTTC
Source organism: Rhynchomys soricoides (assembly GCA_019843965.1). Lineage (NCBI taxonomy): Eukaryota > Metazoa > Chordata > Mammalia > Rodentia > Muridae > Rhynchomys > Rhynchomys soricoides. Next base: position 3,601,796 of record JADRCH010000061.1, read on the forward strand.
TATTTCCATTTTTAGATCCTGGATTGTTTTGTTCATTTCCTACGCCTCTTTGATTGTGTTTTCCTGTATTTCCTCTTTAAGGGCTTCTAGCTGTTTCCCTGTGTTCTCTTGTATTTCTTTAAGGGAGTTATTTATTTCTTTTTAAAATCTTCTATCATCATCCTGAGAAGTGATTTTAAATCTGAGTCTTGCTTTTCTGGTGTGTTGGGGTATTCAAGGCTTGCTGTGGTGGGAGAATTGGGTTCTGATGATGCCAAGTTGCCTTGGTTTCTGTTCCTTATGTTCTTGCCCTTGCCTTTTGCCATCTGGTTATCTCTGGTGTTAGCTGGTCTTGCTCTCTCTGACTGTGGCTTGTCCCTCCTGCAAACCTTTGTGTCAGTACTCCTTGGAGACCAGCTATCTCTGAGAGAAATTTGAGTTTAGAGAGCTGTCGTACAGGGTCAGCTCTGGGGTGGACACAGAAACCAGAAGGATCCTGTCTCCAGCTGTTCCTTGTTTCCTGTGTCCTGATGGCTCTGCAAAGGTTCCTCTTCATCGAGGAATTTGAACAGAAGTGGTGGTCTTCCTGTGCTCGAAGGTGTGTCAGCACTCCTGAGAGACCGGCTCTCTCCTGGCACTATTTGAGTATGGAGCCCTGTATCACAGTATCAGCTCCCTGGCCGCTGAAAGAAACTAGAAGACGACTCCTCGGTCCCTGTGTCCTGAGGGTTCTGGGTGGGTCCCTCTGAGCAGAGGTGCTGGCCTTACCTCCCTACGCCCTGCTCACTAGCTTGTCCACACTCCTGGGAGGCTAGCTCTTTCCCTGTGCTATTTAGGTATGGAGCCAAGTGGCACGGGCCACAGGCTTAGACTGGAAGGCTCCCGTCCCAGGTTGCTCCTCAGGCCCTGTGTCCTGAGGATTCAGGATGGGTCCCGCTGAGCAGTGAAGTTTGTCTTACCTCCACTCACGGACTTGTCCACACTCCTGGGATGCTAGCTTTCTCCTGGCGCTATTTGAATTTGGAGCCCTGTGGCACAGCTTCAGGTCACTGGCCACAGATGGAAACTGGAAGGCTCCTGTATGGAAGATATTTCTTATGTGAACCACCACAACCTATTTAAGCTATGTAACACTGTAACCTGTGCTTTTCTACCCATGAACCAGTTAACTGATAATGACTCAGAGGCTTGCAGTTTATTAACAGATGACCAGGCCTAAAGGTAGGCTTGTTCCGTGACTAGATTGTAACTCAATTATTTAGTTTATTCTATTCTATGTCTGTGTCATGGCTGGTTACCTCTCCTCAGTTTCAGATGTCAGACTTCCTCAGAGTGTGGGTGGTGACTCTTCCTGAATCTACTTCTCTCTTTCTGCTGGATGTCCTATCTTCTAATCCTGCCTCAGCTTATTGGCCATCAGATGGTTATTGACAAGTGATGCTCCCACACAATATACAACAGATTATCCTTACATAACACATCTAAAGTAAATAAGAAACTATGAGTGCTTCCCCAAATCAGTATGTACTGTATTTGTACTGCTGCCTGTGACCCATAGCAAACTGTAACAGAGCTATGTTTTGGCTGAGAAACTAATCAGTGCCACTCTCCAGACTGGCGATTCTCTTCAAAAAGTTATTCAGAGTTAACTGACAGGTGTTACAAGCACCGTGTGAGGGCAGACATCTGAGCTGCTAGAGGAGAAACTTCAGCATAAGCCCAGGAGCATACCAGAAATTGTATGTGCCCATAAGCCCAGGAGCACACCAGAAACTGTATGTGCCCATAAGCCCAGGAGCACACCAGAAACTGTATGTGCCCAGAAGCCCAGAAGCACACTAGAGGCAGATTTTAATATTTCTCTTTTTATATTAATGAGATAAAAATTATAGGGCTGATAGAATTTTCTTCTTTACTCATTATTTAATAGTCAAGTTGCATTTTAATTTCACATTGGGTTGGCCATAAAATGTTAAATAAGCTAAACACAGCACAAATTATACAACTTGGGAAATTTTCTGTAAACCCATACACACACACACACACACACACACACACACACGCACACACCCATACACACAGACATACTTACACACACAGACACATATACATACATACCCACACCTACACACACACACACAGACACACATATACATGTACGTACACACACACACACACACACTTTTTCAGCTAGGTCTCCTGTTAACATCCAGAGGCATTTTTTGCAGAGTGCTTGCATGCTCATTCTGTCTGATATCCTCATTATTGCCAGTGAGGTCTGCTTTGACTGACAGCTGATGCAGAGCAAGCAGCTCTGATTCTTATGCCTCAGTAGCTCTGGTACCACAGGCGCTATCCTGTCAGGTAAAGTCAACAGCAGTGTTGTGATGTGGCTGTCTGGAATCACAAAGCCACATTCATTCAAATGAACTAAGCTGATTTTGATTTGAAGTAAGAAAGCAAGATTCCAGAGTTTTAGCCACCCATTTCCCATGGTCTTCAATTAAGCTGTATTATTAGGGTGGATTTTATTTAAATTGAAGTTGGTTGAATCACAAAAGAAACAGTTCTAATCCAAGCTGTTTTTTTTTTTTTTACAATGATCTATTCTTTTAAAAAATTATTCTTTGAAAGTGGTCTCTCTCTCTGTCTCCGTCTCTCTCTCTCTCTCTCTCTCTCTCTCTCTCTCTCTCTCCTATTTGTATCCTTTACCCCCATTCCCAGCTTCTCCTATAACATCTTACCTCAACTTCTTCCCAACTTCATGTCCTCCTTAATAAGTTGTATAATTTATTTATTTACTTATTCCACTGAATTCTCCTAGTGCTGCACACATGCACACATGCATGGGGTCATTCACTGGGGAAGAGGAAGTCTACTAGTGGCCACAGTCCTAAAGAAAAGTTATCTTCTCTCTCCCCATCAGTCATCAAGTGCCAATAACAGATCATGAGGTGGCATCTAAGAAGCCCCTCCCTGCTCTGTGCTGGAAGATTCCACTGGCTTGATCTGGTGTGGGTTAGTGCAGGCATCCTCTGCTGCTATGAGTTCATGTGTGCAACATCCCTGTCATGGGCAGCAGACAGTGTTTCACACAGCTTCTCCTTATAGCATTCCAGTCTTTTGTCAAGTTTTTGTTTTTAATTGTGTGTGTGTGTGTGTGTGTGTGTGTTATGCATATGAATGCAGTGCTCATAGACACCAGAAGAGGGCATCAAATCCCCTGCAGCTGGAGTTACAGGCTGTAGTAAGTGACCCAGAGTGGGTTCTGGGTGTCGAACATGGTTCCTCTGAAAGAGCAGTGCAATCTCTTAACCAGCAGCCATCTCCTGCCTCAGCACAAAGTTCGGTCCTCACAAAAATAGTATGTATGAGTGTTTGCATGCAAATATGTATGTGAATCATGTGCTTGCCTTGTGCCATGGGGGCCAGAGGAGGGTGTGGGATTTCTTGGGACTGGAGTTATGTATGGCTGTGAGCCATCATATGGGTGCTGAGGGTTGAACCTGGGCCCTTTGCAAGAGCGAAAGTTGCTCTACACCACTGAGCCATCTCTCCAGCTTTCAATATTCTATTCTTAATGCATATAACTTTATTAAATGTTTCTTGTGTCTCATAAGCAGGCTTATTTTAGACATTTCTGAGAACAGTGTGCATTACAATGTGGACACACTGCCTCTTCTTATCTATGTCATTAATAGTTTCCAGTTTCTCATTCTGACTGTAAGCCTTTTGGAGAAGGGTGTGGATTTAAGTTTAGAAGTTTATTCGTATACAGAGTTGAGTGTCCTTGGATTTTTATTTTTTATTTTTTTATTCAGCAAATATTTCCCCCCTTTAAAAGGAACTAAAATTTATATAATAAACTTCTCCCACCACTTACTGAGATATGCCAGGCCGGTGGCTCTGAACTAGAGTTCCACAGATAAATGGGTAATTTCTAAGAACACAGAAAAGGCTGGCAGCCTTTAGAATCCTGGTGAATAGACGCCTGCATGAAGGTACTTTCTGTGATGTGAAGGTGAAACCTGGCTTGGGAGCTTCATTCTGGGTTGGCTGAGTGTTAATATTCATTTGGCACAGTGGCTTCCATCTGACCTTTCTAAATAACCCATAATGCTGCAGCCAAGAATCTCTCTCATAACTTAGAATCCAAGGTAAATTATTCATAACTATTTCTCTGGGGTCTTATAGTATAATGTGTAATGTGACTGTAAACCATATGCTTGTTCCTTAATTATAGGCTTAAATTTATCTAGAGGAGATTTTTATTCTGTAAATTTCATATTTCAATAATTATTTTTTTTTACCCTAGAAACATTCATATTAAAAACTATTTAAATTACCACTGACAGCAAAATAAGATTAGACACAAGTCGAGATAAACAAAAATGAATTTTTAATGGTGTCAAGTTATCCTTTTGAGTGAAGCAAAAGCTGAATTACAGTTTAGGAAGTACCATGTATACCTCATTACCTCCAGGGTGTCATGTAAGTAGCACTCTGTCACCTGCTGTGAGAATGAGCAGAAACCGGATGCCCTAAGGGACACTTTGGTTGTCTGTTTAGCAGAACCCACTGATTTGAGTGTTTCTAGCAAACTCCAGGCTTTCCTGCCACACCCCATATAACCCTCAGTTTGATTGAATTTATAACTCAGTCTCCACTTTTTAGTACATTAGTCTCTGAAAAGTTTATCTTCAGTTATCTGTATCCTGGGTTCACAACCTCTTGTTTAAAATAATCAGACAGGGCTGGAGAGGTGGCTCAGCGGTTAAGAACACTGGCTGCTCTTCCAGAGGTCCTGAGTTTAATTCCCAGCAACCACATGATGGCTCACAACCATCTGTAATGAGATCTGATGCCCTGTTCTGGTGTGTCTGAAGATAGGGACGGTGTACTCATATTCATAAATAAACAATTCTTTAAAAAAATAAGTAAAATAAAAATAATCAGACATTATTTCATATTCCTTTCTTAACTATAGAACTTGACTTGGCATATCACCAGATGAAGAGCCATGTAGGTTATGAAAATGTTCGAAATACCTAATTATAGAATCTGGTGTTTATTTATGATATAAGCATGCAGCAATGTAAGGACTTATTTTCATTAGACATGTAATGTTGGATACCTATCTGTCTGTCTGTCTGTCTATCTATCTATCTATCTATCTATCTATCTGATGTTAACCTTGGCCTTAATTTTTGTTTTGCCCTTTCCATTGATTAAAATTTTAAGAGCAGAGCTGAGTGGGAGAACAGAATAATACCCAACGCTCCTTTTAGCAACATTGATATTCTGTAGACCGACTCTGGTAGGGATTCTGTTCCTCCTGCCCCCCTAATGCTCAACTCAGTTTACCTTTTACATAGCAGAGCGAACTGTTTTTCCCCTTTTATGAAATGCTTTGTGAGAAACCAGTCAGCCACTTCAGTTTTGGATGTACTGACAAGGTAAATATTAAATGCTCCTTATTCAAAATGAACAGAATTTAAGAGAACTCTGAGTAACATTTGAAATTCAACTTTTCTGTCATCAATACATATTTTGACATTTTGCCAGTCCACTTAAAATTTTTTTCCAGCAAAACATGCAATGCTATTCAATAGCTACTTAATTATATAAACGAGGCTCCTGCTTCCCTTTCTCACAGTGTGGGGTAGCTGAGTGTGTTCAGCTCAGCTCCAGAGTATATGTTTGGAGGTCCTCCACGACCGCTGGACAGGCTTTCTGCAGGATCCTGGAGGAGGAATCTCCAAGGAGTAACAGAAAGATGGCTCTGTGTCTAGATGGAGCCAGTCCTGTTCTCACTCCTCAGCAGAGTAAGAGACAGGCACATAATTGACTGTGAACATTCTACACTTGTGTGACCATTAAGCCCTCAGGGACATTGTCCTGCCCAGCACAGGTCTAGACATTCTGCACATGTCATGCTGTGGTCTTTCCCTTATCTACTATGTTCAGTAGACTATCTCAGCATTCTTCAGGATCAAGAAATCCCATGCCCATCTCTCCAGTACCATTATGACTTTCTTGGTCCCTTTTATTTTTGTACCTTCATTTCACTCCATAATATTCTTAATAAGAATCTCCATAAGGACACTTCTACAAGCCTTTTAGATAAGAACCTAACTAGAGAAAAAAATAACCTCTCTTGTCTGGTAAACAGGGCTTTAGCCTTAGAAAGATAGTTAGATCTTTTGAGCTACTTCCACCAAGGATGAGAAATACCCACATTTGAAGTGAGTGGGCTGTTTTTAAGTTCACATCAACAAGAGAGAGAATTGCCCAAAGGAAGAAAGCAAAAACCAAAATAAAAACAAAACAGGACAGTCAAAAACTAGACAGAAGAAAGGACGAAAGAAAGAAAGCCAACACAGACTCCATACTAAAAAGTAGGTGGCTGTTCTATTCCTTGCAGCATTCAAGTGAAGAAAATAGAGAAAAGTGAAATTTTGGTCAGTATGATGTAGTCATACTGGATGTCAGTATTATGATCAATATGAAATATGATTGTAGCTTCATATAAACTGTACTTGGTTTCAGTATGTCTGTGAGTACCTCATTCAAATACAGGAACACTTAATTGTAGTTATTTTGTGGAAAATTTCTATGATTCAGTTAGTTTTAGACCCATTCCAAGGATGAGTACATCAGAGGCTTAGAAATGGCAAATGACTTGGCCTAATGTCATTTGACTATTACCAAATACCAGTACTGGCATTTGAACTTGGCCTTTCTGGCTATATGGAACACTATTTCTATAATTGCTAAAAACATTAGAGTGTTTTTCAAATATATAATATTTTGCTCTAGATCCTTCTTTTATTTACATACATGCACAATAAATTTATTATATATATAATATACATACATATATGTATGTGTGTGTGTGTGCTTTGCTTGCGTGTATGTCTGTGCACCTCATGTATTCAGTACCCACAGGGGCCTCAAGAGGGAATCAGACACTCTGGTAGCTGAAGTTACAGACACTTGTTAGCTTCCATGTGGATGCTGGGAATTGAACCTGAGTCTTTTGCAAAATCAGTAAGTGCTCGTAACCACTGAGCCATCTCTGCAGCCACATATGTGTGTGTGTTAAAATATAACAAGCTACCATACTATTGTCAGAACTATGAGTTTCACAATCCCTGGTGGCCTTCCTCTGTTCAAAGGGGAAGGAATCCAATGCCATTTTTATTTTGTAAGCTAGGGTTTTTCCACATTTTATTGACATTATGGACTAGATAGTTCTTTGTAGTGGGACCTGCCCTCTCTGCTTGTAGATGCTCAGCAACACTACTGGTCTTAACTTGCCAGGGGTACATGCCACCACCTACTGTGACAACCCAGGGTTTCTCATTAAATTGCCAAAGCTGACCAGCCTAGCAGACCACCCCTGCTCTAAAGTCAGCATGAAGGGACCTTACTACAAAGGCAATCCCCTGCTCAGTTTCTGTCTTGCATGTTAGGGATTTCAAACTATCCACGACTTAGGTGTTGAACAAGTGAGGTGCATTACTAAGGTAACAAGCCCTTAGCTCTCTAAGGCAGTGTCCTTGTGACTCTAACTGGCTTTCTAGATGGTGTCAGTGTTCAGGAGCTCATTCCCGTGCACATTCACAGTCATTGCAGCAGGGAAGGAGAGCGTGAAGAGTCATGCTTGCAGTTTTAAATATACCCAGTGGGAAGTGGCACTTGGCGCTTCAGCTCATTTAAGCACAAAAGCAAGTTGCACGGGACACATGTAAATTTGAAGCAGAGAGAGTGTGGTCCTCCATGCTTGAAGGGAATAGCTGCAGTTACTGGTGAATCTCTGGAATGTGCATCACTAGCCTCTGTTAAGTCCATTATGAACTGATTCAGGACATTGGGATACAGTGTTTATTCCTTGGTTCTGGAGAGAACACATAAGCATGGAATAAGCTTTATGTGAATAAGATTCTGTAAATGTGATAAATTATAATAAATTTATAATGCATACTGGTTTGTAAAATATTTACATTTTTGGTAATATTACCATGTATGCTAATAGAGTTTTAAATTAATGGCTATGATAAGCTTTGCTTGTTTGTTTTCTGTCTCCCATAAGCTTTTATTATTCTTTGGGGTTAAATATATTTCTCATTGCCTTAGAATTTGTTCTCATTTTTGCACAAGAATCATTCTCTCTCAGTTACTTTTCTCCTTGCAAGCACAAAGGAAACTCGAATTTGTGCTTCCCTCACCTGCATATCTGAATCTGAAAGATTTACATATGTCACATCACCTGTGTGGCTGAGTCTCTAGGGAAGCGTTTGTAAGATTTAGAATTTGAATAAGCAAAGTCGTCTGGGAAATGGTTGGAAATCTGAAGCTCAATGGTAATAATCTCTGTTCTCTCTTCTCTCTTTCCTATCTATCTCTATCTATTATCTATCTTTGTATCTATGTATCTATCTCTATTATCTGTATCTATTATCTACGTATCTATGTATCTATCTCTATCTATTATCTATCTCTATCTATTATCTATGTATCTATCTATTTATCTATATCTATCTATCTATCTGTCTGTCTGTCTGTCTATCTATCTTTTACTGATAGTTTTAAAGAAAACTGATGAACTTAAAGGGAGAGGCCTTTAAGATACCTTTTTAAAGCATATATAAAAATCTTTGGGGACTAATGGGCTTAATCTTGATCTTGAGTTTAACAGAAGTTTTCTGTTTCCCCTTTAGCGTGCTTTGCAGGTCTAATACTGTTAGAAGAATTTTATGTAGTGATAAGGAGTGAAGGCTGTATTTTAGTATTTTTTTTTTAATTTTAAAATTTGAGATGGTTGTAGGTAGTTTCACATTTAATATATTTAAAATGGATTGATAGATCTTGTGTAACATTCATAGAGTACATACAACTTGGTGAGTTTATTTTCATATGTTGCTGGATTTAGTTCTAATGTCAGCTTCCTGGTGCGTTTGTTGATCTCATAGTAAGTTTCCCTAAAACAGCAATACGAGTAGTTTTTAAAACTAGTATTATTTCTTATATCCTTAAAAATCCAGCCTTTCCTTATCAGATTGAAAGATTAATTGTACTTCAATAGTATGTGTCATATGCAGATACTGAGAACTAGAGCAGTAACAATTGTTGACCCTGTGTGTTCTTTCTAGAATTCTACCAAATATCTGGCTGGGCAGCTGCCCTCGCCAGCTGGAACATGTGACCATCAAACTGAAGCATGAACTGGGAATTACAGCTGTCATGAATTTCCAGACTGAGTGGGATATCATCCAGAATTCTTCAGGCTGCAACCGATACCCAGAACCCATGACTCCAGACACCATGATGAAGCTGTATAAGGAAGAAGGCTTGGCCTACATCTGGATGCCCACTCCAGACATGAGCACAGAGGGTAAGGGCCACAAGGAGCACTTGGGTTCCTTGCTGAACTTGCTTTAGGGAGCCGTTTGTCTTTCAGTCATCTATAATTGAATGTCTAAACTATGAATTATGAAAATGGAATCAATATAAGGATTTAGATTTAATATGTCTTTAGACACTTTGACAGGATTCCGTTTAATGTGGCTTCATATATATCCCTATACACATACACATGAACATGGAGCTTATGGTCTCTAAGGGATAGCAAGCATTAATGAATGATCTAAAGTAGAGGTCTAAAAGTACAATGGGTTGGCTATAAAGACACACAGATATTTCGGGGAGCCTGTGTAGATTATCTAGAAAGGCTTTTGAGGTAGTGATGTCTGAGGTACTGTCTGAGCAGTGACTCGGGAGAGGGCAAAATGGGAGAGGCTGGAAGAAAGAACCATGTAGAAGAATCTTTATGTCCTGAGAGGATGGGGCACGTTGTAGGATCTGAAAGACCAACGTGTCTAAAGAACTGAGAGCATGAAAGGACTTGAGCTACCGTAGCAAACAATGTCACACTGTCAGAATAGCTTCAGCAGGGAAAGGATGAGAAGCCGGGGAACGTGAAGGTTCTTTTTGCTTTAGTTTGTCTACCAAAAGTATTTCTATCGCTGCATGAACAGCCTGGAGCTGGGTCTGGTAGCAGAGAAGTGGGTGCAGTAAGTTGGATGATATCGTGGGAGTGAGGCACCGAGGCTGTGGGGAAGAGCATGGTAGTGAGTCAGCTTTGACTGGGCAAGCGCTCGAGAACAGTCTTTATGAATGGGTTATCATGGTCGGGTACCACTGGCAAAGCAGATGAATAAATCACAGTTGTGACATAATAAGTAAGCGGCAGTAACAAATACAGCGCAGAGAAGAGTGGACACTGCGTGATGCCATGTGCTCTGGAGATTATGGCTTCTCTCTGATGAGGGCAGTTAGGCAGGCTACACGATTTCCGTGGCATTTGAAGTGGGCCTGGCTTGGATGGAGAGATATGGGCAGAGAGACGTCAGTGTGGGGTCAAGAAAGAGCACAGACAAAGGCACAGAAGCTTGGACTTGTAGAAGAGCCATCTATAGATATGTTAGACAGTTGCTGAAAAGTGGTTAACTTCTCTGGGAAGAGAAGAATCAGCTCTTGCCGACAGTATTAATAACATGTCAGCAGGGGGCAGCAGAGAGCTGTAGCGTGCAAGGGTTTAGGGAGTTTGGCGATTTGCTCTTCTGGGTAAAAATGGCAGTGAAGCCTGGCCAGGAAGCTAGAAAACATTTCTCCCTGACCCAGCTCTCTCTGTGTAATGCATGCTATGTCTCCAACTCTCTCATGAACGAAATGGATTACCTCATCACCTTCAGAGAAGATTCTAGGCAGACATTGTAGTCACCCCATTTTGCAGAGGAAAAGACAGGTACGAAATGGTTATGTAATGGGACCAGGACTTAAGTAAGAGTGGAAAGAGTCACATCCCAGATTTCAGGGGTGGCATTCTGCCTCACAGAACTTCTCCCAGTGCCGGGCTTTGAAGCAGCAACTACGTTGTTTCTTTGTACACTTCAGGCAGAGTCCACAAACCCACATAATTTCAGTTCTTCGTGTTCATAATTGTTGCAGTTATGTAAAGCTGTGAATTGAGGGGACATAGCTTATGTCCCAGCAACCAGAGGTCTGTAAAGCAGAACACCTGGAGGACCATGAGAAACCTGTGTCACTGGCCATCTTGACACTTCAAAGACCTTGGCGTAATTTAAAGAGCCCTGCCTTTTCTTGAGGCTAAACCTCAAACAAAACAGTTTCTATCAACAGAAAGAAGGACTGATTAGCTCTCTGAAGTTGTCTCTCTGGTTATAAAACAGTCAAAGAATTGTTTGAGCCTTCAACTGTAGCATAGAGATTTTGGTTTCTCTGGTTCTAATTTCACAGCATTGTTGCCCACCTGGGTAAACAGGAGGGGAGCATGCAGGGAGCAGTTGAGCCATTAGTTCTAACTGGCTCACCCCATCCCATGCTCTGCTAACTGGAGGGTCTGAGGTCTAATGGGCAGTTTGCTCAGTTTGGTGTCCTCTATCTGCTGGGAGCCATTGTAGTTGTATTTAAAGCATGGTGTGTGTGTGGGGTCACTGGGTCACCAGGTCAGGGTGTCTATGGCTGGCTCCCACCCAGAGCTAACATAGCAACTGGATGAGAGCCAAGGAGCTCACAATTGTAATAGCAAAAACTCTGACACTGAATAAAGGATTTCTTTGGTTCAGTTGGACCTTGACAGGTTATCAAAGAGTTAACCATTCCAGAGCAGCAGGGTGACTTTCTCCCAACAGATTAATCTATGTAGCTTACAATTATAGACCAATGCACATACAGATCACTCCACCTGGGTATTTTTAGAACTCAGGGGCAGGGGTGGGATCTGTCTGGAAGCATTCCGAGCTGCTGCATAATGCTGTCAGGTGAAGTCTGGAAGGAGAGTCTGTTAGACTCAATTGTCATAGACCGGCTGCAGTCAATTGTCCTATTGATCCTTCCTGTTGTACATTTTGTCATATAAGGATGGCTGGCTTAGACATCTTCCTTTTCAGTTCTCCTTTTTAAAAAATGGCTTGTCTCTTTCACCTGGGGAATGAAAAAAAAAAATCTCCAAGTCAAAGAAATAAACTGCATTTGCTCATTAAAACTCCCTTCTCTGGGGAAGTTCCATTGAGTGTTGATCTCTGTTCTGATCCTGTGACAGCTTAACTCTTTCCTTCCCAGTGAGTTCTCAGATTCTGGGTGTTGCTTTGTTAGCACAGCTTCAGTCATTTTCTCATTCAGCAGACTCAATTCATCTCCGCCACAACACTGACTATGGAGCCTAAATACCCGGCTGGAGCCTGGTCGACCTTGAGCAGATTGTGATGTCTATTCCTGAACAGATAAGATAGACCTTCATCTATACTATATCTCAAAGGTAGAAAACAAGACTTTCCAAGTAAAATAACAGTGTACAGTTATAGATCACCCCCAGATTAAGAAAGGAAAGATATACGTGTGTGCTGTGGATTTCTTTTTTGGTCAATCTTAGACAAAGCAAAGCAGCTCCCAAGAGGTGTTTGACCTCCCTTACCTCAGATCCTACAGAGTCAGGTGCTAAAAACTCTTCCATTTCTTACAACCTTGTCCAGTACCTGCTTCTCTTTCAGGGAGCTTTCAGTCGCTCCAGACTTAGATTAGCCTCTCAGCAGGTTTGGAGCAAAGAACAGAGAAATCTAACATGTGTGTCAGATCAAACAAGTGGGACTGCCTGATTGTTGTTCCTTGTTCAGATTTTACGGAGGCATCTAATGATTGTCGGGCGAGCATCTACTTACACCCAATGCTTGTTTTAAATTCCAAGGAGAGAAACACAGATGGTGGAGTGTTTTGTTTGACCTACATAAGGTTTGCATTTTTTTTTTTCAATTTGGTTAGCAACATTTAAAATCTGGAATATTTTCCATTAAAAAAAAAAATAGAAAAGAATCTGGGAACTGGGGCGATTGCTCAGTGGTTAAGAGCACTTGCTGCTCCTGCAGAGAGGACTCAGGCCGGCTTCCCAGCGCCCACATGGTAGCTTGCAACAGTCTCTAACTCCAGTTTCAGGGATTTGGCACCCTCTTCTGACTTCCACCAGACAATATCTGCATAGGACATACGTGTATAAATGGAGGGAAACAATCAGTTTTTCTTTTCTTTTTGCTGTACTGTTTAAGAATGGAAACTTATCAAATTAAGTTCTGTGTCTCACACACACACACACGTGCACACGCATGCAGATTGGACTTACTTTTTAGTGCTCTGGCTGGCATAGACTCTCTTGTACATTGAGGATCCTCTTTTCATTCCTTGGTGACTCAGGCTGTCTGCACTGGGCCCTTGGATGCAGACTTCTTAGAGCCAGGATGACACTGTGGTCTCAACAGGGTCACACCCACAAGGAAGGACTTGTGAGAACACAGACTGAGATGAGGCAGAATGTACCAGCAACCTGGTGGATGAGGCAGGGACGCAGCACAGGGGCTAAGGCCCTAGCTTTGGAGTCAGACTGGCTGCAATGGAGTAGCCTCTTAAAGATTTAATCTGGATGGATCTCCAGACCTCTGTTCCTTCATGCAAAAGTTGAGGATAAGAGACAGCACCTGCTATAGGATTTCTCCAGATAAGCAAGACTCCTTCTCTAACTCCTAAGCTGTGGACTTGCTTTGTTATTTATTAAAAGTAGATTTTATTCTTACAATATATTCAATTATGGGTCTCCTCCCCTCCCTCCTAGGGCCCCCCCCCCACTTACCCAAATTCACAGTCCTTTTCTCTTTCTCATTAGAAAACAAACAGGAATCTAAACAAATAAAAGAACACAAAACAAGCAAATGAAAATAGGACAAAAAGTAGGGAGAAAAGGCAGAGAAAAGGCCCAAGAAACACATGCAGACACAGGGACACACATATTTGCGCACACAGAGAATGCATAGGAAAAGACAAAACTGGAGACCATAATATATAAGCAAAGGTTCTGTGGGGTAAAAAGCAAACAGACAACAACCAACCAACCAACCAACCAAGCACCTCTAACACTGTCATTGAGTTCACTGAGCATGGGGCTGTACTTAAGTGTGGTTTGGATACCCAGTGAGACACCATCAGAGAAAAGTAATGTTTTCCTTTGGGAGCAGTTATCAATTGGAGATAGCTTATGGGATAGGGATGGGGGCTTGTGTCCATTTCTCTCAATGCTGGGTTAGACCAGTGCAAGCCCTGTGCATGCTGCCACAGTCTCAGTGACTGTGTCTGTCAGTCCTGTGTGTCTAGAAGGGCTTGCTGCCTTGGTGTCTTCTATCCCCATGGTCTTCTACGGTCTTTCCACCCATTTGATCCTCCTGTTCCAGTCCCCACTTCATCTATCCCAACTATCTATTCAGCTCCGCTTCCTAGGGCGATCCTTGCTTCCCCGACTAGTCCCTTCCTCTACACCTGTCCTCTATGGTTATACAGATTGTAGCCTACTTATCAAAAACTCGAGAGCTAACATTCACATATAAGAGAATACAGACCGTATTTTTCTTTTTGGGTCTGGATAACCTCACTCAGGATGATTTTTTTTTTTCCTACTTCCATCCACCTACCTGGAAATGTCACAATTTCGTTCTTTTTAACAGCTGAGTAATATTCCATTGTGTGTAATTCATTTTCTTTATGCATTTATTCATTGGCTGACATCTAGGCTGTTTTCAGTTTCTAGCTATCATAAATAGAGCAGCAATGAACAAGATTGAGCAAGTGTCTCTGCAATAGGGTGTAGAGTCCTTTGGGTACCTGCCCAAAGGTGATGTAGCTAGATCCTGAGGTAGATCTACTCCCAGCTTCCTGAGGAACCACCACACTGATCCATAGTGGGATGGACAGTGTGCTTGTTTCTTGAAAGACCTTTCTGCAGATGGAAGGGAGAGGGAAAGTGTATTACATCATCTGGGCTGTCTTAGGGAATGTCTGTCTACAGAGGCCATCTTGAGCCATTCTGTGGAAGACAGTATGGCAGACTAGTCAGATGAGATTGAGCCCTGCAGCTCCCACTTCCAACAGCCACTCTGGTCTCTTATAGATTGGACTTTTGATTTTAAAAGTATATTCCTGTTTAATTCCTGCCATGGCACTTGCAAGGAACGTATGGTAGCAGAACAGGAAGAAGCCATGATTCTATAATTATCAGGGGGTTTCTCTTTATACCAGAAACTGCTCACAGACGTCACTGTGATGGAGCAGATCAGACCCTTAGGACAGTCACTCCAACATACCCTGGATGTTTGCCACCTTTAATCTTTCGATAAATGGTGGATATGGCACACTGAGATTGCCACAAGGAACCTACTGGCTGATGTGATACTCTGGACAGGGAGTGCCACCCAGAGGGCAACTGTGTGGCAGGCTACTTAGCTGAAATCAGGAATAGAGATTAAGTGAAATTAACATTTGGGCCTCTGTTGGATATCTGGGAGCTGGTATGTAACTAATGCAGATGCTTTTAAGGATGGTGTGTGTGTGTGTGTGTGTGTGTGTGTGTGTGTGCATGTGTGTGTGTGTATGTGCATGTGTGTGTGTGTGCCTGTAAGAGAGACAGAGACAGAGAGACACACATAGAGACACATACACACAGAGAGACAGACAGACACACAGAGAAACTGAGAGAAAACATTTAAAAACTGCTGGGTGGTGCCTTTAACTTTACACGGCTTCCTTAGAGGGGCTGACAGAATTCAGGCAGGAAGACTGTAATACCATCATGGCTTTGCTGCAGGTTGCTTCTGTCTCAGAGCATGATAAACCTGAAATGAGGTCGGAGACGGAGGGGGCCTTGGAGCTATGGTGAGCTTCTGTGAAAACTCCACCTTCCATAGTTACTGGCTCCTGGTTGTGATGTACTAGCTCCTGGTTCCTAGGTACTGGGTCCTGGTTCCTAGGTACTGAGTCCTGGTGAGGTGCTGGCTCCTGGTGAGGTGCTGGCTCCTGGTGAGGTGCTGGCTCCGGGTGAGGTGCTGGCTCCTGGTGAGGTACTGGCTCCTGGTGAGGTGCTGGCTCCTGGTGAGGTGCTGGCTCCTGGTGAGGTGCTGGCTCCGGGTGAGGTGCTGGCTCCGGGTGAGGTGCTGGCTCCCGGTGAGGTGCTATATTGGTCCTTTCAGGGCACTAGTACTTCTTAAGAGGAGAGCTAAGGAAGGAATGCTCCTGTGGGAGATCTATGCTTCCATAACGATCTGCAGATAGGAAAGGGGCTTCTTATGTCTTCAGTCATTCAGTGGGAACCTCAGCATGAAGACTAGATGGATCTGTTCTCTGTACTCCCGGGACATCCCTCTGGGGCCATCATGTCTCTCTCTATGAGGTACAGAAAAACTAGACAGTGCTTATTGCAGCCACATAGTTAAAATTTGATAATTCTATATAGTAATCTTCTTTCATTCCCTTCCATGATAATTTATCATGATGTTGTACACCCAAATACTAGACAGATAAAAATCTTGTTGAGTATCTCTGTAGAGAGAATCTGTGAGCAGAAAGAGTAATCATTTCAGAGCTCAGAGGGCTGGTTGTTGGGTACTCTTCTGTCTGGCAGGATGCCAGGAGCTGATGGGGCTCAACAGGTGGAAACATACTTCTCAGGATGAGGAGACATTTGGATAATCTAATCATCAAAATAGCAGCAAGGGACAGTGATAGCGATGCTCACAACTTTCCAATAACACAGGAAGAAACTAAATCCATGTCAGTATTCACTGTGCTGTGGTGGCATACATGACTGGTTATCTTACATGCATTGGCTGTATGTTAGCCACTCTACTACTTGAATGAAAATCAGTGTATTAAATTCTGTTTCAAATCGACTTTGTCTAATCAGTGAGTACGACTGAGTCGTTAACCATTGGGAACTAATTATGTGCTTTCCATTTGCCTGGAAGGAAGTGAAATTGAGGGGGTCAGGATTTATCAAGTTTTCTTCGAAACCCTCTAAAGCCACTGCCAGATCTTAGCAAACCCTTCTAAAAAGATTAAAATCCTTTCTTCTACCTACTCCCTCACCAAAACATGTGGTAGTTAATGTTTGTGGAGAAATTTGCAACAAGGGTAAAGCTGCTCAGAAAACTGATATCCCTGGAGTAGTCAGGTTCACAACTGACTGTTGCCTCTGGGATACTCTGTCCGTTTATTCTCAGGTTTTAAATTTGTTTCATTTTTGTCTCTAAAACAAATGAAGCAAACTGTCACATCCCATCTCCCCCAGCTCAGCGATCTGCCACAGCGCACTGGTAGCGTTACTAGCAGTGACATGGTGGTTTCTCTATTCATGGATGTTCTGTGCTTTCTCTATCTAGGCCGTGTGCAGATGCTGCCACAGGCTGTGTGTCTCCTGCATGCGCTCCTGGAGAACGGACACACCGTGTATGTCCACTGCAACGCTGGGGTGGGCCGCTCCACAGCTGCAGTGTGCGGCTGGCTCCACTATGTGATTGGCTGGAGTCTGCGCAAAGTGCAGTATTTCATCATGGCCAAGAGGCCTGCGGTCTACATTGATGAAGAAGCTTTGGCGCAAGCACAACAAGACTTTTTTCAGAAGTTCGGGAAGGTTCACTCTTCCATATGCACTTTGTAGGTGACCGGCCCGCCACCCCTTCTAACTGCCTTAGTAAGGGTGTGGTTAGTGGACTACCTGGAGACAAAGTCCCCATCTGAACTGAGGGGACTATGGCCTGTGCCACCTAGAGATACCTTCTGATGTGGCTTGGTTGGGCTTATGTTTGAAATATTTTACAAAGGAAACTGCATGCCATGTGAGAAAAATTCAAAGTACACTGGCAGTGCAGTGTATGCCTGTAGTTGCTGCTGCCATCGGCTGGAGGCCTTTGCTTACAGATGCTGCATAGGTTGTTGTGGGTTTCTGACTCTTTG
Source organism: Rhynchomys soricoides (assembly GCA_019843965.1). Classification (NCBI taxonomy): domain Eukaryota; kingdom Metazoa; phylum Chordata; class Mammalia; order Rodentia; family Muridae; genus Rhynchomys; species Rhynchomys soricoides. The sequence goes on from JADRCH010000061.1 coordinate 3,619,622, forward strand.
GCATGCAGAAGATAAGGGAGTGGTTAAGTGGATTTTATCACTACTGTGAATGTGACACACGCACACTGCATGTGCACACACATACACTGCATGTGCACCACACACACACACTGCATGTGCGCACACACACACACACACTGCATGTGCACACACACACACACACACACACACAGAGCACAAACAGCTTTTTACTGAAGTTATAGTCATGGCTTTCTATAATTTCCTTCATCTGTTTCATAGTTGTTGACATCTTCAAGACGCCTCCCTCCTAATTTTCCTGTCCTCCCAATATGACAGCAGAAATAGAGTTCGACCTCTGTTTTTTTCTTGTCTTTTTATTGCTTTCTTTTTCTTTCTTTCTTTTCTTTTCTTTCTTTTTTGTCTTGAGGCAGAGTTTGTACTACTTGTTTAGTATACTACACAAAGCCCAGACTTGAACTCATAGTAATCCTCCTGCCTCAGCCTCCTGAGAACTAGGATTAAAGGTCTGTGCCTCTGTACTCAGCCCCACCATTTTTCAGTTGAGGTTTGTTGAGTGTAGCTGGCTTGCCCAATCTCATGGTGAGTAGGAAGGAGATGAAGCTTATAATCCAATTTATTTGGCTCCGAGCTGTGATGAGTTGTTTTTTTATTTGTTTTTGTTTTGTTTTGTTTTAGTAGACTGTCATGACTACATCTTTGCCTCTCTTGGGGTAGAGTTGCTACCCCTGTAGTTGTTTCTATGGTGAGAAATGAAACAGTTCAGATCCATTGCCAAAGACTGTAGGAAAACTGTTTTCTTTTGTTCAAACTACTGTAATCGGTGGTGTATGTTCTCAAGGCTAATTCATCTGAGCCATAGTTCAAGAGGAAAGGAGCCTGAGGAGGCCATGTCCACAGATTGTTGTACAGCTAGGGGCTGATCCTGGCACTCAATTCAGTATAACACACAATTGCTGCTCCTCCCTAACATGTGCTTAATTCCACCAGATTCCGCCAGAAGCACAAACATCAGCAAAACTTGGCCTCCCAAGATATCTAGAAACAGCTGTGTTCTACCCTCTGGAATGGAACCCAACTACAACAGATGTATGAAAGGCACAGAAGGGGACTTATTTTTAGTTGAATGCCACTGTGTGCCAGTTGATTCCCTGTCTCTAATGCTATCACCATTCTCTCTGGGAAAGGTCATCATCTCTGTTCAGATGGGGAAGTTGAGGCCCAGGGAATTTAAAGCATATGTCCATTTTCGTTGTCATGGATGGAGTCCATGAAAAGAGATGCAAATACAGCTATGTAGTTGTGGTGTTTAAGAACCAATTTATAGTTATAATGTATTATGTAAAATTAAATTTTAAATGGAATATTTTAAACTAATATAATGTGTGTGTGTGTGTGTGTGTGTGTGTGTGTGTGTAATTTTCTTAATGTCTTAAGAAATCTGGCTATATAAGTTCCACTGTACAATGCCATTTTTCAGGTGGAATTTTCTCCATTTCTTTGATAAACAAAATTGTTTGGAACTATGGAAGAACATTTTAGAATGACGCCAATTTTCTCGCAATGAGTGGGTTATCCAATGTGTCTCAAAAATCACCTAGGAGTTTTGCTAAATAAAAACATAAAAAACAAAAAAAAGACCTTTGCACACAACTGTTTTAATGCTGTCAACTTACTCTGAAATCTAGAAGAACACACTATTTTTTTTTTTTACTGTAAAAAGGCCACCTAGCTAAGCAAAATCTCCTTTACTCTGTTGTTCTTTCTCATTAACCTATAGACTCCATCCATGAAAAGGTTAGCTAACAGAAGGAGGCAAAGGTGAAAACACCACAGGGAAGGGAAGGTGAAACTGAAGACTGTCTGGAAGAAGAGCCTATCTCATGGGCATGTTTTGGGGGGTGGCCATGTGTAAGGATGCTGGGATGGAACCCAGCACTTCGCAAATGCTCAGGTACTCTGTAAACTGAATTCACCTCTAACCCAATGAAACTTTTTACTCACAGAATTCTCACTGGAAATTCTAAGATTTCATGCTTATTAAGGAATACCAAGTTACTGTTACTTTCTTTTAGACTTCAAACATATTCTTCTTTTGTTTTGTGGGCCAAAATTGGTAAAAAGAAAAAAAATTAACAAAACACACACACACACACACACACACACACACACACTCCCTTTGTTCACTTGGCTTGTCCTAGAAAAAATGTTGAAGAAAATTGTAGTTAAGACTTTGGGAATGAGGTGGGCGTCCCCTTCTCTGAGAAGAAAGGGAGGGTGTAATGGGAGGAGGGATTTGTGAAAGTGGGACTGGGGGTGGTGGTGGCTGTGACTGGGATGTAAAGTGTATGAAAAAAAAAGTCAGGGAATGAGAAGGAAATAATGAAACATGAGCTTCAAAAGAGAACTAAATAAGAATTAGAACTCTCCATACACTGTGCAATAGAGAGACAGGGAAATCACAATCAAACTTTCCTTTAAAGATAACCAAGTACAGTTCCTTTATGTTATAGTGGCAAAAGCAGAACAGAAACACCATATCATCATGCAAATGTTATCAATGAGGGCCAGAGGAAATGGGCAAGTTGGAAGCACAGGTCAGGTGAATACCATGGTGTGGATGAATGGAGGAGGCTTTGCTTAAACAAGATCACAATACTGTTAGTAGGGGAAGACTTGATGGCAAGAATGATAAAATTGGGGTAAGCAGAAGCAAAAACAACTAAAGTGGGACAAAGGAAAACCAAGTGATATTTCTATCCTAATTTCTCTTGTTGGAAAGAGATACCATGACCAAGGCAATAGATTGAGAAAGTTAGGATCTGTGGCTATCATGATGGGAAGCATGGTAGGCATGGCACTGGAGCAATAGCCAAGAGCTCACATGTGAACATCAGAGGCAGAGAAAAAAAATATATATATATATATGAATGAACGAACTGGGAATGCCATGGACTTTTGAAACTTCAAAGTCCAAAGTCCACCCCAGTTATATTCTTTCTACAACAAGGCCACATCTACTAATCTTTTTCAAGCAGTTCTACCAACTGGGAATCTAGCTGTTGCGGGAAATATTTTTTAAAAAGGAATATTCATGTTCCCAGGCTGGTTCTCTCATCCCCGTCGGGCTGTCCAGCAATGTACTGGCAGGCAATGATCAACCTGCTTTTTTCTCATGGAGCTCTGACTCAGAGCTTCACAATCTCTCCATCCAGCTCGATAGGTTCCCACTGGTGGGTCCATACCATGCCAGGCCCATTCTTCAATATGCTCATGGCCTCTGTGGTGCACATTAGGCAAACCCACACTTTGCCACTGTACCTTTCTCTCTGGAACCCAGATAAGCCACTGTGTGAAGGAAAATGCAACGGAAACTTAGCTCAGAAACAATAGTAACTCAATCTCTGGGTGCAATAAATAAAGCCTAATCTTGTAAGCCTTATCAAAATCTGATTCCTCTGGTGGTGAATCCTTGCCGATCTGCCATGAGACAAGGAGACTCTAGCAGCTACATCTTACCTATCTGTTGTCCCCATTCCAAAAGTGCCCCCTCCTCCCTCTCTCTTGCTTCCTATCTTCTACCCTCTAATCCAGAAGTCCCTCCTGCGTGTCCAGTGATTGCTTCTTTATTTATTAGGGTATTGGTTCACAAGAAGTCAGAAGTGTAACTCACGCCTTGTCTGAAGCCCCTCCCCAAATGTAAACAGCCCCAGGGCTATCCACAACATCTAACATTCAAATATTAAATAAAGTCTATGGGGACTTTTTTTATTCAAACTATCATAAATTCTAAAAAAGAGGAAGGCAAGTGCTTTTAGGAGAAGTCAAGATGATGCAGGAAAAAAAAGATAGCCTCAGGGAATATCTAGAAAGTCTTTTTGAAGCATATAGGACCTACAGTCTTTTTAAACCAGAAGGCAGAGAGCACCAGTCAGCCGTGCACATGGCTTCTATTAACCAAGCTGCCCCTGACATCCATTGGAAGCTTCAACCACTGAATGGCTTTGCAGACTGCCTCTGGCACCCAAAATCCAACCTCTATTTGCCTTTGAATGGCAAGATTTGGAGAGAGGCTTCAAGAGACAACTGATTTGGACACACCTGCCTCAAGGATTCAAAAACTGACCCACCATCTTTGAGAAGGCACATTAGGAGGACTTAGGTGAGTACCAGTGGGACCACACCCAAATAACTGCTCCAATATGGAGATGACATCCTGATTGCAGGGGGTAGGGCTTGGGACATACCAGGAGGCCACACGAAACCTGCTACAGGAGCTGAGTCAACTTGGCTATCAAGAATCTGCTAAGAAGGATCAGCTTTGTTAATTTGAGGTCACCTATCTGAGGTACATATTTAAAGGGGGGCTGGCCAATGCATTTTGTCAGATGCTCTGAAGCAAACCATTCTTAACATCCCAGTTCCATCAACCTGAAGGCAAGTATGGAAATTTCTGGAATCTTCCAGGTTTTGTAGACTTTGGGTGCCAGGGTTCACTGAGATAGCTAACCCGTTATGTGAGGCCACAAGGGGTCAAGGAGAGAATGGATCTTTGAGATGGACATGGTTTTTAAGTCTCTAAGAAGAACCTTGTTGGTGGTGCTGGTCTTGGCCCTCCTGGACATTCACAAATCTTTCCACCTGTATGTGGATCAGAGAAAGAGGATTGCTAAGGGGGTGCTCTCCCAGTCTTTGAGACCATGGAAAAGACCTGTGGCTTATTTATCTAAGAAGCTGGACCTGGTGTCCCAAGAATGGCCAGCTTGCATTCAGATCATAGCTCCCACTGCTCTGCTAGTCAAGAATAGGTCAGGAACTTGTTATCACCACCCCCATGCTATTGAGGGCATGCTCAAGAATCTACCCACCCATGGCTGTCCAATGTCAGACTGGTGCACTTTCAGGCTCTACTTTTATATATATATATATATATATATATTTATTTCTTTATTTTTAAATATATGAGTACACTGCAGCTGTCTTCAGACACACAAGAAGAGGGCATCGGATCCCATTACAGATGGTTGTGAGCCACCATGTGGTTGCTGGGAATTGAACTCAGGACCTCTGGAAGAGCAGTCAGAGCTCTTAACCACTGAGCCATCTCTCCAGCCCCAGGCTCTACTTTTGAATCCCCATCACATAAGATATAACCCATCATCTGCCCTAAACCCAGCCACCCTGTTGCCTGACCCATCTTTAGATGTGCAGCATAATTGCTCTATAGTACTGGGTCACATCCAGAACATCAGGCCAGACCTCACTGATATAGCCTGGCCAGACATAGAAAGTTATCTACTTCATGGATGGGAGCTGCTTCATCCAGAATGAAATCAGGTTTGCAGGGGTGGTGGTAATGGACTTGGAGTCTTTTATTTGGGCAACTGCTTTGCATCTGGGAACTTCAGCCCAGAAAGCTGAACTAAAGGCTCTAACCAAGGCTTTAAACTGCCAAAAGGAGCCATAGCTAACATTTACACTGACAGCAGGTGGGATTATTGACTGCTGAAGGAAATATTTGCTTTATAGGAGAAATTATGGCTTCCTCTCAAAGTGGGCTTAATTCATTATCCTGGAGCATCTGAAAGGAACATCAGAAATAGCCCGAGGAAATAGGCTAGCTGATAAAGCTGAAAGAGAGGCCAGGCCGCTCAAGCTTCTATTGCCAACATCCTAGTAGCTTTGCTGCCCCCTGTGCTCCTGGCCATCCCTAAATATACTGCTGAAGACAAACATCAGGCAGAATGCCAAGGAGTTTACAGAAGAGATGCATGGTTGCTGACCTCTGAAGGCTGCACCATCCTACCTAAGGAGTTTGCTAAGCAACTCATCCATCAGATTCATCAAGCTTCACACCTGGTCATCAAAAACTGAAGGAATTACTGTGAGGGACAAGGTACAAAATATTTGACTTAGGACACTAGGATGATCAGGTAATCTCAGACTGTGACACCTGCCAGGCAGTGAGCTCATCAGGCCCCAATTAAGGAGCCGCTTCAAGAACCAGAATCAGGTGTTAATGGCCACGGGCTAATTGGGAAATAGACTATACAGAAATAAAACCAGGAACATATGGATGTAAGTATGCGCTAGTTTTTTATAGATACCCCTTCAGGATGGGTAGAAGCCTACCCTACAAAGAAGGAGACTGCCAACAAAGTGGCAAAGAAGCTTCTGGAAGACATCATACCCAGATATGGTTTTCCTACCCTGCTTGGGTCTGACCAGAATTCATCTCTAAGGTAACTCAATCTCTAGCAGAGGTTCTGGGGTCCAATTGCAAATCATATTGTGTGTACAGACCCCAGAGTTCAGGGCAAGTCAGACCCTGAAGGAGCCCTTGACAAAATTAAACCCTGAAACTTGTGGTGACTGGGTGTCTCTCTCCTATCTTATGCCTTATATAGGGTTAGGAGCACCCTCTATATTTTAGGTCCATTTCCCATGCTGCCTAACCTCTAGTCTGTTATCTTAGCTGAATATGACCAACATATTTTTTAAAATCCTTGGAACTCTTTAATAGGGTCCAGAAGCAGCTGTGGCCTGACATCTGACAGGTTTATAAGTCTGCCCCTTCCCCTAACCCCCACTGCTTTGAACTAGATGATGAAGTCTTGATTAAGAGACATAACTACAAGACTCTGGAACCAAGTTGGAAAGCACCCCACACTGTGATCCTGACCACATTGATGACTGTTAAGGTACACAGGATCAGGACCTGGATATACCACTCCCATGTTAAGCCTGCCAAGAGAGAAATGATCCAGCAGTTGAAGTCCCAGCAGAGGAGACTTCCAGATGAACTGTCACAAGAATGATGGAAGGTCAGTCACCCCATACCCTGTTGATCTGCTGAAACTGCAACTCCAGTGCTCCTGATCCTGCTTGCTTACTGCTTATGCTTTGCTGCACCAGCCAGTAGCCCCTCTGCTATCTGGGTACCCTCAGGGGGGCAATGAAACAACATTGTTATCAAGTTCACAGTGGCTGGCAGGAGGGACAAGTTTACTGCCTGTTCTTAACTCCTCTTGCCCTGGAGTTAACTCAGAACTGTTGGTTACTGGACAGAGACTCTGCATTTGAAATAAGGTACCCCCAGCTTATTCCCATCTTTACAACCACACTGTAACCCCTACTGTTGCAGGATATATGCTGCCCCTAGAGAATACTTAATGGGGTTGTACTTTGCATTTATGGCCTGTTTATAAATACACCTGAGGATTTTTATGTTGTAGTACAGCTTGTACCCAGAGTGACTTATTATTATGGGGAGGATGTCTTCAATCAGCTAGCACCTCCAAACAATCAGATTAAAAGGCTGACCATTTCTGCTGTGCTACTAGATTTTCTCCTTGTCATAGAAATGGACAGAATCACTAGTATAAGGACTTCTGCCCTAATACTCCATGTTGAACATTATAAAGCCTACCAATGGTGATAGATTCAGATATACATGAGATAGAAAAGTCTACTATGACCTTGCAGGAACATCTATGCTTCACAGATCATGGACACAGAAACTAAACAGAGACACAGTGAAACTAACAGAAGTTATGAACCAAATGGATTTAACAGATATCTATAGAACATCTCATCCTAAAAAAAAAAAAAAGAATATACCTACTTGTCAGCACCTCATGCTACCTTCTCCAAAATTGACCATATAATCAGTCACAAAACAGGTCTCAAAAGATACAAGAAGATTGAAATAACCCCATTCATCCTGTCAGATCACCATGAACTAAGGCTGATCTTCAATAACAACAAAAACAACAGAAAGCCAACATACACATGGAAGCTGAACAACTCTCTACTCAAAGATAACTTGGCCAGGGAAGAAATAAAGAAAGAAATTAAAGACTTTTTAGAATTTAAGGAAAATGAGGGTACCACACACCCAAACTTATGGGACACAATGAAAGCAGCAATAAGAAGAAAACTCATAGCTCTGAGTGCCTCCAAAAAGAAACTGGAGAAAGCATACACTAGCAGCTTAACAGCACATCTGAAAGCTCTAGAAAAAAAGAAGCAAATACACATACGAAGAGTAGATGGCAGAAAATAAGCAAACTTGGGGCTGAAATCAACCAAGTAGAAACAGAGAGAACTATACAAAGAATCACTAAAACCAGGAGATGGTTCTTTGAGAAAATCAGCAAGATAGATAAATTTTTAGCCAGAATAATCACAGGGCAGAGAGACAGTATCCAGATTAACAAAATCAGAAATGAAAAGGGAGACCTAACAGCAGAAACTGAAGAAATTTAAAAAAGCATCAGATCCTCCTACAAAAGCTTATACTCAACAAAACTGGAAAATCTGGACGAAATGGACAATTTTCTAGACAGATACCAAATACCAAAGTTAAATCAGAATCAGATAAACCATCTAAACATCTCCATACCCCATAGATAAATAGAAGCAGTCATTAAAAGTTTCCCAACCAAAAAAATCCCAGGACCAGATGATTTTAGTGCAGAATTCTATCAGACCTTCAATGAAGACCTAATTCCAATACTCTTCAAACTATTTCACAAAATAGAAACAGAAGGAAAACTACTTAATTCATTCTATGAATCCACAATTATGCTTATTCCTAAACCAAACCAAGACCCAACAAAGAAAGAGAACTTCAGACCAATTTCCCTTATGAACATTGATGCAAAAATACTCAAAAAATTCTGGCAAACCGAATCTGAGAACACATCAAAATGATCATTCACCATGATCAAGTAGGCTTCTTCACAAGGATGCAGGGATGGTTTAATATAAGGAGATCCATCAATATAATCCACTATATAACCAAACTCAGAAAAAATTACATGATCATCATATTAGATGCTGAAAAAGCATTTGACAAAATTCAACACCTCTTTATGTTGAAAGTCTTAGAAAGACCAGGAATTAAAGGCCCATACCTAAACATAGTAAAAGCAATATACAGCAAACAAGTAGCCAAAATCAAACTAAATGGAGAGAAAGTTGAAGCAATTTCACTAAAATAACAGACTAAACAAGGCTGCCCATGCTCTCCCTATCTATTCTAGCTAAAGCAATTAGACAACAAAAGGAAGTCAAAGGGATACAAATTGGAAAGGAAGAAGTCAAAATAAAACTATTTGCAGATGATAGGATTGTATACTTAAGTGACCCCAAAACCTCCACCAGAGAACTCCTACAGCTAATAAACAACTTCAGCAAAGTGGCTGGATATAAAATTAACTCAAATAAATCAGTAGCCTTCCTCCACTCGAAGGATAAACAGGCTGAGAAAGAAATTAGGCAAACAACACCCTTCACAGTAGCCACAAATAATATAAATATCTTGGTGCAACTCTAACCAAACAAGTGAAAAATCTATATGACAATAACTTCAAGTCTCTGAAGAAATAAATCTAGGAAGATCTCAGAAGATGAAAAGATCTCCCATGCTCATGGATTGGCAGGATTACTATAGTTAAAAATGGCCATCTTGCCAAAAGCAATCAACAGATACAATGCAATCCCCATCAAAATTCCAACTCAATTTTTCACAGAGATAGAAAGAAATTTGCAAATTCATTTGGAATAAACCCAGGATAGTAAAAACTATTCCCAACAATAAAAGAACTTCTAGATGAATCACCAGTTCTGACCTCAAGCTGTATTACAGGGCAATGGCGATTAAAACTGCATGGTATTGGTACAGAGACAGGTGGGTAGATCAGTGGAATAGAATTGAAGACCCAGAAATGAACCCACATACTTATGGTCACTTGATCGTTGATAAAGGAGCTAAAACCATCCAGTGGAAAAAGGGCAGCATTTTCAACAAATGGTGCTGGTTCAACTGGCATTCAGCATGTAGAAGAATGCAAATCGATCCTTTCTTATCTCTTTGTCCAAAGCTCAAGTCCAAGTAGATCAAGGATCTCCACATAAAACCAGAGACACTGAATCTAATAGAAGAGAAAGTGGGGAAGAGCCTCTGGCACATGTGCATAGGGGAAAATTTTCTGAACAGAACACCAGTGCCTTATGCTCTAAGATCAACAGTAGACAAATGGGACCTCATAAAATTGCAAAGCTTAGGTAAGGCAAAGGACACTGTCAATAGGACAAAATGACAACTAACAGATTGGGAATAGATCTTTACCAATCCTACATCCGATAGAGGGCTAATATCCAATATATACAAATAACTAAAGAAGTTAGACTCCAGAGAACCAAATAACCCTATTAAAAATGGGGTACAAAGCTAAACAAAGAATTCTGACTGAGGACTATCAAGTGGCAGAGAAGCAACTAAGGAAATGTTCAACATCCTTAGTCATGAGGGAAATGCAAATCAAAACAACCCTGAGATTCCACCTCACACCAGTCAGAATGGCTAAGATCAAAAACTCAGGTGACAGCAGATGCTGGTGAGGATGTGGAGAAGGAGGAACATTCCTTCATTGTTAGTGGAATTGCAAGATGGTACAACCACTCTGGAAATCCAGTCTGGCTGTTCCTCAGAAAATTGGTACTACCAGAGGACCCAGCTATACCATTCCTGGGCATGTACCCAAATGATCTTCCAACATATAACAAGGCCACATGCTCCACTATGTTCCATATAGCAGCCATATTTATAATATCTAGAAGCTAGAAATACCCCAGATGTCCCTCAACAGAGGAATGGATACAGAAAATGTGGTACATTTACACAATGGAATACTACTCAGCTATTAAAACAATGACTTCATGAAATTCGCAGGCAAATGGATGGAACTAGAAAATTTCTTCCTGAGTGAGGTAACACAGTCACAAAAGAACACACATGGTATGCACTTACTGATAAGTTGATATTATCCCAAAAGCTCAGAATACCCAAGATACAAATCACAGACCATTTGAAGCTCAAGAATAAGGAAAACCAAAGTGTGAATGCTTCAGTCCTTTTTAGAAGGGTGAAGAAAATACTCACAGGAGGTAGAGAGTGGGAGGGACTTTGGAGGAAGAGAGAAGGGGGAAAGGGGAAAACAGGATCAGGTATGGGAGGAGAGAGTGATGATATACAGAGGGTCAGGAAATTGAACAGAGGTGTGTAGCAATGGAGATGAAGAACTGGAGGTAGCCACCAGAAAGTGCCAGATACCAGGAAAGCAAGAGGTTCCTAAGACCCAAAGGGGATGAGATTAGCTGAAATGCCCAATAAATGGGAGATAGAACCTGTAGAGACTATATCCAGAGTTTAGGCAAGACCCCCACTTGAGGGATAGGGCCACACACTCATCTCCAAATTTTAAACCCAGATTTGCTCCTGTTTAAAGGAAATATGGGGACAAAGTGTAAAGCAGAAACTGAAGGAAAAGCCACCCAGAGACTGCCCTACCTAAGGATCCATCCCTTATAGAGACACCAAACCCAGACACTACTGCAGATGACAAGAAGTGCTTGCTGACAAGAGCCTGATACACCTGTCTCCTGGGGGGCTCTGCTAGAGCCTAACAAATACAGATGTGGATCTTCGAAGTCAACCATTGGACTGAGCACAGGGACCGGAATAGAGGAGTTAGGGAAAGGACTGAAGAAGCTGAAGAACGACAATATCAACCAACTAGATCCCCCAGAGCTCCCAGGGACTAAACCACCAACCAAATAGTACCCATGGAGGCACCCATGGCTCCAGCTGCATATGTAGCAGAGGATGGTCTTATCTGGCATTAGTTGCAGGAGAGGCCCTTGGTCCTGTGAAAGCTCAATGTCCCAGTGTAGGGGAATGATAGGGCAGTGAGGTGGGAGGGGATGGGTGGGGGGAGCACCCTCATAGAAGCAGGGGGAGGGGAAATGAGACAGGGGGTTTGAGGAGGGGAAACTGGGAAAGTGTTTAACATTTGCAATGTAAATATATAAAATATCAAAAAAAAAAAAAAAAAAAAAGATAGATGTCACCTACCCAGGAGTTTCCCTAATGTGCTTTAAATTAGATTTGTGAGCTCAATTGGTTGTATATCTTGGTAATGGGAGACCCCAGCATGCAGGACCTCTGCAGAATAAAACACTGTGCGTTTACTTATTATTTGAGTCTGAGGTATCATTCTTCAGCAAATCATGAGCCCTTACATAATGTTTCTTATGCTAAATCTATACTATCAGCTTTCATAGTTACAAATATAAATTTCCTTTAGTTATAAGTTTAAGGTGTTTCTCATGCTAAATCTGTATAACCAACTATAATAGTCACAAGATCAAGGTTTTGAATTTCCTTTAGTTATCATTTAAATGTAAACTTAAAAATGTTTCTCATTATACTAAATTTGTATATTCAGTCTCCTAGACAGAAGGAAAAAAGCCTTTCTTGCTCCTTCTGCTCCATGAAATGTTTTGTCTTCCCTAAGCTCACCTTAAAGACTATTCATGCTGTTAAATTTATCTTTCATAAACTTATTAGCTGCAAGAGACTATAGCCTAAGTTTCCACGTGCTACCTATTCCAAAGGGTGGATTCCTCTCCTGTTCTATGGGATTGGGAACCCCTCACCCCAACCACCAAGACCTAAGGGTTTCAGATGTACGTATAAGAATTTTTTCCTCCACACAGGTCTCTCTCTCTCTCTCTCTCTCTCTCTCTCTCTCTCTCTCTCTCTCTCTCTCTCTCTCTCTGTATCTTGCCAAGTCCAGGCATTTACTCAAAATCTGCATCCAGGACAGCTCCAGAGAAGCAACCCACAGATGCACCAGCTTCTGTTCTCACCCACTGAACCTGTTCCCTCTTATCCACAGATGGTTCCACATACCCTGGACAGACAGCAAGGAAACAGCCAACTCTCCTAAAACTGGACCAATAGCCTCACCCCCATTTTCTTAGGTTTCCCAGAGATAGGTCACCCAAAAGTCAGTAGGAAGTAGCTAAAGATCACGATGACCCTATTCCTGCTTCACCATAGTCTCTTTCTAGTTTTTCCTTTTAAAAATTAAACCAAAATAGAGGAATGTTAGCATTCCTTCTAGGCTCCGCCCAACAGCTACTTGGCAACAGCAGGTAGGCCTGGCTGCTGTAAAAGGGGCTGTTTAGCCCCTTCTTGCTCCCTCTGCTCCTTCTCTCTGACTCTTCTGACTCTTTTCTCCCTCTCTTCCCCTTCTCCCTTTCCTCTCTCCCCTTCTCCCTTCCCCCTTCCCCCTCCTCTTCCCCCTCCCCTTTTCTTCTTCCCCCTCCCCCTTTCCTCTTCCCCCTTCCCCCTCTCTCTCCACATGTTTCTGGTCAGCCTCTCCCCCCCCACTCCCTTCTCAACTCCCCTTCTCATGCTCTAAATAACCTCTATTCTATACTGAGGCCGGTAAATCAGGGTAAGGGATGCCTTATCATGGACCTGCTGAGATGCCCCTCCCACCGCCAGAGCCATACCTGGCTCTGCAGACTATATCCTGACTCTCTACTTTTTATAAAACAATTGCTGTTGTTTGCTTTATTTTAAGGGGAGTTATTGGAATATGCCCCTGGCTTTGAACTCACGATCCTCCCTCACATTTGCCTTGTCTTTGATGAATGATGCTTCCCCTGTGCTCTGCCTTTTACTTACATGCATCTCTTCATTTATCTAGTCTTTTCTGCTTTAAATTTTAGTTCTGTTCTGCCATATAATTTCATCAGCTACAGAATTCAGCATTTAGTTCCTTTCTGGATATAAAGAGGTATCTCATCACTTTTATGCTTTTGCCTAACACAGACAGTGATGGTCTATGTACTGTTGGTATATATGTTGGGAAAAGGGAGAATATCATGTAATGTCATGTATGTTCTTGGATAAAGTTTGTCTTTGGAAATGAAGACACTGTAAAGCAATCTGACTCCCTTTATTACCTAGCATGAGCATACATAGCAGACCATGGTTTCAGACGTACTCTTGGGTGTGTGTGCATTGCCACAGTTAGCAGGTATGAGCGAGAGCTCAGCCTTCCGTTCCAAACTTCATCCAGAATGTTTCTCTAGGCCCAGGAGTCAGGTTTTCTTCTGACTAATCCAGAGGCTTGCCTCATTATACAGTCTGCATACTTTCTCTTAAATCAACAGAGCAGGTCACCCTGTGTGTCCCCTGACCCCAACTCTTCCTCGGCCTATTCTCCTGATCAAACCAAACCAAACCAAACATACACAAAATTTCCAAACATAGACAAGCCCAAGGAAGTCATAATTAAAACCCATAACCAAGAGTAAGCACATTTGTCCTCTGTGGATTTCTGATGACTGAGGAGTGGGATTCTGTGTCTCCGACAACAGTCAGTATTGCTATTTATTACTTATTGATATTAATGACTAACTTTAAACATTTTCTCAATATCATATTGCTTTCTCCAAGGGTCATAGGATTTTGTTGATTTGCTTGTTCAAAACATTTCTACTCTGATCACATAGGATATATTAATGTTATTAACATATCATGAATAATATGTATGATCAGTAGTTCTCAACCTTCCTAATGTTGCCACCCCTTAATACAGTTCCTCATGTTGTGGTGACCACAAACCACAAAATTATTTTTGTTGCTACCTTGTACTGTAATTTTGCTACTCCTATGAATCATACTGTAAATATTTTTAGAGATAGAGGTCTGGAAAAAGGGTCATGACCCACAGGTTGAAATATAATAAACAATATATATTATATAATATATTATATAATACGTAATACAAATATATTGACATAATGTATTAACTGTGATTTCAAAATGGAAGGAATAGCTGGTATAAGACCATTGTATATTTAAAAACATTAACTGAAGGATCTTTGTATATAATTGCTGGGAAGTAGTAATTAGAATTGTGTAGAGAAATGTTGTTTTATTGTTTGGGTTCTTATAGAATTCTGTGTCTTTGAGAAGAATAATAATAGATACAAAACAAACAAATTTCCGGATGGTGGCTTAAGTTGTCACTGGGCCAATGTCTTAGTTTAATTAGAACTGCTTACCAATATTCTTTGTCTAGAAAATTTCACCAAAATATTTGTTGTTAGTATGAAATATATTTTAACCACCAATGGTCTTTTTTCCTTATTTTCAATCATTATTTTCACTGATAGTCATGATGAATACCTGTATTCCATCTCTATACTTCAATTGTGAGTTGAGTTCTCAGTGTCTCATTATAGGAAGGTTATCACAAAGCAAAGTAGTTCTTAACCTTCCTAACACTGATACCCTTGAATACAGTTCCTCAAGTTGTGGTGATCCCCCAACCACAAAATTATATTTGTTGTTACTTTACAACTATAATTTTTCTACTACAATGAATCATACTGTAAATAATTTTGAGGATAGAGGTCTGGCAAGGGGGTTGTGACCCACAGTTTGAAACCACTGATGTAGATATTTTGCAAAAATAAAATGGAGAAAGCTGTTTAGTAGTGTTTGAGATGAAAATGGCCTAAGGGTATGTCAGTGAGCCAGGTAATTGCTGTTGTTCCTATGAAGGCTAGCTACGGGCTCATCCATCACTCATTCAAAGATCTAGAAGTCCTTGGGTAGTGATCAGGGAAATGGTAGCATGAACTGGTATTCTAATTGCTGTGGAACCAAGCTTGCAACTTTGCCCACCACATTTGAGGAAAATATTGGACAAATATGCAAAGATTCCTAACTTCTTGACTACCATAGGTGGTGTCAACTAGACTCATTTTTGTGACCACAATCCTGTCTTCTGAACAACCATGCAAATGGTTTCTACCTCTCTGGTTCTATGCAAAGTTTTCACACATCTGGTACCCAGGACACCTTATATTAAGATAGACTGAATTAGAAAAATGTTTAGTATTCCTGGTTTTGAGAAAAGAAGACCATGGGAAGAAATAACATTCTTTAGATGTTTCAAATATTTGCATATGAATACAGCATTTAAATTGTAGCTAAGGACAGAAGTAGTTAGTTATCAAGAGTGAGATAGCTTTCAGCTTTAAGAAGTAACTTTGGCTGGCTGGGTAGTGATGACACACACCTTTAATCCCACCACTCAGGAGACACAGGCAGGTAGATCTCAGCCTGCTCTACAGTGTGAGTTCCGGGATAGCCAGAGATATACAGAGAAGCTTTGTCTTAACAAACAAACAAACCAAAAAAAACCAGGATATATAAAACAAAACAATCCTGTACCATAAAAGAACTTCTGAGGGTATCATTATTCCTGATTTTGAGCTGTACTATAGAGAAATAGTAATAAAAACTGCATGGTACTGGCATGACAGACCAGTACCATGCAGTACCATGGTACTGGCATGACAGACCAGTACCATGCAGTACCATGGTACTGGCATGATAGACAGGTTGATCAATGGAATAAAATTGAAGTCCCAGAAGTAAATCCACACACCTGTGGACATTTGATTTTTGATAAAGAAGCCAAAGCTATACAATGAATAATAGAAAGCATCTTCAACAAATGGTGCGGGTCTAACTGGATGTCTACTTGTAGAAGAAGGCAAATAGATCCTTATCTGTGTGTAAAACTCAAGTCCAAATTGTCAAAGACCTCAACACAAAACCAGATACATTAAACTTAATAGAAAAGAAAGTGGGGAATAACCTTGAACACATCAGCACAGGAGACAACTTCGTGAACAGAACATTAATAGCTCAGGTGCTAAGATCAACAATTAATGATGTTGTTAATAATCATATTAACAAATGGGACCTCATAAAACGGAGAACCTTCTATAAGAAAAAGGATATTGTCAAAAGGACAAAGTGGCAGCCTATAGAAAAGATCTTTACCAACCCTACATCTAACAGAGGGCTGATATTCAAAATAAAACAGGAACTCATTAGACATCAACAAACCAAATAACCTAACTAAAAATGGTGTACAGACCTAAACAGAATTCTCAACAAAGTGATCTCTAATGGAGAAGCACTTAAAGACATATACAACATCCTTAGCCATCAAAATGGCTCTGAGATTTCATCAAAATGTCTAAGATCAAAAAAATCAAGAGACAGTACATGCTGGCAAGGATATGGAGCAAGGGAAATACTCCCCATTGTTAGTGGGAATGCAAGCTTGAACAGCCACTTTGGAAATCAATTTGGCAGATTCTCAGAGAATTGGGAATAGTTCCACCCCAGACCCAGTATACAGGCTAGTTTTGTGTGTCAACTTGACACAAGCTGGAGTTATCACAGAGAAAGAAGCCTCCCTTAAGGAAGTGCCTCCATGAGATCCAGCTGTAAGGCATTTTCTCAATTAATGATCAAGGGGGGAGGGCCCATTGTGGGTGGTGCCATCTCTGGGCTGGTGGTCTTGGGTTCTATAAGAAAGCAAGCTAAGCAAGCCAGGAGAAGCAAACCAGTAGATAACATCCCTCCATGGCCTCTGCATCAGCTCCTGCTTCCTGACCTGCTTGAGTTCCAGTCCTGACTTCCTTTGGTGGTGAACAGCAATGTGGAAAGTGTAAGCTGAATAAGGACTTTCCTCTCCAACCTGCTTCTTGGTCATGGTGTTTGTGTAGGAATAGAAACCCTGACTAAGACACCCAGCTATACCTAAAAGAAGCTCTACCATACCACAAGGACACTTGCTCAACTATGTTCATAGCAACTTTATTTGTGACAGCTAGAAAATGGAAACAACCTAGATGTTCTTAAACCAACAATAAGAAAAGAAAATGTGATATATTTGTACAAATGAGTATTAAAAACAATGACATGATGACATTTGCAGGCAAACGGATGAAACTAGAAAAGATAATCCAGAGTGAGGTAACCCAGACCCAGAAAGACAATCATGGTATGTACTCACTTACAAGTGGACATTAGATGTAAAGGATAACCATGCTACAGTCCGCAGACCCAAAGACACTAAGTAACAAGGAAGGCTCAAGATGGGACCAGGGAATTTCACTGAGAAGAGGACTAGACATTGTGGGGGTATGTGGGGGTGGGACTAAATAGGAGTGAGGGTGGGGATGGGAACAAGAGGGATCAGGTGGAGGGAGGATAGAGGGAAATAATACTGAGAGAGACACTGGAATGGGGGGATCTTTCTTGGATGAGCTAGAGCCTTAGGGCAATGGAAATTCCCAGGATTCTATGAGGGTGAGCCCAGCTAAGACTTCTAGTAATGGGATATAACGTCTGATTTGACCATCTCCTGTAACCAGGCAAGACTTCCAATGGAAGGACTGGGACACCCACCTAATCACAAAATTTTTGACTTACAATTTGTGTTGCCTACAAGATGCCCAGGAGTAAAGATGGAACAGAAATTGAGGAAATGGTCAACCAATGACTGGTCCACCTTGAGACCTATCCTATGAGAGAGAGCCCACCCCTGACACTCTTACTGATATTCTGCTCCACTTCCAGTTGGGAGCCATATGTATATATGTATATTATGTAGAACCATAATCAAAGAGGCTTCACCCAGCAACTGATGGAAATAGATACAGAGACCCACTGCCATTAAGTGGATCTTGGAGATCCTTCATGAGAAGGGGAAGAAGGATTTTTAGGAATCAGAGGGGTCAAGAACACCACAAGAAAACCTACAGAAGCAACTAACCTGGCCCCATAGGGGCCCACAGAGACTGAACTGTCAACCAGGGAGCATGCATGGGCTCATGGGACTGACCTAGACCCTCTGCACATATGTAACAGTGTGCAGCTTGGTCTTCATGTGAGACTCCTAATAACAGGAGCAGGGGTTGTCTCTGACTCTGTTGCCTACCTCTGGGACCCTCCCCCTACTGAGCTACTTCTTCTAGCCTTAATAAGAGAAGATGTGTGTAATCTTACTGCAACTTGATATGCCAAAGCAGGTTGATATCCATGAGAGGGTTCTTCTTTTCTGAAGAGAAAAGAAGGAGGAGTGGAAGGGGGGTGCAAAGATCTTGGAGGAAAGGAGGGAAGGGAAACTGCAGTAGAGATGTAAAGTAAGTAAATTAGTTAATTAAAAAGGAAGTAATAGTGATTAGAGTTGGAAAATGGAAAACCAGATTGTTCTGTGAGATGGTGAGGCCACGGCAATACATGCTTTCAAATCTGAAGTGCCTCTACCCACAATGTTTTGAAAAGGATTTATCATCAAATGGGAGATTTCACTGTCTGATTTATTAGGTTCCTTCAAAAGTTATCAACCTATAATTCTAATTATTGATCATGTCAACACTGAATTTCTTCTTCCCCACAATCATTAATGCTTTGCATCCATAATCACCAAGGGACTGAAACATGTAAGAAGCACAAGAAAGGCAAGGGTCTGCAGCAGGGCCCCTCAGGAGGGGTCTGCAAGGGTCAGGGAATAAGGAGGATGCTTCCCTGGATCTGGCCATTTCCTAGAGATATTGGAAAAGACTGGAAAAGGAGAATGTCCAGAGGAAACAGTGTGATCTTCCATGCAGTACAGGGGTTCATATTGTGTGTGTAGGGGTTCATGTGTGTGTAGGGAATACTAGAGTAAGTTACCCAGAACCAAATAGGATGAGTCACAGATAGCTTCCCCAATGAGAACTTGTAAAGAAAATGGACATCCCCGAAGGACATGAAGTCTTCTTATCTATCTATCTATCTATCTATCTATCTATCTATCTATCTATCTATCTATCTAATGTATGAGTGCTCTGCTGCATATACATTCACTGTCCAGAAGAGGGCATCAGATCCCCTTATAGATAGTTCTAAACCACCACGTGGTTGCTGGGAATTGAACTCAGTACCTCTGGAAGAGGAGCCAGTGCTCCTAACAGCTGAACCATCTCACCAGCCCAAGAAATCTTTGTTTGAATAATCATTGCACCAAATTACTGGCAGTTCAGGTGTCTTGTTTGAATACACCTCACTATCTTTCTCCTGTTGTTTCTATGTAACATTTTCATTCAGAAATTCCTCATGGAGATAACGCATTAAGGCAACTCAGTACATTGACATGCAATCTCTCATAGGCTAGTTCTCATCCATTGACTGACATACTTCTGTGGACCATGCTACCTTAAGTGTATTGGCTAGTGTTTGTATCTTAATCTTGAGCCTATCACAGTCAGGTCAGGTGGCAGATCAGAGCACTGCTTAAGGCAAGTGTAATAGGCATGATGAGTTTTTAACACTTACCGAGTCTTTCAAATAAATACCAGCCCTGACTCCCCTTGGAAGAACCTGCTGTCTGTTACTTTCAAAGGGCAAGAACTTTCATGCTATGATGATACTGTTAGCCAAGCACACTTAAAGAGGAGCATGCTTGTACATCTGACCTCATTTATCAAACAACCCATTTAGTAGCTTGCTCTGTTTCCTCTGTTCTTTAATCTGTGCTTCAATGTAACTTCCTATCAGTTCAGTTCTGGCAATTAGATATTTGTGTTAACTGGACATTTGCTGTACACCCAGGAGTAGAGGTACTTAGCTCTCTATAGGAGTTGGCTCTTACAGGCTTATTCTGGGAGTAGCTTTTTTTGGTTTTTGTTTGTTTTGGTATTTCCCAAAGCCCCTGCATATCTATCTCATCAGCACTGTGTTAATGGCTCTGAAAGTACATGAAGCTTAAATGATCCCCAAAGCAGAACTTCACTTGTACCACCTGGACACTAACAAAACTCTAAAAAAGTATTAATATGCTTTCCTTGAAGAGAGATGGCCAACTAAAGAGGATAAAGGAACAATTTCTTCCCATTTACCAAGATCTTGAATGGTTTTTAAGGGGGATATGTTTGAAACACACAGGAGAAGCAACAAAGAAATTTCCCATATGATTATTTTATAGAAGAGAATAATGAAAGAATGGAGCACAAACGATAGAGCAGCCTAAATATAATTCTGATTCTGTTTTTGAGCTTATGTGGGTAAATGTGTATGTGTGCATGACTGAATGTGCGTATGCATCAAACCGTGTTTGAATCTGATTCACAGGCCTCCCCTGGACTTGGAAGCCACAGCCGTAGTGTCTAAGTCTGGTCAAGTGCTATTAACCAGCGAGAAGCTCCAAAGGGTAAGCTAGTAAGGGTTGGCCCCCATGGCAGTGAGGGCATACAAACACAAATGGGATTTTCCGTTTCATCTTCTTCCTATTGATTTGTATAAGCCTGTTTGTAGAAGTTGCTGGAATGGAGCTCCCAGGGCAGTGGAAGGTGCAAAGGCACAACAGAGATGCAACTTCCTTTCATATCCTCTGCCCCCTGTCAAGCAGTGATCTTGCCTCACCCTACTCTCATTTTTAAGCCACAGTTAAGTAGCAGTTTAACCTCTTCTTCCTTCTTCGTGCTAAATGTGCTCTGTGTTCTTCATCAAACTTCACATTCTCTGTCTGTCCACTCCGTACTTCTCTTCACAGACTCCCTGTCTATGTTCTGGGTTCGGCACTGTTATCAGCCCCATGGTCCATGTATGTACTTTCCTAGTGTGTTGTCTTTTAATGTTCTACCCGATCTGCCCTCAAAGCTAGGGGTCTTGCAGTGAACTGAGGGTTTGAGAATTCAGAGAGCTACACATTGCACATCTCACCTTGAGGAAACAAACTTGAGCTCAAGTCCCTACTCCCTGTTCTTGGGTCATGACCTTCAGTCATGTTGCTCTCCAACTCTTGCACTGTAGTCGTTTGCATGGAAATGCCATGCTTTAAAAAGCGGCTTCAAAAGTTTCAGTTGGCTTTTTATCTTTTAAAGTGTTAAAGGACAAAGTGAGGCAAAATATACATGTTTTTTGAGTAGTATTTTGAGTTTCAGGGATTTTTTGAGCAAACACATATTTGGGAAAATGGGCAAGTCGAAAATAGAAACTGGTACAGAGGCTATACTTAGGTAAAGGTAATGTTTCATGGTGAACACAGAGGTAAACTAGTCACATAGTTATTTTGGATGTCAGTGCTGCTGGGAAGTCCCTAGTTCTATAAATGCAGTTAGTAGGTGGTTAACTAGCCTGCCTTAACATTTATTTTTCTTTGCTATCTATGTATATGACATAGCTCAAGGAAAGTGTCACTTATATTTGTAAATCAAACAGCTCAGATCACAGGAGAGGCCCAGCTGGCTGTGGATTCTCTAGGCACTGCCTTCATGTTTGTTTTTCAGAGATAAATGACCAAGTTACATCTTTCTTGTCATGTTTTAAAATCATAAAGTTTAAATTTATACCAAGGGACTAAATATTGCTTTTCTAACATGTTAAGAAATGGATGTCAGGGCCCAGAAGATGTCTCAGTGGGAAAAAGCACATGCCTACTGACCAAACCCATCGTGGTAGGAGGAGAGACCTGGCTCCTGAAACCTGTCCTCTGATCACCATACAAAAATGAAAGCTAGATATGCTAGCACAATTACAATCCTAGCACTTGAGAGACTGAGGCAGGATAGTGAGTTTGAGGCTAGCTGGAGTTATACGAGAAGACCCTGTCTTCCCAAACAACACCAACAAAAAGGCAAAGTGCATGCTACATGTGTACTTCCAAACCTCACATAAGGCACAAGACTAACTGAATAGAGAATACGAAACCCACAAGTAATCTTATTTTGTTTTCGTGTGTGATAGACTATTTATCTATTTATTTATTTATTTATCGATTTGGTGTATGTAGGATTAGTAAGAATGTCCACTGCTGCTAGGACAGTTACCAGCTGATGGAAGTGAATTTCTTCAGTCAGGCATCTGACTTGATGTGCATCCTCTAGGCTGTAGGATGAACGGCTACCTACAGTGGCAAGGATTAGAAGAGGAGGTTGCCTATAGATTTTATTGTTTATACATTTTTGCTTCCCATATTAACTGTTCCAGTGTTCAATGAATAATATTTACTATTTCAAGTCTAAAAACAGGTTATTTTTGTTTCCTTTTGTCCATGAGTCTTTTATTCCATATATATATATATATATATATATATATATATATATATATATATATATTATATATATATATATATATTAGAAATAGTGATACAATGTGTAATAAAATTCAACACCAAGGACTTCTCTACTCTTTTTGTGATAGTGTTGTTGTTGTTGTTTTTTTTAAACAAAATCTCAATCATTGGATTTTACCAAAGACAACTTGGGAGGCAGATGCTGGGGTGAAAGTTGCTGGCTTTGAGTCAGAGAAAGCACCCAGATGACCTCCCTCCACAGCTGATGGCTCAAAAAGAAGTTCTTTTCTCTTTTTCCACATCATCTCAAAAGCCCTTCAAACTCAATGTCCGTCCCTTCTCACTTCCTATGTGTCTCTCTCTCTGTCTTCCTGACTCCCTCTTCTCTATGTTTTTTTCCCATGTTCACTCCCTGTCAACTAGTTTCTTGTTCTCCTTCTTGACCCGTGGTTGATTTTATTTAATCCTGTTTACAATAAGCAGAAAGCTCTTGGATTAAAGGTGTGTGCTAGGACTGAGCAATACCACAACTAAAACCAGTTTGTTTGTTTGTTTTTCCAGTAAACAACACAATCTCAGGGTTCACAGTATGGTCAAATATCCTGCAACAGCATAGTTCCCTTCTGCATGGCTTCATGTCTGTGAAATACAATAGGCTATTCCTTCCTGAGATTTGCATCCTCACATGCCCACCTTTCTCAGGACTCCCTGGGTAGCAACCCTGATGTGAAGTAGGAAGAGAAGCAGGTAAGGCAGTTGCAGAGTTTATGAAACTCAAGCATCAGCAAGCACCAGGTACCAGGAGCTAGGGATCTTGACAGGCAGGCCAGCACTGACATTGCTTAGAATATGTTCCACTGTTTATAATGGCTAAGCGCATCAAAAAGCCCCTTTGAGTACTCAGGCGAAACACACTGAGATACAGTATTTTTCTTACTCTGCATGATGCCTGCTTAGAGCTGTAGTGACACAGTTGGAATTTCAAGTGTAGGATAATTTTTGTTGCTGTTACTGGAGATGCTTACAGGTTCCTCAAATGGAAATAAAGCACAAGCTGGCATTGGAATCACTGTATGACTTTCAGGAGTAAGTCTCCAAAACTAAGCAGACCATAAAATGTAGCATCTGTTATCAGCAAAACCATAAATTAGAAGTCCATATAGCAGCAAATCTCTTCTCTAACCTTCCTGCCCATACAAGCAACAGTCTGAATGCAAGGGGTCCCTGTCTCTACCCACATTCCCAGGCCTGCCCACCCTGTTACTGTTCAGACCCATCAATCCTTCTAATGTGTCTATTGTTGCTCTTGGTGTCCCCTCCTGTGAACTGTTTTCATGATTGGACAGTGATCACATTCTAAATTCCAGTGTCATAGAATGATAATTTTTTTGCTGTGTTAGTACCCCTCCAAAAATTAGACAAAAAGAAGGAAGAGGAGGAGGAGGAGGAGGAGGAGGAGGAAGAGGAGGAGGAGGAAGAGGAGGAGAAGGAGGGAGAGGGAGAGGAGGAGGGAGAGTCGGAGGAAAAGCAGCAGCAGCAACAAACTTTTTTTATGCTTGGAAATCTCCAAGTTTTAAGAAGTAGCAAGCATAATCTGGCAGTACATCAGCTGACCTGTAGAGGGCAGTGCTCTATGTTTATGTTTAACTTAGACTTTTTTTTTTTTTTAAATCAAACTGTTTCCATCTTGACAATTAAGGATATCTCAACCATTTGAACGATGTTACAGGTCGCAGCTAGAAAGCCTGCCTTATTTTAACTTTCCAAAAGAAAGAAATTTTTTTTTATACACCAATCTAAATGACAGCACAGAGCGATTGCCTCCTCTTCTTATTCCTCATGATAAGTTTGTTAGGGAGGAAGTTGAAGCATTACTGTGTGTGGGTACCTACCAGGGCAGACCAAGGACATGTCCAGGAAGGATGGGGAATTGGAAACGTTTAGAGGCAAAGAGAGAATTGACTATAATTTGTTCTGAGACAAAAAGAACAATTGGTTTCAGAGGCTCATTATAGGAGTTGATATCAATTCATTAGTGAGACAGGATTCGAGATGTATCCCAAACTTCAAGTTTGCTGGCCTTGAGAGTCCCATGCAGCATGCTGCAGCCTGAAAAGCACCTGGCAAAAGTTTGGGTTGCAGGACTTATAGGAACACTTTGCAAATAGTTTTTATTGTAGATATATGCATGAGGATCTTTTCTCCTTAGCCCTCTTGGTATATTCAGTTAATTTTGATGCAAGTGCCTGAGTTTGATCTCGAACTTTAATGACTCCAGCATGTTTTTTTCCTTTTTGCATAGACTGTGAGAAGGGATAGGGTACCTGCTCGCCTCCGTCCATCCTCTGCATTCCCTTGCTTTGGTATACTGTTGCTCTGCAACACCCTTCTAAGTTATTTGACTTCTGTAAATAATTCTTCTTCTCTGGGGCCAGTGACATTAGAGATAGTATAATTTTCAGCAAATGATGTTTTCTAGTGATCTAATTATTTAATTCAATGATTATAATAGAACTTAACAAGGAAAGCATTCTTCATAGAAAAAGCATTTTTTAAATGTATCTAGAGTACTGTAAGATATTTTTCTGTGTCTATTCATTTTATCATGAAGATTCAATATAAAATTTAGATTTATAAGGACCAGGTAAAAGACAACACAAAACTATTCAAGTGTGTGCAATTTATATTTATTCTTTACAGAAACCGAATTGAGTTAAAATGAGTTCTACTAAATAGTCCAATGTGCCCACATGTTTAAAATATTTTTCTTGGATTTGACAGGAAATTCCTACAGGAGATCATTTAATGTGCATGATAATATTACTCAGTGGGCATAAAAATGCTAACAAATTCCCAAGAAGAGCAAAACATTTTGTTTTCTAAATGTTTTTAAAATTATGAGAATTTTATTTGGCCCCCAAACAGCATAAACTTTTTATGGTTATTCACTATGGTTTTCATGAATAAACATTTTATTGTTCATAATTTCTTTGGGTAAAAATCAAATAATCAACACATTTCTATCCTATTTGCTTTAGTGAAATTTCTCCCTGAAAGTTCAACTGTACCTCGAGGGTCTTTAATTTGCATTAAAATGTTTTTTAACCTTTTTTAAAAAACATTTTATTGATTTTTTTTGTGAGTTTCACATCATGTACCCCAGTCCTCTCATATCTGACCTTTGCTCTTGCAAGCCCACCCCCAATAACACACACACACACACACACACACACACACACACACACACACACAAAGCATAGAAAAAAAATCTCATTGTGGAAACTGTAGAATATCACAGTGTAACCCACTGTATATATATCCCTCTGTCCGCACATCTTCACTTGCAAATGTTCATTGCAATGAGTCATTGGTCTGGTTCAATGTCTCTGGCTTCTGTGACACCACCAATATTGGGCCATCTCTGGGACTCCTGTGGTCATCCTGTCATTGCCCTGTGTCATGGAGATCCTGCAGCTTTCCTTCAGCAAGACTGGACCTTTTCACACGCACCGACTGTTCACAGATAATATAGATTTGGGGGTGGGCCAACTTAGATCTGGGCTTGGGTGGCAGCTGAGCTGGACAGTGCATTGACTCTCTCTTATCCTCACCACCAGGGGAAGTTCTCCTCCAGTGCTACAGCTAGGCCACCCAATGCCACCATCAGCAGAAGACAGGGTCAGCTCTCCTGCTCTCACGCCCTCGGGTCTGGCTCACCAGCACCCATGCCTCCAGAGTCAGCTTCACTGTGCTGACCAGTCAAGGCAAGGGGGCTCACTCTCCCAAGTTCTGCAGCTTGGGAGGGGCCTTGGCCATCAGGGTCAACTCCACTGTGTTCCCCCATGAGGTGTGGGGCTGCTCTCCAGAGTGCTAAAGACAGTGAGGGGCAGTGGCAGCTCACCTGCTCTCATGACCCCAAGGGGTCAGCTCTTTCAACTCCCTCTTGTGGTGAGAGGTGGCAGAGAGGACGATATCTTCCCCTACCCATACCTCTTCATGGCAGAGGAGTGGTGGGGCTTGCTCTTCCTTGTTCATACCCTCAGGGCTGGCTCACCTACACCCTCTTGACCAGGGCCAAACCTACTGTGATGCCTAGGCAAGGAACATGGCTCACTTTCCCAAATGCTGCAGCCCAGTGAGGGCCAGAGCCAGCTCATCCACTCACTTGACTCCAGATCAAGGTCCTGAATGCCTACGGTGGCAATAGACAAGGGCAGGGAAGATTTCTCCTCATGCCAAGGTCACCTCACAGCAGAGGAGTGGTAGGCCACCTGAGGTTATCTCACCCACACTCTTGTACACTCTGCCACCAGGGACAGCTTTACTGTGTTGCTCAGGTATGGTACAGGGCCCATGTTACCAAGTGCTGCAGCTGGCAAGGGACAGGTCCAGCTCACCCTCTCCCTTGATCCTGGGGCCTACTCTTCTGACTGCTGTAGGTAGTGAGAAGCAAGGGATGGGAGGGCATCATACCCACACCCTGGGCCCATGCCACCTCAAGATAGACAAGTGGTGGGTTGAGCTCTCCTATGCTTTCACTCTTGGTCCAGCTCATCAACAACCCCAGCATATGGGTCAGATTTGCTGTGCTGTCTAGACAAGGTAGAAGACCTGATGCCCAGAGGTCTGTAGCTGGTGAGGATAGCTCTTCGGTGCTCATGACCCTGTGGGCACCTTTCCCAACTTATATCCTCCAGACCAGCTCATCCATTCCACTCATTCCACCAGGGTCAGCTCCAGTGTGCTGCTTAGGGGAGCCATAGGGTCCTGCTCTCTCTACTGCTGCTGCCAGTGAGAGATGGGAGCAGTTCTCCAGAGCAATGCAGCCAGTGAGTTGGTGGGGACAGTTCTATATAGCCTCTTGTCATCCTTGTGGTTTCTAGAGGCTGCCCTAACCAGGGATATCTCCATGTTCTCTAGTGGTAATATGAGCCACTGACATCTATATATAGTCAAGGACCCATACCTGGTCCTCAGCAGCAGCTCGGGCTGGAACCTCACCATGTCCCTAGGTGGCAGGGCTGGCAGTACCATTTCTCTTCATAATGCAGAAGCTCCTCCACTTCTCTTTCTCTTCCATTTGTCCACCACATGCTTGCACACTATGGTAACTCCTGCTGCAGGCTGGTCACCCAGCTGGTGGGCCCCTGGGTGATATTCTCAGTCCACAGTGTGTTGAATGATGGCAAGCAGGTGTCTACAGCCCACCTGTGCTGTGTGCCAGAGATCAGGTCTGTGGGTAGCATGGTGGTCATCAGGTCTACATGTCATCTTCCCTTCTTGCTGCTATGCTGTAGTGGTAGGTGGGGCTCTGTGTGTCTATGGCTCACCTGTGCCACGGGATGGAGGGCAGGTCTGTGAGCATCTTCTTCCACCCTCATTGTGTGGCATAGCAGAATATATGTCTCTGCTAGTCTTCCTCCTCTCTCACAGTGCTGCCTGGATTTGGATTGATTTGACTTTGATGTGTCGTGTCCTAAGCATAAACAGCTTTGGAACCAGGCCAGGTACCAAGCTAAGATGAACCAAGGACTGTCAAGTACTGTACCCCTGACTGATATAAGAACACTACCATTAACAAGGTGTCCATTGCTCACTGTCCTTTGCCCATTGTGAGGGCAGGGGAGGGTACTAAGTTTCTTTCTTGAAGATAGTGTTGATGGTTTGGTGTAGGAAAATATATTCTGCATTTACAATCATCATGTTTTTTTTTTCTGTAAGAAACCCTATGGTGTCAACTCTAGAACAATGTCTTCATTTTATAGAAATACAAAGAAGTTAGTTAAACTGTCCATCAGAAATAGCAGTTACCATGATACAGTAGCTTCAACAAACATTTGCTGAGTACTTGACTGTTTTTGAATGATTGAAAAATGATGAGAGCCACGTAAAAACCTTGTAACCTTTGGGTGGATACATGCAGAAAGAGGAGAACCTAGCCAAGCTGGTTAAATGTGACAAGAGTGATGAGCTCAGGGGATAAGCGGGGAGTAACTTACTTTACGGATGCTGTGATTTTTCTTAACAGGTGTGGAGCCCCTACTACGTACATGCCAGGTGGTGAGTGCTGGTGACTAAACTGAAGAGCCAGTGATTTGGGTGATAGAAGTGAACTTGTCACTTAGAAATACTAGGAAATGAAATAGGAATGAGGATCTCAGACTTCTTGTCTTTGACAAATAACATGTTAAAGGATAAGGCTCGATTACATTATCAAGTAGGAGTTAAGGTTGAAATTTTGTCTTCAGCTGCTCTTTTTGATTCAGGTTTGGGGTGTCATGGCCAGAAAAATAACAGCAAAGTCCATCAGTGTGATACTTTAGTAATACTGTTGTCTCCACTGCCTAACACAGACCCCACTAAGAGCACTGTTGGCAGTGGAGACTGTAGCCAGCAAGAAGATGCTGGTATCTCTGCCTTTGCACTGCCATTTCAAAGCAATCTTGTGAAAACTGAACAAAAACAGAAGAGGCAGAAAGACATAAGCTTAAAGCTTAGAGCCCTCACTTGCATGAGCTGCTTTCAAAATGTTGGGTTTTTAATTTATTCACAACGTCTGTAAAATTTGAAAAAGCAAGCATTTCAGTACCAACAACTGAGACATTACTGTTTGTCTATTTAGCTCCACTTTTACCCATTATAAATACTGTCAGTATCAGATACTTTTGAAGAGGCCCTAGGGACTTTTTGAAGTCTTCTTAAGACAAAATGGAGTTAGGGTAATTAATTTGTATAGCACAGGATTTTCAACTACTTTGAAAAGAATTAAATGACTGATAATATTTTAGTATAGTTTGAAGTTAGCTGGGGAATCATCGTAAATTTTTGGCCAGATTAGGCAAGAGTTTGAGACTCTTAAAAACAAAACCTCCACTAAAATAATCCTTGTATCAAGTTACTATTATAGATTGAAAAATGTACATTAGAAAAGCTTGGAAGACAAGTAGCATGCCATTGGGAAACACATACACACAAAAACAGAACACAGAAACATACCTATATAGACATAGGGTCATCCTTTAGGGCACACTATCAGCTCTTCCATAGGAATCGGTTACCAGTATCTCTCCTAGCTTAGAATCACTCTTTTCTGTTTTATGTTTAAATCTCACTGAAGTACTACTATTACCACCTCCTTCTTATTTTTACAGTTAGAAAAGTTCAAAAAAAAAAAAAAAATCCAGACGAAACAGAAATCAAGAAAAAAAAAAAACACTCACCCAACAAATACAGAAGCAGAAATTAGCATCAAGACCTGTAATTACCTCAATCCCAGATACCTAGAGGCCATTGTAAAGACATAATCAGTAACAGCCAAGGCAATATGTCTCCATTAGAACCCAGCAATTCTATCATAGGAGGCCCTGAATATTCCAACATAGCTGAAGCACAAGAAAAAAATCTTAAAATTGGCCTTATGAAGATGATAGGGGTCCTTAAAGAGAAAATTAATAAATCCCTTAAAGAAATCCAGGACAATGCAAACAAACAGTGGGAGGAAACAAATAAATCTGTTCAATAAAGAAAATCCAAACTGAGGGAATGTTGGAAATAAAATATTCAGGAATTTGAACAGAAACTACAGAGGTAAGCGTCACCAACAGAATACAAGAGACGAGAGAGAATCTCAGTTGAAAATATGATTGAAGAGATGGATACAGCTATTAAAGAAAACATTAAATCTATAAATCTCCTGATACAAGAGCATCCTCGACATCTGGAACACTATGAAAAGACCAAACCCAAGAATAATAAGAAGAGAAGAAGGAGAAAAACTCAGCACAAAAATCCAGATAATATTTTCAACAAAATCATACAAGAAACATTTTTGTCCTTTAAAAGGAGATGCCTATAAAGGTACAAGAAGCAAACCAACATTAAGTAGATTAGAAAAGAAAATCTCCTTGCCACATAATAATCAAAACACTAAAAGTACAGAACAAAGTAAGAATCTTAAAGCTGCAAGAGAAAAAGACCAAGTGTCATATAAAGGCAGACCTATTAGAGTTACATCTGACTTCTCAGTGGAAACTCTAAAATGCAGAAGGGTCCAGACAGATGTGCTACAGTCTGTAAGAGATCATAGATGCCAACCAGACTACTATAACCAGAAAAGTTTTCAATTACCATAGATGGATAAAATAAGATATTTCATGATAAGGCCAAATTTAAACAATATTTATCTACAAATCTAGGCCTACAGAAGGTACTAGAATAAAAACTCTAACCTAAGAAGGTTAATTGCAATCTTAAAATACTAGCCTCAGGGAATAAATAACCTCAAACCAGCAAAAAGAAAGAAGGAACACACACACCACCACCACCACCACCACCACCACCAAAATAACAGGAACTAATGATCACTGATCATTAATATTTGAATATTAATACACACACACACTACCACCACCACCACCAACAACAACAACTACAACAATAACATAACAGGAATTAATGATCATTGGCCATTAATATCCTTCAATATTTATACATACACAAACACACACACACACACACACTACCACTACCAGCAGAAACAAAATAACAAGAATTAACAATCATTGGTCATTACAAATGTGGACATAACAACAGACACTGAGGAAATCCAGAGAATCATAAAGATATACTTCAAAAACTTGTACTCAGTCCATTGGAGAATCTAAAAGAAGTGGATAATGTTCTCAATAAATACCACTTACCAAAGTTAAAATCAGATAAGCAATATAAACAGACCTATAACCCTGAGAAGAATAGAAACAGTCATTAAATATCTCCCAAACAAGAAAAGCCCAGGGCCGATGGTTTTAGCACAGAATTCTACCAAACTTTCAAAGAAGAGTTAACTCCAATACTCTTCAAATTAATACACAAAATAAAAATAGAAAGAACATTGCCCAATTCATTATATGAAGGCACAGTTACCCAAACCATAAAAAGACCCAACTGGAAAAAAAAAAAAAGACTTATAGTCCCATTGCTTAGGAATTTAAAGTCTAAGGCTTATCTGTATTACTGGAGAGTTCATGCATCCTTGGACTCAGTTTGCCTTCTCATTTTCAAATATTAATTTAACTATTAAATTCATTTGTAGCTTCATGTGCTATTTTCTCTCATTTAAATTTTACAGTAAACTTTGCTCAAAGAATAAGAAGAAAATTGTCTTCCTGTTTAATCAAGTAGGAGCTTTGAAATATCAACTTCTTAATTGTAGTAGGATAGAAAAAAAAAAAGATCCAATGAAGAAAGAAAATTACAGACCAATTTTCCTTTTGAACATAGATGCAAAAATATTCAATAAAATACTTGAAAACTAAATTCAAGAACACATCAGAAAGATCATCTTCCATGCAAGTAGAAATCATCCCAGAGATGCAGGTATCATTCAATATGCAAAAATCAATAAATGTAATCCACCATACAAACAAACTGAAAGGAAAAACAAAACAAAATAAAACCTCATGATCATCTCTAGATACCAAAAAACCAATGTCATGATAAAAGTCCTGGAGAGATTAGTGATGTAAGGGATATACTTAAAGGCAGTTTATAGCAAGCCTATATCCAACATCAACTTAAATGTAGAGAAATGTAGAGCAATTCCACTAAAATCAGGAATATGACAAGGCTGTCCACTCTCTCCACATATATTCAATATAGTACCACAAGTCTTAGCTAGAGCAAGATTACTGAAGTTTAAGAGGATACAAATTGGAAAGGAAGATATCAAGTTTTCTTTATTTGGAGATGATATATATGATATATATAAATGATTCTTAAAATTTCACTGGGGAACTTTTATAGCTGATAAATAC
This sequence comes from Rhynchomys soricoides, assembly GCA_019843965.1. Lineage (NCBI taxonomy): Eukaryota > Metazoa > Chordata > Mammalia > Rodentia > Muridae > Rhynchomys > Rhynchomys soricoides. The sequence goes on from JADRCH010000061.1 coordinate 3,652,206, forward strand.
TTTCAGCAAAGTATCTGGAAACCAAATTAATTTATAAGAATCAGTAACCCTCCTATGTACAAATGACAAGTAGGCTGAGAAAGAAATCAGGGAAACAACACTTTTCACAGTAGCCTCAAATGATATAAAATATTTTCGGTTAATTCTAACCATGCAAGTGAAAGGCATATAATAAAAACTTTAAGTCATTGGAGAAAGAAATTGAAAGCATATCAGAAGACAGAAATATCTCACATGCTCATGGGTTTATAGGAATAACATAGTAAAAAGACCATCCTACTTATGGATTTAATGCAATCCCCATCAAAATTTTAACACAAAGTTTTGCATACCTTGAAAAAACAATTCTCAGCTTCATATAAAAAAAACCACAAAATCAATAAATCCAGGATAGATATAACAATTCTAAACAATAAAAGAGCTTCTGGAGGTCTCACCATTCTTGATTTCAAGTTGTATTACAAAGCTATAGTAATAAAACCCATGTGGTTTTGGCATAAAAACATACATATTAATCAATGAAACCAAATTAAAGACCAAGATATAAATCCATATACCTATAGACATCTGATATATATATATATATATATATATATATATATATATATATATATATACCAGAAATATACTGACAAAAAGCATTTTCAACAAATAAGTGCTGGTCAAACTGGATGTCTTCTAGTAGAAAATTTCAAGTAGATCCATATTTATCACCCTGCACAAAATTCAAGTGCTAGTGGATCAAAGACCTCCACATAAAACCAGCTACACTGAATCTGATAGAAGAGAAAGTGGGAAATAGCCTTGAGCTCATTGGTACAGGAAACAACTTTCTGAACAAAACACTGATAATGCAGGCACTAAGATCAACAATTAATAATTGTGGCCTCATACAACTTAAACATTTCTGTAATGCAAAGGACCATAATTTGAACAAAGTGGCAGCCTACAAAATGGGACAAGTTTTTTTTTTCTTATCAACTCTCCATCTGACAGAGGACTAATATCCAAAATATATAAAGAACTTGAGAGACTAGATACCAAAACCCCAAATAATCCAATTTAAAAATAAGGTACAGGTATAAATAGAGAATTCTTAATAAAGAAAACTCAAATGTCTGAGAAACACTTAAAGAAATGCTTAATATCCTTAGCTACCAGGGAAATGCAAGTGAAAACTACTTCATCATTCCATCTTATACTTGTCAGAAGGAATCAGATCAATAACAGCTCATGTAGTTGAGGATGTAGAACAAGGAATCACTCATCCATGACTGGAAGGACAGCAAACTTAAGCAGTCACTATGGAAATCAATATGGCAGTTTCTCAGAGAGTTGGGACTTGATCTACCTCAAGATACAGTTAAACCAATCTTGGGCATATAACTAAAGGATACTTTATCCAACCACAAGGCCACTTGCTCGATCATGTTCAATGCTGCTCCATTTGTAATATCCAGAAACTGGAAACAACCTAGATTTCCTTCAACCAAAGAATGGGCAAGGAACTAGACAAAAAAGTCATTCTGAGTGAAGTAACCCAGACCCAGAAAAATAAATATGGTACGTATTTCCTCATATGCCTATATTAGCTATTAAATAAATATTGATAATCAAGCTACAATAAGTAAACCAAGAGAAGTTATGTATAGAGGAAGGGACTAAGGGGGGCATGGATCTCCCTGGAGGGTGAAGTAGAATCGATTTTACAGGATTTGGGGTAGGAGTGAGAGAATCAGTTGGGGGGGCTTGTGGGGACGTTAGGATTAAGGAAGGGCACTTGGGGAGAGACAGCTAGAACTGAATGATATTTGAAGGGTGGTTTGGAAACCTAGTGCACTGGAAACTTCCTCAAATATATGAAGATGATCCAAATGAGGTCTCCAAACAATGAGGGAGATGAAGTCCCAACTAGCTATCTCTTGTCATCAAATTAAGTGTCTACTACAGGGACTGGGTTATACTCCTCTGAGTTTTTGAGAAAAGTGGTACCATGGAAATGCTCAAACAAACCAGGCCGTTGCCAATACAATAGCTTGTTATCCAAAAACTGATATCAAGGTCCCATTGCTGAAGACAACATCCACATAATTCATTGAACATGGAGAGGACAAGCAGTTGCCTACTTATAGTCTTCACTCCTATGTCTGATGTCTTTGGTAAAGGAAGGTACTCTGTAGGCCACCAAAAGAGAAAAACAAACACAAACTCACCCAAAAGACCTTTGATTTATAATCTGTAACATATGCTAGGACAATGGTGGCACAAAACTTGTATGATTAACCAAACAATGTCAGATTTTATGTAAGGCCCACTCAACCAGATGGAGCCCATATCCAACACTGCTTGAGTGGCCAACAACCAGAGACTAGATAGCTTAAAGATCTAATGTAAATCCAAATACTACTATTTTAAAAAGGTAGTGATACACCGACCTCTAACGGCACTCTGCTATACTCATAAATCAGTGCCAGCTATCATCAGAGACGCTTCCTCCTGTAGCGTATGGGAAAAAGCACAGAGACCCACAGCCAGACATAATACAGATAGTGAGACCTGGAACATTTATAGCTATAAATGATATGTCTATACCAAACCCCTCCCATTGGAGCTAAGGAACACCACAGAAGAGGAGACAGAAGCAGTAAGAGCCAGAGGGTATGGGAGAACACCAGGAGAATCTCAATCAACTGCCCTCTCAATCAACTGAGCAAAGCTTTTATGAACTCACAGAGACTGAAGCAGGAAACACTGGGATGACATGGGTCTGCACCAGATCCTCTGCATATAGATTATAGTTCTCAGTTGAAGTACTTTTTGTGGGACTCCTAAGTATGTGAATGAATGGGTCTCTGATTCTTGGACTTTCTATTTTTCCCGTACCCTGTCTTGTCCAACTTCAATATAAAGGTTTTCATTTTATTTTAGCATATCATATTTTGTTGTGTTTGGTTGTTAATCTCTTAGAAATCTGTTCTGTTCTAATGAGAGACAGGGAGTGGATCCAGAGGGGAGGGGAGGTGGGGGAGAAACTTGGAGGAGTAGAGGGAGGGTAAACCATAATCAGGATGTAGTGTATGGAAAAATAATCTATTCTTAATAAAAGGGGCATAGGGAAAGAAAAGAACCAATAATGTCTGTCACTTCTGCCCCTCTCCAGAGTGTAGAAAACACAATTGAAGTGTATCCTGGTAGATGTAGTTACCACCGATCTATAGATTATATGGTAATAAGAAGGTTACATTATATCATATTATTCATGGATCAATTGTGACTCAGAAATTTACACAGCAATACAAACAGGGAAAGGTTAATATAAAAAGATAGCAATTGTCTGCTTTGTTAGTCTTTCCCCAAGCCTCTTACCATTTAATTTTGTTTGTCTAGTCTGCCTCTTTTAATCCTTGGTTCTCACATTTGACACCTGACTACATTACTTACCTCATATGCTAATCATTTTTCTGTTCTCTTATACGTTCTCGGTAGAGAACTTAAATTCTCTGCTGTGTCTTAAGAAGAAAGGAAGCTCTTTAGGAGCAGGGTCAGCTTCAATACCAATGAGGATGTGTTTGAAGGGACCTTCCACAGCTTTGGTCCTATACCAGAGTGTTGGGAGCTGCCTGAGCACCCACATTCGCCATTACAAGATGGCGCCTACATTCGGCCGAGGACAAGTTGTAAACAGGCTAGTGCGCATGCACCTGGTAATTTTCCACCTCAGAATCTCAGCCTCTCTCGTGGTGTCATCTGGCCTGGTGTGCGGGAGCCAATGGGGAAGCTCCATGTCCCAGGCAAGCGCTGTGACCTATATAAAGGGCGGGTGTTCTATTGTTCAGGGTCTCCACTCGTGGCAAGCTTATGCTCTCCCTCTCAAGATGCATTAAAGCTTTACTGCAGAAGGATCCTATGTGTGCCGCGTTGTTCTTGCTGGCGAGACCGTAGCGCGGGACACCAGAGGTTTTCAAGATGGGGGAGATCCAGCAATCCTGGAGCTATGGCTTTACCACTGTTCTAGAACCTTTGCTATGATAAAACATACTGGCCAAAGTAACTTAGGGGAACAAAAGATATATTTGGTTTAAAGTTCTAGGTTACCTTCCTATTGCAATTAATAATCAAGATAATCTCCCACAGACATGTCCACTGACAAACCAGACAAAGATAGTCGATTGAGACTGCTTTTCTAGATGATTCTAGACTGTTAATGCTAACTTGGATAGTCACTTTTACCAATTCAGAGAATACCTCAGATGTCATGAGAGCTTTGAATAAGAGTCCCTGGATAGATGTCAGATCTATATGGATCATGCAGATCTGTCTTCTTGAGGTACCAGAGGTGAGGACCAGGCCTATGAATGTGTATGGTATGTCAATGAACTTGATGATATAGATATAGATGGTTTACAGACACAGTGCTGGAGGCCAGCATGGTTATGACTGCTACTCAAAAGGCAATTACAGAAACAATTACAGCAACTGGGCTGAGGCTTGCACTCTTAATGCAGATACATGGTGGGTACCAATTCTGATCCAGGATTATCCTTTTAAAGGTCTATGCTTTTAAAATGTTTTGGAGCTGTACTGAACTCTTTGTTTCAGTATATCAAGCTCTCTTTTTTGATCTGAGCTCCCCAGGTAGCTTGTTAAAGGCCTTTTAGAAAGCTCCATGTGCTCTTTATACATGTTTTTAAAAAATTCCTCATCCAAAGACAAATTCTGGGACATTTGTAGAGTCTTAATGTTTATCCATTTACCAGAACATTTGTCTGGCTTCTCAGAATTACTGCTCTAGCAAAGAAAGGTTTGACCAGGCTGATGCTTTTAAAATTGATGTATGTCCAGAAGCAATAAAAAGGCTTGTGTACCATGGTTATTATTGGAAGAAAGTAAAGTCATCTCTGAATGTACCTACAGTGAATCTGCTCTGGGAACAAGAGATGCTTCTCATTTGTGATTACTATCCTGATTACATGGGAAACCTTCTTTAGAATGTTGGTAAATGTCACATTTTAACCCTGCAAGATATTCTGCCATGTCTTAAACAAGGAATGAAAAGAAAAGCAATTACTCAGGAGTAAAGTACACGAAAGAATATAAGGATAACAGACATTGGAAGCAGAATCTTCTTCCAGGGCTAAGCAAGCCACCCAGAAAGAGAACACATTTGGAAGACTGACGATCAGATTCAAACCTTACTGGAAAGGATGCAGCCATGATGCTCAGATCGTAGGGTCCTTGTTGAAGATGCTGTGCTAAATAAGTAAGGAGAAAGTAGCTGCTGAAATCTTGTCATGAGTTGACATGAGAAGCTTCTCGGAGGATGTCCTACCTGTGCTTCAGGTTATTGACAGACAGAAATGATGAAGAGCACAACCAGGGACCAGAAAGGAAGCTTGTCCTCCTTCCCTGCAGTGCCCTCAAAAGGCAAGTCTTAGCACCAAACCAGCTAGGGAGAAGAAATGCTTGCATATCTTAAGGAGGAAATGAAGGTATATTGGGAGCCGAGAAGCATGGATGTAACTAGCACACATACCCCCAAAACAGCCACTGCCGGCTATGAAGAAAGCAGGCAGATACTACAAAGGTTAGAGGCAAAGTTGGAAAAGATAAAGCCACACAACATGGTAGTGTACCTTGAGAGCAAGTCCCTATGGCGATAAGAGTGAGTAGTAAGGCAGTGAACTGACCACTGAAAACTGCTCTACTGTACAAATGAGCATCATCTTCCTGATGTGAACATAACTGAAAACTATGCGGGGAAGATAGGTGGAGCTCTGCTGGAAACTTCAGTGCACTGGCTAACTCAGCAGCAGAGCACACATAGGAAGATAAAATAGCAACACAGCTCATACAATAAGAGAAAATATACAAGTAATAACCATAAGCTTTCAAAACAAGAAGATGATATTGTCACTAATCTCAGAGATCAGATATTCACACACACACACACACACACACACGTACATTTACACACACTAATAAAAACAATGTAGAATAAAACAAAAGTAGTCACTCAATTGTTCTAGAATGAAACTCATGTTCAAAGACCACATGTAAAGCACAAGTCTTAATGTTTCATTTTTAAGTATGTAGCGACAATCCATTGCTGAACATGCTTAGAAGAAAGCAGAAGAATGTTTCTAGTGTGTATGAAAACCTCAAAGCACTCAGAAACAGAAATCCCAACAGATTAAAAGATGAGGAGAATTTGGTAGCCCTAAGAAAACTAGAGGATAAACTAGAAACACCTCAGGAAAGCAAACATGTAAAAGAGGAATGTAAAGCTTCAACACTGGGCTGAAAGATAAGTTAAACAAATTTCCCAATAAGTGGAATAAAGAGGGAAAACCCACAAATAGCCACAAAGAAACAGAAACCTGACAATAAGAGAAAGAAGGGATGACTGAGAGTTGGGGCCTGAACTCCTCTGATGGGAAAAGGCACAGCCCAAAGCTACCAGACGTCTTATATTCCTTTGGTAAAACAAAGCATTTTTTCCCCCTCAGCAATGTGGAAAGAGACACTTTGTTGTGTTCTTATATCAGTCAGGGACAGAAAAGATGACAGTCCTTTGTTCATGTTAGCTTGGCTGGGTGACCAAAACTGTTTTATGCCTAGGACTCAAAAATCAAATTGAATAAAATAAAATCCACATAGTACAGTGTGGGAGGAGGAAGACAGAGACCTGCTTTTCACCATGTCCTGTGGTGTGGAATGCCCAAAGACCTGTCCTCCTCCCCACTGTACTCAAAGGCCATGGACACACAGATTCCCGAACCCACAACCACCATTACTACATAACGTAGTACAGGAGGAGAAAGACAGAGACTTGCCTACCACTATGTCACGTACAGTCCTGCCCTCCAGTACAAGTCACAGGCATTTCATAGATACCCAGTTGCCACTATGCCATGCAACACAGATGGAAGATGTCACCTGGGACCACACAAGCCACGTGTCCAACTTGCAGAGGGAGCCACCACAATGTGCAAATATGTTATGGACAGATGGGAGAGAATGAGATGTGGAGTAACTCGAGAATTATGCAGAGAGATGGAACTGGAGACTCAAGGGTTGGGAGGTATACCTGTTGTGAGTGGCCAGCCCTGCCACCTGGGACCATGGTGAGATCCCAGCCTGAGATGCTGCTGAGGACCAGGTCTGTGTCCTTGGCTATACAGTGACAAGAGTTGGTATAGATGTCCATGGCTCATAATACTACTAGAGAATATGGGATATCACTGGTCCGGGCAGCCACTGAGGACCACGTGGATGTTTTAGGGGCTGTGCAGAATTGATCCCATCCCTCACTGGCTGTGGTGCACCTCTCACTGGTGCAGCACTCAGGAGAGCAGATCCTGTGCCTTGCCCAGGCAGCAAGGTGAGCTAACCTTGATGGTAGGGGTATGGATGAGCTTACCCTGAGGGTGTGAGTGTGTGAGATCTAACTCTGCTACTGTCTGCTATGGGTTGGCACAAGTGCAGAGGTAACTACTCCCCACACCATGTCTGGCAGTCTGGAAAGCTGCCCCCAGGGTCATGAGTGTAGAAGAGCTAGCCCTGCTCTCACCAGCTGGACACTACAGTAGAACTGACCCTGGTTGGGGTTGTGGGGGAGCTAAGGGTGACAAGTCGGAAGGACTGGTGCAACCATTTGTTTGCCTTGAGGTGGTGTGGGAGTGGGTCGATGCTTTCCCCTTTCCTTGTGCCTCACCACCTGTGATAGTTGGGAGAGCTGGCTCTAAAGGCATGAAAATGGGAGAGCAAGCCCTGCACCTTTCCTAGGCAACACAGTTGCACTGATGCTGATGGCAAAGGCACAGATAAGTCAGCTCCTTGCAGGCTGCAGAACTTGGGAAGAGGGACCCCACATCTTGATTGGGTAGCACAATGGAGCTAGCTCTGGAGGTTTGGGTGTAGGTGAGCTGACCCTGAAGGTATAAGAGCAAGGGAGCTGACCCTGCCTCCTGATGATGGCAGCATTGGGCGGTCTAGCTGGAGCAGTGTTGGAGAGCCTACCCTGTTGTTGAGGATAAGGAAGAGCCACTGACCAGCTCAGCTAACACCCAGGCCCAAATCCAGGGCTTTGTGTTGGCCCCCAAAATCTATACCATCGGTGAATGGTTGGGGTGCCTGAAAGGGCCAGTGTTCCTGATCCAAAAAAGCAGGATCTCCATGACACAGGGCAACAACAGGACAACAGGGAGGAGTCTCAATGAGGACCCAGTATTGATGGTGTTGCAGAAACCAGAGACCTGGAACCAGACCAATGACTCATTGCATTGAACATTTGCAAGTGAAGTGTCAGACAAAGGACTATACTGTGGGACACACTGTGACATACTAGAGCTTCCATGATGAGATGTTTCCTATGCTTTCTATTTGTTTTGTTTCTTTGTGTGTTTTTTATTTGGGGAGAGGTTGCAAGAGCAAAAGTTGGATCTGAGAGGATGGGAAGATGAGCAGGACTAGGGTGCGTGATGGGAAACTCAAAAAGAATCAATAAAAAGTTTAAAAAATAGCATTTGTAAAGATATAAAACACAGTGCATAGTCTCCAGAGGAAAAATAGAACTCAAAAGATCAGGATATATATAAATGTTTGAGAATTTAAATAGCATGGTTTTTCTCATAAAATTGAAATTATAAAACTTAATAAGGAAGAAAAATAGGCTTAGAAGAAAGGAGGAATGTCAAAACTAACCTTCAAAGAGACACATACTCAAAAATCACCCTTAAGCTGTTTTGTGCTCTGAGTCCGAGAGGTAATATTTTCTACCACTAAAAGTATTTTTCCAACAAAGTAGCATGATTTCCATGTATTGACGATACTGAAATGGGCTGTATGGGCACATATAGACACACAATTCCTGTTGTACAATTTTATGTTGCTTATAAGAAAGTAGCAAATAACATTTAACAATATATAAAAGAAATATTAAAGCATAGTCAGCACAATAACCATGTATGTGAGACTATTTCATCAGGTAGTCTGCTAATCAAATGATTCTTCAAAGGTTCAAGCTACTTGCTACTATCTTTTATGATTAATAAACACATTTGATATATTGCTTGTGACATCGCAATGTACAACACTAATATGATAACGTATGGTTTTCGATTATTAAATAGGTATGTACATCTTCTACTTTTAAATAACATAATTGATCATTTAGGACCTTTGTGTTTCCAATATTGCTATTATTTGGGGTTGATATTTTGAGGTCAATAATGAGGTTTATTGCATTGTTCTGGGCAAGGGTAAGTAAAAGTAGCTATCATTGTTTTTCATCAGTGGGGCATTCCCACAGAGATTAGAATTCCTTTTCTTCCAAATAGATGAGATAGGAAAGCTACAGATGGCTTGAGTAGGGTAGGTGCCCTTCCCTCTGTGTGTGTAGATAGTTCACTGGTAAAATCTCTTCCCCTTGTAGGGAAGAGCATCTTGGGCATATCTCAAAAGCTATTATTCCATTCATTCTCATCCACAATCACAAGGGGATTTCTCGGGGTTCTTGTGCGTACACAGTTGTTGAGACTTCTGAAGTTAAATCCCATAAAATGTGTGACTTTCCCTTAGACTACGGGCTTTGGTACTTTCTTATTCTTGGGCCTATTCCTAACCTCCATCAATTCATCCAGATTACCATTCAAATAGCCCCCTTTGGGTAATCAGAATTTAGATGTGGTTCTCTGTATTTTTCTGTCTATTTGGATTTCAGTGATGGTCTATTCTCAGACCTCAACATTCTGTTGAGGCTGTTGAAGAAGGGCTTGACTGTTCACAACTTTTCTTAAGGCCAGGTAAAACTGTCAGGCAATATTTTATAAAGATCAACTCTGCTTTGGTTGTATCTCTCCCTCTTTTTTAAAAAACTTGAATTGCATATTGGCCATGCACTGATGGACTAATACAGAAACTAGTGATTTTTGCATCTGCTTGGAGTGAGCCTTTTTGGCCTAATATTCAGTCACTAGGGGAGGCTCAGACCCTTGACAAGTTTTCATAGGAAACCCAGTTCCACTTATAGCATCATTTCCCCCTATCCTTGTCTTTTAAAGACTTACAGAGATATTGCAAAGGTTGGCAGTGACACATCTCTTGCAAAGTTTCTGGTTGCTACTTCAGATAGTCTTCACCCTGCCCTGTACATACTATGCGCCCTCCACGGCAATGATGCTCAGCTTCCATTTTTCCAGTGAAAGTTGAATACTATATTATATATATCCTTATTCTATTTGTTAGAGCAGTGGAATAATTCACATCTGTCCAGGTTTCCCCACGACCATGGTCCCTGCACATAACTGATCCCTCCATGTCCCCTGGAAGTGGTCAATTCCAGAAGCTACCCATTCCAGGCTACTGCACATTCTACCAACCCAGACTATGGCTGTTAGAGGCAGGTACAATAAATCTGCCTTTGCAGACCTTCATGATTTCTTTATGGTTCTAGAATGATTCAACATGCCAAACTCTACCCACACAAATAAATTGTTTATAGCCATAGAAATGGAAGTGACAGAAAATGGAAGTGAGGTTTGGAAATAGTCCAGTTCGGTGCACCTCACACAGTTTGGTTTATTCAAATAGGGTATGGGCATTTGCTGATTGTGATCGAAGGAGATGTAACTATTTGGGATTGATTAGGTAATGGACTGTTTACACACTGAGAAAGATTACAGTTCACTGTATTTGGGGACAGCTTCAAGTCAAGCTTAATACACATCTAGACAACTGTAGGCCAAACTTCATACCATAGAACAACACAACCCTTTCTCTGTGACAAGATGTTTGATACCAATAAGTTTTCCATTCTTGTCATAGATAAGAGTTTTCTACCAGGCACTGGATTCATTATTTTCTTAGCCTAGGGATGGATAGAGAGAGACTCTTTTTTGCCTTTTTGTGTTGCTTGTAGACTCTTCCAATTTTTGTAGCTAGCTACCTTCTACTAGGTAATGACACTTGTGGTGGTTTGAATATGCTTAGCTTGTGGGAATTGGCACTATTTAGGAGGTGTGGCCTTATTGGAGGAGGTGTAGACTTGTTAGAGGAAGTGTGTCAATGTGAGGGCGGGGCTTTGAGGTCTCATATATGTGATCATATCTGGCCAGTGTGAGCCAGATCTTCCTCCTGGCTGCCTGCAGAAGACAGTCTATTCCTGAACTGTCTTCAGATCAAGATGTAGAACTCTTGGCTGCTCCAAGTCTGCCTGCAGGATGCCATGATTCCCATCATGATGATAATGAACTGAACCTCTGAAACTGTAAGCTAGTTCCAAGGAAATGTTTGCCTTTATGAGTTGCCTTGGCCATGGTGTCCCTTCACAGCAATGAAACACTAACTAAGACAACACTATACAGGAGAATTTCTCTCCAAAAATAATAGGCAGCTCTAGGATCTGAATGGATGGACTCTGCTCATTTGTTACTTTTCATGTTCTTCACTTTTCATGTATGTGTCTCCCTGTGGTTTAGGAATTTTTAAGTTTATACACAATAAAGCGTAAGATGTAGACTACATTTCTGTCATCATTTGATATTTGACATCTTCGGCTGTTCATGTCCCATGATAGGTGACCAAAAATATTTTGAGTGAATAATGTTCATAAGATCTTTTAATTGCTAAAATGGAAACATAATTTGCATGTATAAAACAAAAGAAAAATAGCATACACCATGGAGTGCTAATTAATGTTCACTCTTGTCCTGCATTTCAATCATTTTAGGATTAACTGTGGGATTAGTAATGAAATTTGGATACATTCTCCCTAGGGACATTACTCAAAAAGATTCAATTCTCCAAGTCAAACAGGTTCCACATGAAGAGTTTTAATCCTGTCCTCCAAGGAATTAATCCATGCATTACTCGATTTTTGCTAAATGAATTATAAATAAGCCTCCAAAGCAAAACTAATTTACTTCTCTGCAGTACTCATGGCTTCTATTAGTCTCCTTCCAACATTAAAAATATTCATTTGCTAGATCATATTTTTCTCACAAGATAAACATGTCAGTGCCACACTCTCTGAGGTCTACATCGTTCTGTAGTTGTAAAGTGTACTGATAAGCCACTTCAGTCATGTGTGGATTCATTATAGCTCTCCAAAAATATACTGTATTTATCTTCAGCAGCAGCAACTGATCATAGAATGTGTTGAAAAAGAATAAACAGTAGCTGAACCTATAGGTTATTTCCCAAGTAGAATATTATTTAATTTTTATATGTATTTTAATTTAGGCATTTTTTTATCATGAGATTTTTACCAGAATTTTCACTTTTGAGAATACTCACTTGCCTTAGAGAATAAAATATATTTATTATTGCTTTTTAAAAAATGACATGCCCCACCATGCCACAAGGGCACGTATTCCACTATGTTCATAGTGGCCTTATTTGTGATAGCCAGAAGCTAGAAACAACCCAGATGTCCCACGTCAGACGAATGGATACATAAAATGTGGTTCATGTACACAATGGAATACTACTTAGCTATTAAGAACAAGGATATCCTGAATTTTGTAGGCAAATGGATGGAACTAAAAAATAATCATCCTGAGTGAGGGAACTCAGACTCAAAATGACATGCATGGTATGTACTCACTAATAAGTAGATATTAGCCAAAAAAAATTGAAAAGTACAGAATACCCAAGATACAGTCCACAGAACTCAAAAAGGTCAACAAGCTGAAGGGCCCAAGTAAGGATGCCTCAGTCTCACTTGGGAGAGAGAGTAATCACAAGTGGGAAGGGAGAAAGGGACCTGGGAGGGAAAGCGAATAGGGAGTGGGGGTGGGGGGGAATAGGGGAACCTGATCTGGTATTGGGTGAGGGTATTCTGAAGTCCTGAGGGCCAGCAGAAAGAATGGAAACAGGCAATCTCAGGAAGTAGGGGGACCCTTCAAAATGCATCAGAGACCTGGAAGGTGAGAAGCTCAGGAGGGACCTTAGATGAAATGCCCGACAGTAAGGAGAGGGAACATATAGAGCCCACCTCCAGCAGGAAGACACGGTATCAAATGAGGGAGGGGGTTGCCATCCCACAATCAAAACTCTGACCCATCCTTGTTCCTGTCTGAAAGAACTACAGGGATGGAGATGGAGAGGAGCCTGAGGAAAAGAAGGTCCAGCGACAGACCCAAAGTGGGATCCAACCCAAGGGGAGGTCCCAAGGCCTGACACTATTACTGAGGCTATGGAGCACTCACAAGAAGGGACCTAGCATGACCACAGTCCAGAAGACCCAGCAAACAGCTGAAAGAGTCAGATGCAGATATTTTCCAATGGACAGAATCTGCTGACCCCTGTGGTTGAATTAATGAAAAACTGGAAGAAGCTGGGAAAGAGAGCACCCTGTAGGAGGACCAGTAGTCTCAATTAACCTGGACCCCCAAGATCTCTCAAACACTGGACCACCAACCAGGCAGCATACACCAGCTAATATGAGGCCCCCAACACATATACAGCAGAAGACAGGTCTGTGTTCAATCAGAGATGATGCAACTAACCCTCAAGAGACTGGAAGCCCCAGGGAGTTTAGAGGTCAGGTGGGGTGAGGGTTGGGGGGTTGAGGGATAGGGGTTGGGGACATCCTTGTGGAGACAGGATGGGGAGGAGGTATGGGATGTGGAACAGTTGGAGGGTAGACGAGGGTGTGTGTGTGTGAATGAAACCTGGAGTGTAAAAAATAAGTAAGTAAGTAAGTAAATAATTATTTTTAAAAATAAAATGACATGAATTTGAGATTTCGTATTTTTAAATCTTTGTATTTGTATACCAATATGCTTGTAATGCAAACTCTCATTTTCTTGCTACTTTGGTAATGATAGAAGAGCTGGATTGGGAATTTGGTTCAGTAATGATCATCAAAATATATGTACGAAGTATCAAATGTATGTGATACAGCGAAAGTAATTATGAATCGTGTTCTTGCCATAGCTTTACAAAACTGAAAGAAGAATGAGTCTCTTCTTTTTTCAACTTGCTGTGCTGAGAGAATTCTTATCTGAGGAGGCCAAGGAACAGCTGTTTGCTGATGGATCACAGCAGGAGAATAAACAGAGCCTTCTGGTCAGGGGACATTTTTCACTCTCATGCAACTTTTTTCCTCAATATTTTTGTCTTCTGTTGTGGATTATGAAATGTGTGCATGAGAGTAAACACAAGGCAATCACCCTTCCTCTCCCTGTGTGAGAAACAGCACTTCAAGTAGTATTAGTGATTCATATATTCTGAACATTGTGCAACGCCATTCTTTATCGAATAAAATGAGTCTAAAATAGGAACATGATTCGGGTTTACTCTCCTCATTAATCAAAGGAACAACATATTAAGATGGAAATATTTCTTTCAAACGAGTCATCCCGATTTACCTGTTTCAGTGGTCGCCTGTTTCGCAGCACACCGATCACTACATGCCATCCATAATTACATTTTAATAATAATCTAGATGGAAGATGAAGAAGCCACCAGAGCAGGGAATTGAAAGGATTGAAAGAATGCAAGTTTTCAGAAGTTTAATTATTTCAAAGAAGCCGTGTGTAGAAGAAATCCAGCGATGAACAAAACCCTTGGCAGTACTGACAGTAGCTGGATCTGACAACTGGGTGAGGCTTGGTAGAACAGCAAGGAGGTTAGGAAACACATTAGGAGAGGTACATATTGATTACCATTTATTCCGAATCCACAAACTCTGTTTAGAGTTCTGTTTCACATACACAGAGTCAGTGGTCTGCATTTCTTTGGATTTGGGAAGTACTTCAAACAATCCCTATATACTCTAAAAAATATTCTGCTTGGAGTTTAGACTAGAGTTTCAGAGCATGATAAGGAATTCTTACTCTTTGTGAGATAATTGCTAATTTGGGGTGCATAATTATCTACGCTGTATGTAAAGATGTTAGTAAGACAAACAGTGTTGAAGATGTATCCTATATATCAAGTATCATATGGAACATACAATGTTGCTTTATGTCTCTCTTCTTTTGTCTTGATTATGCAAATTAAACTACTAACTAACTAACTAAGTGCTTTCAGCTCTATAGACACAGGGTTGAAGAGAGTTAATATAAATTCACAGCATAAATGGTGTTAAAGGCACACAATGATCCCTGTGCCATCCTGATGCTACACATGCAAGATACCGTTTTATTTCTTTCCTGAGGCTAAAACCACTTCTGAGCATAATGGTTTATCTTAGACAAACAGAGAGAATACAAATTCTACAGTAGCAACAACAGCAACAATAATAATATTTCCATTTTTTATTCTTGAGACAGGGTTTCTGTGTATAGCCCTGGCTCTCCTGGGACTCACTATGTAGACCAGGCTGGCCTGGAACTCAGTGCTGGGATTAAAGGTGTGAGCCACCACTGCCTGGCTGTTTCCAATTCTTTTTAAAATTATGGCTGTGAAGATGGTGTCAGGGAAAGTCTTGCTTTACCTCATTTTACAAGCAAAACACAATACAAAATGCACAAAAGCAATCTTGACATTATTAGTCAATATATGAGAGACAATGGTCTTTCAGTGATGAGACACAAATGATTTGGGGCCAGACTACCTTCTTGAAGAGCGTTATCATGATGTGGGCCAGTGAATCAAAAGCCTAATAGATCCCAGAAGACTCCCCAAGTTGAAGAAATGGAGCTGAGGTACGATTCAGCTGGAGATGACAGGACAGCATACTCGAGAGGTGACACTGAAACAGAGAAATAAAACTTAAGTGCAAAGGCCTCAGCCACAGGGCTGGGAACGAGTGTCCTCAGAAGTGAACTAGAGAAGCTAGTCATTCCCTGAAAATTGGCTAAGCACACAGAAGGAATTTGCATCACCAGTGAGGAAAAATTAGCCTTAAACTAAAAGGTGTTCTGAAAATGCTTAGCATATTTTAGTTACAATGCACTAAAAGGTCAAGGTGTTTCTGAGAAACTCATCTGCAGCAAAACAAAAAACAAAATATTTTTAAGTAGAATAAAATAATGGTCAGTAATTAAAAGCTATCAAACTCCTCCCCTCAAGGCTCAGCAAATTATTTGGAATAGGAAGCAGAGGTGACAGACGGCTCTAAGGCAGACAGAACATGGCTGATGCATGTATAATTCACAGAGACAGTGGCCACACTCATAAAACATGCACAGGTTCTTGGCAGACAAGGTCCCAGCACTGAGAGTGGGAAGTGGACATGGGCTCCTACTCTTAACCATGAAGCTGTCTACAGTTGATACACACTGGGAAAGGAAAATTCAGTATCATTGGGTCTATCAACCACATTTCAGGGCAGGTACCATGCCCTTAGTTGGCAGACATAAAATGAACTTAATGGTATTTTGTGGGGTTTTGTTGTTTCATTCCATTTTGATTTTTTTCAGGAGCTCATTTTATTTATTTATTTATGTTTCCTTGTCTAACTGGTCTTTTGCCTGTTCTGACTTTAGTTCTAATGTTTTTGTTCTTATTTTTCTTTTTTCTTCTCTTTCTTTTTTAGAAAGAAACTGAGATAAAGAGCGAGAGAGCGAGAGAGAGAGAGAGAGAGAGAGAGAGCGAGCGAGCTCATAAAGTTGTGTGGGTAGGGAGGTAAGGAGGACCTGAGAAGAGTTTGGGTGAGAAGAAAAACATGATCAACATATAGTCTATGAAGAAAACAATTTAAAAGGTACCCTATAGAAAAAGAAATAGTCAAATACAGCCTGTAATGAGAAGATAAAATCAATTATTCCAAAAGATCCACTAATGTTACCTTTCAGAAATCAAAAAAAAAAAATCAAAAAGTTCATTTCATACATATTTCATTTATTCACAGAAGTAGAGAGGAGAAAGACATTAAAAGACCTAGGTTGGACCAAGCACCCTACCAGCAGAACCATATCTCTAGCTCCTTAGTCAGTTAACCGAAGGTGAAAATTATAATATATAAAATTCCATATGTAATGATTGGGTTTATGCATTGCAAAAGGGCCCACAAAACAGAAAGTATTTAAATTGAAACCTAGAAGAAGTGGAAGGCTACTCTGGGTTATATCATGGGTTCTAAATCAGCTTGGGTTAATGTGAGGTTTGTTTAAGAAAACCAAAAAAAAAAAAAGTAAATCAAGGAAACAGAAGCCAAGAAAAAATAAAGCTCTACTAAGGAAAACTATGACAAAAGAAATTAAAGAAGAATAATGAACTTGGTAACAGAAAAGGGTAATGAGTTTATCAGGGAGTCAGTTCTACCCAGCTTGATTGGTAGACTCAACACGCTTTCACTAAAAATGCTAGCAAAATTATAGTCAATACAAAGAGGTTTTGTTTTTAAATTTTGAGTGCAGCACAGACAGGAAAGAAAGAAGTGAAATTTTTGCTATTGTTGAACACCATGACCCACATAGACTGATGATATCTGCACAAAACAGATTATAAAACTTGTGAGTTTGGCTGTTCATGTCCATAATCCCAGAATTTACAGGAGGAGCCAAGAGGATTGTAATTTTCAGGCCAACCTGTCTAAATGAAAAACCCATTACCTCAAAGAAAACAACATTGAACTTAGGCATTTTAGGAAGATTACGGAATATAGTCTCATTGTAAATAAGTCAGGTACTTATTTGTCTTAATAGTTGAAAATTAAAACTTAAAATTATATCATTTACAGTAGCATTAAGAATAAAATTCTTAGTAATATATCTGACTCAATGTATAAAACTATATCTTGAAAATCATAAAATTGTTGACACAAAAATATTTGACAATTGAAATTATATGCTGTATTTATCAGTCTAAAATGTAATACCATTTTAATGGCAAGTTTTCTCATACTGATCAACAAACAAGAAATTCTATTCAAAGCACTAATATGTCATTTTATTTTATATAGAAACTTATGGTGTGGTTCTAATTTTCACATTCAATATAAATGGTCTAGACTAGCCAAAGACAATCTTAGAAAATATCAGAGTTGGAAGACTAAGACTACCTGGTATAAATATCTATTAAAATTGTCAAAATAATGTAGTGTTGACACTCAGAAAGTCCAGAAAGTCTGTATAGACGAGAAAAGTTGGAAATAGATTGTAAATCATACATATGATAGTAGGTTTACAGCAAAGTACGAAGGCAATTGGTTGGACAAAACAACTGTCAATAAAAGCTATTACAACTATTGAGCATATATTCACTTATATTCACTTAATTATATAAGGAAACAATATATATATTTGCATATAATATATATAAATTATATGTATATATGAATTTTACCATAGAAATAATAAACTGTATATGAGTATTTGACCAAGAGAAAACCCAGAGGTGTACAAATTTCTGAAGAAAATCATTGTAGAAAAACTCTTTTATCAGAGAGGCAAGGATGGCTTAGCCATGATACCAAACATATGCTCCATAAGCAAGCAAAATAAGATAAATTGGGCTTTATCAAAACTTAGAACTCTTATTTCCTCAAAGGCACTATTAATGGTTAGGGATGTAGCTCAGTAGGTAGAGTGTTCACCTAGCATGTACAAAGCCCTAGGTTTAATTCCCTGGAGAACTGTATAAACTAGGTGTGGTGGATAACGTCTAAAATTTCAGCTCCTGTGAGATGGAGCTGAGAGGTCATTCTTGGGTACATGAAGCTAACGTGGAGTACATGAGACCCTTGTCTCAAAAATGGATAAAGGAGTAAGCAAAAAGATACTACTAATCGAACAACAACAGAGAACAAGTCATAAAGTGAGAGAAGATATTTTTAGGTGATATTTGAATGAAGAACAGCTATGTACAATAGAAAAGAAAACTTTTACCACTCAGCAAAAAGACTACAAACTACACACTTGGAAACAGGAAGACATTTTGAATGATGTTTCATAAAAGTAAACATAAGAATAGCAAATCAGCCCATGGAAAAGTATCTCATATAATTTATTAGTAAGGAAATGCAATTTCAAAAGTAAAATGCTGTTCCCTATTACTATTATAATAGCTAATTTTGAAGATACTTGCCACACTGGGCAGAACTCAGAGCTAAAACTGAGGCATTATTGTTAGAAATGTAAGTGGTACAAACAGTTTAGCAAAGATGGACACTTCCTTGCATGTGCATTTTCCTAAATGTGCACATACATGCCAGATAATCCCATCATTCCACTCCTCAGTGTTTATCCAGATACTGAAAGCACACTGGCCCACAAAGATCATCCAGGTATGGTCATGGTCACTTTATTTGTATTAACTCCATGCTGGGAATAATTGATACGTACGCAGGTGACTAGATAAATGGTATATACTGGATTAATAGTTTATAAATGAAATGAGCTATGTGTAAGAATTCAGAATAATTATGTTCAGTGAATGAGGCCAGACTCCAAATCACATGACTGAGAGATCCTATTTGTGTTAGACTCCAGAAAATGCAAATGGAAGTCAGATGCATGATTGCCTAGTTGTAGGCAGGGAGGAATGAGAAAACAGACTTGGGTGATAGATCCTGACCTGAGAATGTTCTCACAGAGTTAAGAGGCATCAGACCCCATCAAGTTTTAGACTTCTGTGTGTATCGCTATTGTATGTCCTTTTAACTCTAATGGTATAGGGATAGTACAGCTCTTTGGCTTTTAGTCTATCAAATATTTACTTTGGAATTTTATATAAGTTAAAGCACACTGGTTCCAGTTGTTTTGATGTCTGCATGAGAACTTTCTTTTTTTTTTTTTTTTTGCACTTAAATCTCATTAACAGATTAACATAATCCAGAGAAGGCACAGTGCCACAGAGGACAGCACTCCCTAGAAATCCTTGATCACCAAAAGCAATTTCTTTCCTTCTCTGTTTCTGTGCCCTGTTTTAAAAGATAGTCTAATTTCTTTGTTTTCTTTTTGAGTTTGTATTATTTATAAGAATAGTCAGGCTTTTTGTAATAACTTTCATACATGTAATATTTTCATACATTTTGTTTGCCCCCACTCAAATTCCTCTCGTCTTCATTTATTACCCCCCTTCTATTTAAATGATGTCTCCCCTCCTCCACATAGTCTATGTATAGGAGAAAATGTGATAATATTTTTTCTGGTACTACATTATTTTACTTACCATGAAGATATTCATCTACACAAATTTTCCTGCTGTTGACATGATTTCTTAGTGCTCCATGGTGTATCTTTACCGTAACTTCTCTACCCAGACTGCACTGCATGGACAGCTTTATCTACCAACTATCAAAATTAATATCAGTAAAAACTGAACACCAATAAAAGTAATTCCATCAATAAGTAGGCACACAAATAGCACAGCAGCTTTAACCACCCAGAGGGACCATCTTCCTGAAGAAGAACTCTGGGAGGGGGTGATACACGTGGTCGCATGCAGGAGTATAGTACGATTATTGGAAGGGGTGAGATGATGGACATAAGTATAAAATGACATCATGTCTATGCTCCATTATTAATTTCATTTTTATTTTAATGACTTTAAAAGACAGTCAAATTTTATGTTCATTGAAGAAAGGTTTGTGAACTTGAGAATCACTATTTTAGGACATTCACATTGTTGCTGCTCTTCAGTTTACAGTGGGATTCCATTCTGATGGAACACACATGAAGTTGAAGATAAAAGTACAAGTGTTCTTGGTACTGTGAACACAACAAACACTATTGCTTGGCACCACAGTACACCACAGAGTCTAGTTGTCTCCAGGGCATTAGTCTATTTGCAGTTATTTCCAAATATGCATAATGAGTGTCTTAGCTGAGGGCTACCAGCTGGAGGAAAGACAAAATATTCAAAATTTACCATCATTTTTATTTGATGCTTATTACATTTGGACCATTTAAATTTGGAAAACAGGGGAGTTGAACCATAGCAATCCAGGAACCTGTTTGTACTAAAATCCAATAACACGAGTGAAAAATCTCTATCAAATCTCAACAGTTGATACCCGTTTAAGGGAACATGGATTCCATGACCTGCAGGGGGCTGTTAAACAATGCGCTTGACTAATCGAGATGAATGGGATTGGTTTTTCTTCCGTTATGATTAAGGGACAAGGAGGGATCATAAGCATTCTATGCAAAGGACATAGATGAAAATCAATCCATTTCCCCTGTGAGTCATTGTGACATCTCACTGAGGCTTCAGGAATCTTTGTTTTCTCAGATTTTCACAATCCAATGTCCCTCCTTGTAATGTCCTCCATGCTGGAGGCTATGAGGTTTTCTGACAGTGACATTAAGATTGTACTGTCCCTTTAGTGGCATGGACTGCCCAGATGCTATCGTGTTGAAAAGACTAAACCATGTCTGCAAAGTCTACAACTGCTTAACAAAGGTTTTTATAAATTCAGTCTGGGTATGATTTCTCAAGAGCATGTAGATAACTCCCCCCTGGTGGGATTTAGAGTAGGCTCATGGTACAATGCTATTTTGACATTTTCTTTCTCAGAGAATGCAGACAGTATTTAAAAAGGTGTAAATTTTCCTGAAAGGCATCTTAACTACTCATGTATCATTTGATTTTGAAAGCTCCATGCTTGTGCCCATTACCCCTTCCTTCAATTCCCTTATGTAGACTGCAGTTTCTAGTCTGGGTACCAGCAACCCAAAACCTCTTGAACAACCTACAGGGAAGCAATGATTCTATCAGAGGCCCCTGATCATCCTCACCATGCTACCAATTCCTGCTTGACTTAAGCATTTGTTGCTATGAATTACTTGCTTCGGGCTGACAACTGCAGGGGCTGTTAGCAGAGCAGCTTGGCTGTCCATCATTTTCTTCGCCATGGACAGAGGATAGAATTTTGACATTTGCAAAGAAAGCATTGGAGAGAATGGGAGCTACTTCTGGGCATGACCTGAACCAAACCCTTTGCACTGGATTAGCACTTATAGATCCTGGGCTTCTAGTCTGGCTTTGGTATTTACAGTTCATACACACAGATAAGTCCGTCAATCTCTCTGAATCTCATTTTTTTTCTCTAAAATTAAAATGACGAAACATCAATCCTTTACATAAGCCTGATGGCTCTTTTTTAGAGACCATTTCTTGCTCAGTTCCTGGAAGTATCTGAGATGCAGTGTAAGAAACTCACTGTAGACCCTTGGTCACATCTTCAACTGACACAACCTTAATCAAAATACATAACATTAGTTATGTGGCATACTTCTTTAGCATCAAGTTCTTGATCTCTGAGCCTTGAGATAGAAGATGAAAGGCTTCCTGTCAGCATGGGTAGATGTCCAGACAGTGTCCCAACCCAGATTATGTGATGGAAGAACTGAGGGATATTAGAAGGTATGTGGGTATTCTATTGCCCTTTCTATTCTGGGAACTTCACAGAGAAAGCAGGGTTGGATGACAAGGATCAGAGACTGCTATGCTTTCTCTGCATGATCAGAGAAGGCCTCTCAGATCTTTTGCATGACTTGATGACTTGCCTCCAGGGTCTAATATCATCAATCTGGTGCATCCACTTGAGTTTCTGCATTGCATTTCCTATCATTGTTCTTGCTTATGGCACAGCAATGCAGTTAATGTTTACTAAATTCTGAGCTTCTTTCTATAGCTTTCAGGCTCTATAAAAGTTTGGTCAAAGCTTGTGTCTAGTTCAGGCTACTGTGTTGGTGTCATGTGGATGGAGGCAATAAGAACTAGTTTGAACTATCAGATTTCTTCTACCCTGGTAATATCACAGGCTCCAAATGGTATAGCTCCATAATGAACCAGGCTACTGAAATGGGATGGACTGGACTTAACTTCAGCAAGAGATAATTCTTTGTGGTTTAGGGTACCTGGAGTTTGGGGGTTATTTATTGGAATACATAGTATTGATTGCTACATTTAAGACAGGGTGGCAGATATAGAAGAGTGTTTAAATTTTTCTAGGGAAAAATTAATTTCTTAAGAAAGACAGTGTTAACCAAACATTCACACACCATATATATATATAGTGAGTGGGCTCTGGGGGTACTGAAGTGTTTAAACAAACTGTAGAGAATCCACACTGTGAAATAGCTGCTGAAGGTCTTCCTCAGCTATTTTTCCTTCAGTCATTGGGAGATTCAGCAAGATGCTAAAGGGAAAACTTCAAGAATGTAGGCCATGGTTGACTCATAAGGGATGGGCTTAGGGAAAGGATTAAGCATGTTTTCTCCTTTAGCAAAGCCAACTTCTTCATTTTGTGTTTTCTGAGGGAGAAATACTCAGTGTATTGGATTTTTCCTTTTATAGAACTACTAAACCAGAATGACTTTAACACAGGTACCAAGACAATTTTCCTTCCTAATTTACTAGATTTCTTTAGACCTTAGGCCATCCCTGCTTTAGGGCTGTTGCCAGGCAACAGCTTAAATCCATTGGTCCAAGACACCTCAGAGTAGCTTATGTTTGGAAAGAGTAAAACTTTAGTAGGTTCTTTCGACCCCTGGCCAAACCAAAGGTTTGCTAGCATTTTGAAAGGTGGCCTTCAGTATTTTTCCATTAGTTTTGCACTTTCAGATGTTGGCCTCTTGTTTCCATTTCACACAAAGCAACTCACCTTCAATGCCCTTCACTGGCTGCTGGGGAGGGAACTTAGAGAAAGCGTTGACATGGTAGTCAAGATGAGTGGTACTCAGTAGACAACATTGACTACAGTTTTCTACTATGGCAAGGCATTAGAGATATCAGGTGTGAGAGCAGGCTGAGAGCCACACAAGGATATAAAGGACATCCAAGGTAACAGCTAGTATAACATCATAGGGTATCAAAGAGGAGTACTGGCCACAATCTTGTAGCTTCCTGGACATTGGGAGTGTTTCCATTCAAACCCACAAATGAAATACTGTTAGTGGTACAAGAAGGTTTAGAGATTGTGTGTGTGTGTGTGTGTGTGTGTGTGTGTGTAAATGCTCATGTTCTGAGTTTTAAAATCAGCACGTGCAGTTTTGAAAGGGTTCACTTGATGTCCTGCAGTTGAAAGATCCAGAAAGCATGTTTGAACTTCTTAATCACCAATAACTGCGTCTCACATTGGCTACTGAGATGTTCTGTGAGGATGTCTGTGGTAGGGAAGCTTAGCACTCCTTCATGCGTTCGTTATTACTGACCTCAAGAAGAAACTTCCATTTGTATGTAGAAATGATACTTCCTGACACTGTCACTGTGCTGGATGTGTGTATGCACACGCATGCACGTGCATGCGCGCGCGCGCGCACACACACACACACACACACACACACACACAGCACACTTGTGGAAGTCAGAGGATAACTTGACGAAGTTAGTTCTTTCCTTTCACAATGTGAGTCCTGGGGATTGAATACAGGTCATCAGGTATGGTTGGCAAATGAACTATCTCCGTGGCCCCTGCATTTGCCTTTCTCTATTAATCACGTCAGAGTTTTGAAGGGTTTGTGTAAGCAGCAGCTCTACATATCCTGCACCATTCTGACTTCCCTTTCTTTAAAACTAGAGGTTAGTGTTGTTTTTCCTGTCTCAAAGTGGATTTAGCTCCTCAGTAGCTTCCTCAGCAAGCTGAGTTTGTGTGTGTGTGTGTGTGTGCGCACGCGCATCCTCCCACCCTCAGCTGCTCCCACAGATGAGGCAGCAGCTGCTCAGTGTGACCTGCTGTGATCTCTCATTTGCACCTGTGCCCTACATGAGCCATGTTGTCATGAGTGGCGTTGTTAGTTCCATGTGCTGTGATGTGACACATTGGGGACAAAAAAGAAGAGCAGGTAGATTAGAAAAACCTTAGGGCTTGACTTTTTGGCATTGTAAAATGAGCATCTCACAGAAAGATGGCCATCTGATGATGCTGAGGTATAGTAGGAAAGGGGGTGAAGGGAGAGAAGTAAGGGAGGGGGATGGGGCAGGGGTGGAGGTACTGGAAGTAAAGAGAGTGAGAGAAAAAGGAGGAGAGAGAGAGTTATGTCATACGAATCCACTTACACTTGTATGTCTGTGTAGGAGATCTTTAGTCTGAGGCTGATGTTATATACGTCTAGTTCTATAGAACAAACTTCAGGATAATTCAATATGCAAACAGTCTGAAATCTATCTTACAATAGGTATTATTTCTGCAAAAAATAACCATGCTACACCTAATCACAACCAGCCAAACTTGTGCTAATCACTGGTAGACAGCCAGTCAAATGGTGCCCAGATAAGGACAATACCTTATCATATACCATGCCCAAATAAATTGAAAACTGAGCTATGGCTGGGTAAACAGGCTCTCTACTTTTGTTTCTGAATCTTAGAATATAAGAGTTTGCCTCTAAAGATGCTGCTGCAGCCCTCTGAATCTCATCTGTTCAGTACTGACCAATCCACAAATCATTTAATGATAAAATATTATCATGTAT
This sequence comes from Rhynchomys soricoides, assembly GCA_019843965.1. Taxonomy (NCBI): domain Eukaryota; kingdom Metazoa; phylum Chordata; class Mammalia; order Rodentia; family Muridae; genus Rhynchomys; species Rhynchomys soricoides. The sequence goes on from JADRCH010000061.1 coordinate 3,677,519, forward strand.
ACTTTTTCTTTTAATGTGCTTATGTGTGTGTGGTTATGCATAAATATATGTTTATATATGTATGTGTATATATTTTTGCACATTGTATTACATGTATAAATAATATTACATATTATATATGTTTACATACATATATAATAAAGTGATTTTTAGTATACTGATTAAATATATATGTGTGTGTTTATGTGTTTACACACACATGCATGCCTGTGCACATGCATGTGTTAATGTGTGTGTAAATTTACAACCATTTTTCTATTGCTGTGATAAAATGCCATGGCCAATGCAAGTTATAGAAGAAAGAGTTTATTTGGTTTTATGGTTGAGGGAAAAACTCCATGATAGCAGAGCTGACACATGGTAGCAGAAGCAGGAAGCTGAGAGTTCACATCTTGACTTATAAGCACAAAGCAGAGAAAGCAAACTAGAAATAAGATCATGTTTTTAACCCTCAAAGCCCATCTCAAGTGACATCATTCTACCATAGGACTATCAACTGAAGGTCAAGTGTTCAAATGTCTAAAATTATAGAAACATTTCATTCTCATATATGCATATACATATACATATGCATATACCAATTACACTCCTGACCTGGATGTGTGAGGTGTCAGGTCTATGTGTTGGGCTTACCTAGTCACACAGTACAAACTCAATTGGGCAGGAATTCTGTGACATTTTTCAGAGATTGGCTGACCTCCTCCCTTGCTTTATTTTCTACCCACTTTCTGTCTTACTGATAAGGATTCATAGATCATAGGCTGTGTTTTGGAAAGAACCACAGGCTTCAAATTCTTTCACATTCCCTATTCCTCATATGTCCAATGACTCTATAAAACATTTAGGTGGATTTTGTTCCAATCTGATGATCTGACAAGCAAGTTGCAAGTTATATTTGCTGGTTGGTAATAACTTATCAACAGCCACTTCAAGAGTTCCAAACAATATGTTTTGATAATATTTCCATCCCAACTCTTCCTAGACTCATACCTTCTTTTTATATTTATACAAGTTTGTGTCCTTAGAAGAATCATTGAAGATCAATTTATGTTGCCTAAAATATTTTTGAATGTATGGTCTCCCACACATGGTTAAATTGCTTGGACCCAGATCCTTAGAGAAAACTAAATTTCCTTCTCCCACCAGCTAACAATTGCTATTCGCTTCATATCGAGTGATGGGATTGTGTGCCCAAATCCCCTTTCCATGCTGGGCCTTTTTCCACCCTGGTTTTAGCTTTCATAGGTTTTGTGCACAATGTTCCAACTGATGCTAATTTACATGTATGACTTTCTTGATGTGCACAGAAAATGTTTCCTTGCAGTTATCTACTGTCTCTATCACTTATTTTTTCTACCTTCTCTACAATAGTGGTCCCAGAGCCTTGGGAGAAAAGTGTGATTCTATCTATCTATCTATCTATCTATCTATCTCTATCTATCTATCTATCTATCATCTATATCTGTGTATCTATACGTCATATCTATCTATCTATCTATCTATCATTTACCTACCTACTTATTTATCTATCTATCCATTTTTTGTCTGAGCATTTTTCAGTCTCCTGTTCTCTGCACCTTGGATAGTTGTGGATCTGTGCTAGTCACCATCTGCTGCAACAACTGAGAAACACACTGATCTGTAGGTATAGTGATAAGTCATTAGGAATCATTTAATATGATGTTCCTTTGAAAATGTAATAGTAGAATGTTCTGTCCTAGGACCTAGGACCTGTCTAGACATAATGATATCAGGTAATATATCAGTTAGACAAAAATTTGCCTTCCAATAAGGTCCTTTTGTAACTAAATCCTAGCATGACCAAGTTGAGGATGAGGCAAGGAAGATGCTTGGGAAGGAAAATGAACACTGAAATTCATGCTTTTCTAAGTTGTTTTTGTCTTAGAAACTTTCCTCACCCCATACCCAGATGATGGAACCATGAGGCACTGTGACCATCAAGAAGAGATGGACTTCTTATAGCCTCCAAAAGTGGCAGTCCATAGGCATGTACTTACCCTCAAAATCAACTCTTGGACATCTCAGGTCTGATGTTTATTTGTCAAGTCAAATATAAAACATCACACACAAAACCTGTCCATTTGTCACGAATATTTCTCAGTTTAAATGAGCTAAAAACAGATTCTTGGGAATAACAACAGAAGGGACTCAGAAATAAAATGATACTGACTGAGCACCAACCTAGTTTTATTTTAGAAGAATAGGCATTGTGGAAGGACATGGTATAAAGAATGACTTCGAAAGATAAAATTAGATATAATTAGGAAAAATGAAAATGATAAGGTAAAAATCAAAAATATATTTCCCAACTTGATTAGCTACCTCCAAAGGTAAAGTGCAAGTTACACAGAGTCCAGAAATTATTATGTCTCTGCATATTCTAGTCTGAGGTGAAATCTGCCCCTTTCAGATACAGATGGATGAATGTAATGTGCGACCTCTTTCTTGAACTATTTTGGATTGGCTTGGGTGTTTGTCCTATCCTCTTCTCTGTAATAAGCCTTTTGCTGGGCACTCAGTATCTATGGTTATATGATTAGCATCCACACAGAAACCTAATGCTGAGGGGTAACTTTAATGTCATTTTCTTTTGTGAGTAAAGACAACCTCTTCCAGATGACTTCTCTTTTGGTCATTCTAAAGCACCTTTGCTTTTCTTTCTCTATTTAGTCTTCCTGCATTTAATGTTCTCTGTGGCCTTCAAAACAATAAAATATCATCTTAGCTGGCACTAATACCTTGTATAACTTACTGCACCTCCTAACACATAGCAAGTTCTCAGCTGGGTTTTGTGCTTTTTGAACAGAATATTACTGTTCATTGTTTATGATCTGGTTTACTTCAATGTCATTCACTTGAAGTGCTCTAACTCTTCCCTACTGTTTAAGATCAACACACCCATGAAGTCTGGGGTTTAGAAGTTCTTTCTTGAATCCTGCAACATTCAGGTGTTGATGTCATTTCTAAACCTTTATAAGAATGTTTATTGGCTGTTTCCTCCCAATACATCCATCTTTTTCCATTTCAAGCAGAGTTAGATTCTGAGAAGTTTTGCCAAAGGAAAACAGAAGAGGGACTTAAAATACATGTCTTTGTCTGTGTAAAACTTAATATGTTCATCACTATGAACATATTAGGATATTAGCACAGTGGGAGAGTAAGGAAAGGTGTCCTGAAATGGGGCAGGAGAGAAAGGGCTGGGAGGTTCACAAGGAAGGAGACATAAAGACAAAGCTCCAAGGTGATGTCACATGGTGTAGGCAAGACTGATCAGTATAGTTGGAAGATTGCCAGAGAGCACCATGTTCAGTTAGTAAGAGTCAATCTTTCCAAAGACTGCCAATGGCCTAAGCAGACCTTTGGAGTGACGGTGTTCTTGGACCCAATAATATCATGTAACCTGAATAACAGTGGCATAGATATGGACTGATATGGACAAGATCCTGTGGCCTTGCTAGGTATAAGTACTGGATCAATTCACAGAAGTAGCCTTTTGTATGACTTTCAAGCTGGTTCAGAATTGGATTGGTCTGTAAAGGAGTCTGTATGCTATTAGGTGTAAACCAAGCCTGATATTTTATACTTGTTGTTACTCTACTGATTGATTTACTTTGCTCATTAAGTTGGTATGATATGCAATGCTCTAATTTATTTTTATTTTGTATTTGTATTATCTCACCACAGCTATACAAAAAACTTTTATAGAACAGTGTGATTTGAGACACAAATTTGTCACATAGTAAGTTAACTAGGTTTCCACAAAGAGAAATCCTAGGAGAGTTAAGCAGAAAGACTTGAATTCATCTTATTGTCTTCATAGTGGTCACACAGTGGGAAGTAGTTCAAATACATTCAGAAACACACCAGTAATGTTCCTATTTTCTCAGTTTTTATGAAATTACTTTATCTCACTGTAGCTGCAGGCATCTAAATTTGCAGTCTATGAAAACATTCTATCCCCAAGATGACAAGATTTGGGATTTGGCTTTAGCATAAATGTTAGGCAATCTCCCATTATCAAACCAGAGAAGATATACAAATAGGAAAAAATATAGTATCTCTTGGTAGGATGTGTCTGGCTCATGACTGTCTTTTTAATAATATCAATGATTTGTGTGTCATTACCAGAGAGGAAGGGCTGCAGTCTCCTTTTGCTTTGATGCAAAGCTGTATGCAAGTAAAATTAGAAATGCCATCTTAAAATTTAGTATATGAAAACATTCATCAATAAAATGTGACAGGATCAAAGTTGAATATGGAATGTAAATATTTTTCTTGAGACAGTGTCCCAGTTATCTTTCAATCTATCCTCAGACTCACCATGCAGCCAGGGATGATCTTAACATTTTGATCTCCTACCTACCTTCACTCATTTCCCAAGTGCTAGAACTATAGGCATCATGTGGTACTGGGGCTAAAACAGGACCTCCTGCATAGTAAGCAAGCACCATACCAACTGAGCAACATCCTCACTCCAATCTGATATATATATATATATATATATATATATATATATATATCCTCAGATATATATCTCCAATCTATGATATATATATCATACACATATACATATTCACGCACTTATACATCATATATATATAAATGCACATCTGGGGAATCTCCACATATGGTTTTAGTTTCATGTAACTTGTTGGTTATAAAACTATATCAAGCCAGGCAGTGGTGGTGCATGCCTTTAATCCCAGCACTTGGGAGGTGGAGGCAGGTGGATTTCTGAGTTCGAGGCCAGCTTGGTCTACAGAGTGAGTTCCAGGACAGCCAGGGCTACACAGAGAAACCCTGTCTCCAAAAAACAAAAACAAAAAAAAACAACAAAAAAAAACAACAAAAAAAAACCAACCCTATATCAAAATATTAACCCTGATTATCTCTGAGCAGAAACTCTGAAATTTATTATTATTTTTATTATACTATGCAAACATTAATAGCCCCAACAGTGGTGCAACTACCAGGAACCTTCTACTTTCCAGGTCTGACTGGTCCTTCTCCATCTTGGTGCCCTGGAGACAGAAGGGGAGCCAATATGTAGTCAACACTCATGAAGGACAGGTGGTACCCTTGAAGATGATTTTTTATTCCTGTATGGCCCAATGTGACAAGGAGAAGAAGCACAGTGATTGGATTAGATTTGCTAAGTGTTTTGTTTGTTTAAGCAAGTTTCATTTCCATATTAAATGCAATCAGGGGATTTCATGTTAAACTCTAAATTTCTAGTTTCTTTTAGATCCCTAGGGTTTAGAAAACTGTACCAGTGTCTACATGAGCTTACAGTTATTTTATGTGGTGTTTTATGAAGCTAATTAATTTTTACTTTACTTCCAGAATATTAATGAGATATCTATGAAAGTCCTCTCAACTCAAGACAGGGTATAGGACAATTTCTTACCATTAATTTGCTTTAGATGCCCACATCTCTCATAGGGACATTGGGGTGCTTTGGAATGAGATCTTTTCTCAGAATCCATTTGGTTTTCGAATTTGACTGGCCTCAGTAGGTTCATACTAGTGATTAGATATCTAATCTCTTGAATTCTTTTCACTCTAAGAAATTATTAAAGTATTTTACTAAGATGACTTGTGTCCATCCTTAGTTAGCATATTAGAAATTTAAAGCAGGATATTCCAATATATTTATTTATAAATGGGTTTAAAAGTAGCAGTAAATGGAACTTGGCAGTATATACCTATAACTCTAGAACTGGGAAGGTGGGCTGTAGAGTCAGACATTGTCTCAAAGCACCAAAAAGTATATAAAAGAAAGATCAGGTAATGATGTAGTTCAATGGGAGAGTACTTACCCAGGGTGCATGAGTACATTGGAAAACTAGTTTCTTAAAAAATGTCTATAACACATTGGCTTAAATGGCATTTAAAGAAAATAACTAGAGATTTTCCACACCAAAATTTTAAAAAGAGAAGTGATGTTTTTCATTCCTGCAAACCTCTTGGTAGCCTGCTGATTGTTATGTCTGGTCCATCAATTCTGCCAACTGAACTTCATTCACAGATGTTCTGATATTATGCATCAATTAAACCCCTTGAGACTGTTATGGTGGTATTGTAGAAGGATGAACATGAAAAGAGATATTTTGGTATTCATATCAAATGTTGTTTGGCTTCATAGTGTCCTTCTAAATGTTCAAGGATACCCAGCAACCTCCAAATAATGTTTTGAGAATAAATGATCAATTATAGTCTTTCTAAAGTTTGTATGAATATTCATATATTTTGCTAGAAGTTTTATAGTGCTGCCCCAGACACTGAAGGCAATAGGAACAGATCATAAAGTATGTATATTATGTAAATGTTACAAAATATAAAAAGTAAAAAGTACATTTTTAATTTCTAACGTTATAAGTTTCACACAAGGAATGATTTACTACATATGCATTCTTAAATAAATTGCTTAACAATAATAATAAAGATGAAAATAACATACAAAATAAGGAGTCAGCATAACATTATTGCAGACAAGTTTAAGACTGTAAAATCTTTACAGCATGTATGATACAGCATGTTTGAAATACCTGTTTAGATTACAAGCACTTGTGTGTACCTCTGTGTGGACATGTGTAACTGAGTGCAAATGTCTGCAGAACCCAGAAAAAGGCCATATCCTTAAAAGGGAAATTATGGGCATTTGTGACCTACCTGATGTGGATGCTGGGGACTGAACCTGAGTCTTCTAGATGAGCAGTGGGCGTTCTTAACTATCAAGCCTTCTCTCTAACTCAGGTGCTACTTTTGGATTCATTTACATTTCTTTGCTCTTTTTATAACTTCTCATCTACTACTGAGTAGCACTAAATTACTAAGGTATTTGAGATTGTAATAAATTAACAGCTATATTTTGATCACACACACACACACACACACACACATTATAACATGTGATAATAGAGGATATGAACTTTGCAGAGATTGTCTATGGCCTGTGGCTCAACTTCTGCCCAGCACCCAAGCCCATTAATTTATGTGTTGTCCTTGGCAGCTTTTGAACTAAAAGGTCACAGTGAGTGCACGTGGCTCACTTGGCTCTCTGGCTCTTTATATACACACAGAAAATCTCTGTCTCCAGTTTAGAACACTGATTTGAATGTTCCTTGAATAACCACAGAAATATAGCTCAGTTTTCTCTAAGATGAGCACTCTATGACTCACATGTTTTTGAGGTTATTCGGAAGACATCAGTCCCTAGAAATGTATGGGTGACATCAAGAGCAATCCAAGCTGCTGGAATACAACATATGTAGAAGAAATTTACAAGTAGATCAGTGAAGACTGAGCCAAATGACCCTTTCTATATAATGTTCTCTCTGTTGAATTTCTCAGTTGATTTCCAAGGCCCCAAACTACCCACAGCATCTTCCTTTTGCTTTCCTAGGTGCTTAGTATGAAGAAGCACATGGTCAAATTTACCCTAGTGATCCAGGAGTGGCTGATCAGCAAAGCACTTCAGGACTGTGCTGTTCAGGGCAAGTACTGGTGAAACTCTTGTTGATGAGTTGGGAATTAGGTCGTCTCCTCCTCCTCCTCCTCCTCCTCCTCCTCCTCCTCCTTAATTTAGAGTATAAACTCCTTCTAGCTGTGTGAATTACACAACAGAAGGATTCAGGTTTATCAGACCACAGGCAGACGAATGAATAACTTTCATGTTATGGTTGGAATCTAAAGTGTCCATCCCCAATCTAATAACCTCTGCATTGTTGAAAGTTTGGTCTCTAGAGGGCAATGGTATTCTTAGACGTTCTGTGAACTTTAGGAAGGAGGTGTACCTAGAGCAGGTGTGCCACAGGAGGCATGCTGTCAGGTGTTTCTTATGCATGGCCCCTTTCTATGAGGTCAGCAGCCCCCATTACATGGTTATTTTGACTTTAGACCTGTCGGCTGTAGCTGAAGCCTTTTAGTCCATTTCCTCTAGTTCTCCTGTTTTCCTTTGAATTCTCTCGTAGCGACCAAAGCCCCACACAGATGGTGTTGCAATTGATGTATAAACCAGTGTCAGATTAATTGTGGTAAAAATGTTTGTATCTGATGAAGTTGGGATTAATCAGTTTACTTCAGTCATTTAACTATGAACAGATCATCTGTGTTTAGAGAGAAAATGCCATTTGGAAAGTGAAGCTTTCCACAGATAGACCTGTGGAGAAGAAAGTCTCTCTTAATCTTAGCTGTTTCTTTTTACAACCTCCTTTTTCTTAGAGCTATTTATCTATTGACGCCAATGATAGTGTAGCTATAAAAATTGCAAATAATTTTTAATTCATCAGTTTTGCCTCAATTGATTACTTTCTAGCCTCCCTTGGGCTTATGAAAGATTTGTTTTCTTTAAAAAAAAAAGTTTAAATGAATACAATCACATTGATAACAACAATTGAGACTAAGAAAGAAAAAATATTTTTTTTCCTCTTTCACACTGTCAGGAAGAGGTGACAGAATTGAAGGCCAGTGTATTTATCTCTGAATTTCTGCATGCCTTTGTTGACTGATCCTTGGGTGACTCTAGAACCCAGGAATGGCCTGCCTACTTGTCTTCTATTGTGAATTTACATATATTGCTCATAGTCAGAAATGAGATAATTCACACAGGGACTTAATGAGATTGATTGATTTATATATTCTTTTAATAATTATTTTTTCTTCTTGTCTTACATCTTTGTTTTTATCAAATTTTTTTATCTTTTATTTATTTCGTTGAGTTAGTATGCAAAATAATGGGTTTCATTTGGAAATGTTTATACATATATCTTAGTGTGCCTTGATTGATCCTCCCTTTTTATTTTCTTGGTAAGGGGGAATTGACCCCAAAGCCTTGTGTATGCTAGGCAAGCACTCTTCTGCTAAGCTGTATATAATCAGCACTGGTCATTTTAAATATATATATATATATATGTATATACATATATATATATATATACACACACATATGTGTGTGTGTACATATATATATTACATAAATACACACACACGTTTTCATACAGCCTGGGCTAGCTGAAACTTGCTGTATATCAGAGGTTTGTCTTAGACTATTTATCCCACTCTTAACCCTATTGCTAGATTGGCATGTACTACCTTACCTATGTGGTTCACCTTTTTTATCAACCTATTTTTGCCTTCCTCTAGGTTCTATTAATGCTCTTAGAGAGCTCTTGGCTTCTGAACATATACATTGAACAAATAATAACCATGTGTTGTTTCTCCTCTACAGCAATCTGAATTTGAAGGATGGAATCTCAGGTACCAGCCTGCAGACTCTATAAAAGCGTGACATGAGTAGGTGTCTGGGGAGACTGGGAAGCCACAGGACCTGTAAAGCTTGGCTTTGCTTTTCCATGAGGATGATCCACGAAAAATTTGTCCACTTTAGGATGCCCATTTTTTTTTCAGTATTAGTAACTAGGAATTTTGCCAAATTGTGTCTCTTATTGGAATCTATGTTCTGATAAATACATAACAGTAAGTATTTCATGAAAACTATTCAATATCATCAATGATCAGAGAAAAAATAATTAAAATCACAATACCACTAACCAGAACTAGATAAATATCCTGTTACTGAAGACAAAACACTTGCTGATTGCAAGCTTAAGAAATCAATCTGGAACTGAGTCGTGAGATTCCTTCTTGCTCTCTAGATTTCTTACTGTTGGAAGATCTTATGCATGCTTCTGGAGGAAGATAAGGTAATTGACAAAAAGTCTTTCTCAGATTTTAACTCTATGAAGTACAATGCCAACCTTGCTTGGCAAGACATAACAACTGGTGCAAAAGTGGCACGGCTATTGTGGGGGTAACCAATTGCTCTCTGATTGGATTTGAGACCTGCTCCATAGGAAGGACTATATCTAAACATTGTCAGAAAACTGTGGCTGTGGAGGTCATGGGCCAAAGGGGGCAAATTCACTATTGTAGTTTAGCTAAATTGAAATAGCACCAAACCAAACCATGATGTTTATATCCATAACCACATTATTCTAATCCTTAACCAGAGACACTTCTTTGCAGGGTACTGTGGTGAATGCAGACTCATGGCTACCCAAGTTGCTTAGAATACGTGATGGTTGAGTATCCAGCTCTAAACAGGTTATTTATACCATCCATACTGAGCCTCAGTGAACACTGATGAAAAGAGAACATGAACAGAGTACTAAGTCCTCATGCTTACAGAGTATTAGGGAAATCGGGAATGTTGAACTTGTAGGCTTTCCTCTTCCATGGAAAGGATTTACAACTGTTATCCACAGGGAAAGCTGAGATTGGATGTAGTTATTCATTGGATTGGAGGTGGTGACCTCTTGCTATCTGTTGAGCCAGGCCTCACGCAAAGATCCATGACTATTAGGATTATCCCAGACTCCTAAGTGTTGTTTCTCAGTCAATAGAACACATTCCTATGAGAGGTCCCATGCACTTAAAAAGAGTCTACTATTATACTTATACTAGGCCCTTCTTCCCTAGACCCTTATCCTGAGTACTTTTTCTCAGTCAATAGACCTTGTTTTTATTGAGGATGTCAAAGGTACTTTGTAAAAGAGTTTGATGTAGTCATACCTTAAGCATTGCTGTAATAATTGTCATGAGGAAACCTCTTTCCAAAGTTGCACTGTGATTAAATATGTCAAAAATAAACTGCTTGGGCTCAGACTCTAGAAATTTCAACAAAAACCAGAAACCTAAGTCATGTTGAACCAGAATTTCTTTTGCCTCCTGTTGATCATTTCTCTGCTATCTGTAGCATTTTCAAGGACACTCACTGGTTATGAAATGCTGCCTTTAGGGCAGGACACAGTTATTGCAAATGTGATCACACAGCTAGAGTTGTTTGCACTAGAACTGCATAAGATTTGACCTGTCAACAGCCAATCACAGACCGGGGAGGGTGCTCATAAGTCCATACGTTTCTATGCTGAACTATTGGCTACCAATGGATTCTGGGGAAGAGATACTTACCTAATCTTGAGATGTGTAGTTACCGATGAACCCACGAGGCTCCAGTGGGTAGTTCCAAACTCACGACCATGCAGAAGGTTTCTGCTAAAATCGATGTGTCATAAATGGAAACACAATGACTTGAATGTGGTAAAAGAAGCAGATGGCAGGTATGGGAGGGAGTTAAGAGTGTGTCAGGGTGGGAGGAAACATAAAGTATTGCAGGGTAAACAATGTATGTGGTAAAACAGAGCCTTTGCAACTATTGATAGGAGCATTAATTAGCACAGAGATTATGAAAAAACAGCATAGAGATTCCTCAAAGGAACCCCACAATAGGTTGTGTTATGAAATATAATGCGGTGAAGGGGGTGCATACTGGGCCCATTCCAAGGTGTCTCCCTGAGAATCTACACCACACAACAGATCTGGGTTTATTTTGGAAAAGGGAGGGGAGTGAGGACCTGAAAAAGGGGTAGAGGCAGATGAGAAGACATGTATACAGGTAGGCAGACAGCAGAGCCATGGCAGAGAAGGGGTCAGAGGGAACAGAGAAGGAAAGAAATGGTGATATAGAGACTGGCTAGGAACACATGGGAACAGAAAGAGAGAGACAGAGAGAGAGAGACAGAGAGACAGAGAGAGAGAGAGAGAGAGAGAGAGAAAGAGAGAGAGAGGAGACACACAGACACACACACACAGGCAGAGACAGAGACAGAGAGACAAGAGACACAGACACAGACACACACAGAGAAAGAGAGAGAGAGAGAGAGAGAGAGAGAGAGAGAGAGAGAGAGCTGGAGTTGTGGGCCAGTCTTCTGAAGCACCAGGCATCAGCAAGTGATGACCTAAACCATTGCTAGGTTCCTGGGAGGAGCCTAGTGGAATCTTCTTTAAGCTAGCAGGTTGTATTTCTAATTAGATTTGGCCAACCTGCCCCTACTGTCTCTTTGTCCTATCTTCCCATCCCCACACAAACCTTTAACCCTGGGTTTACCCTCCCTCTCTTTTCATGTCACCTGTGTTCTATTGTCCAGTCTAACTGATTTTATTTGGGGGAATATATCATAATTTTCCAAATAGCTTTTAAAAGTGTACCCTTTATTGTGGTTGGTTAAGGTTTAACTACCAAGTATTGTTTATTATTTGTATATATCCATTGTATAAAATAACAGCTCTTATGAAGAAATTTACAAGCTGGAGAGATGGCTTAGCTGTTAAAGGTGAGGCTCACAACCAAAAACTAAGGCCTTTAAAAATATGCAGATGCCCCTTCCCCTTGTCACCCTTTCCTCTTTACCACTGGCACTTCCTTCTTTTCAAATGGTCTTCTATGTATTTGCATGGTTATTTTCATTTTCATATTGATGCATTATTCCACTGAAGATAGAACTGATCCCATGCACAACATGCTTTGCTTTGAACTGATAGTGCTTTGCTTCTATTTTTAAAATGTGACTAGGTACAATGTCTCATGCAGACTTCACCAGATATACTCACATGATTGCTACAGATAAACAAAAGCACAAACACAAAAAGACTCTATATAAATGCATTGTTCATATTTCAAATATGTTGAGGATTGGTTTGGGTTGTTTCATGGGGAAGAAGGCTAGTCTGTGAGCAAATGTGATGGTCAATTCTCAAGAGACTACTGTGGGATCAGATGAGCTGAGCCAGGGTGGCCTGAGTCTTAGTGTTTCCTAGGAAGTTTTCATAGAGCTCCATGCTGAAGGCTCTCAAGCCACCAGTGGGATCCCCCTTATTTTGGCTCTGTATCCCTTTGTATTTATGTCAGCTTCTCTCTGATTACTTGTTGTCTCACTTCTAGAGCGGTAATGGTTTCTGGCTTCTAAACACTACCTTATTAACCTGCCAGCCCTGGGGAAGACAGCAGGGAGTTTACAAAGGCTCTTCATATTCTGAGCTCACAAAATTCCATCACATCAGGGTCAAGTAACTTTTACAAGATCTCAGCTCATCAGAATCAGATTGGAACCTGCTGGCTCTGCAGAGAGAAATGAGGAAAAATGAAACTACATCATTAATTGTCATCTCTGCTCCCAGAGGAAGAATATTCTGCAACTTGTCAGTTGAAGATGTCTCCACGGGCATGTGGTTGGAAGCCTGGGGAATCTTGGCATGGCTTCATACTTCTATCCATGACAAACATTGTTTATTGAAAATATAACCCCAATGAAAAAGCTGAGTATGGGAGATATTGGATTTTGCCTTTTGCTTTCACTTAGCAGATTGGCTTGTAATTATAGAACACAAAATACAAGCAAATAAAACCTAACAGAAGCCAGGGATGGTGGGTCAGTAATACCATGTTAGTCCTCAGGAGACTGAGGCAGGAAAATTGTTCTCAGTTTCAGGTTAGCCTAAATTACATAATGAGTTAAAGAGGAATCTGGGCTGCAGAGCAAAACCATGTTTTAAAAATCAAACAAGAACATCAAAAATAGAACGTGAAAATAGATTATTTGTATATGAAATGTTATGCCATCATAAAGGATAACATGGGGCTTAATTAATTAGCTTCTTCTACCACAGAAGCTTCACCTTCCCCAGACTATGCTTAGGGTAAGGTGCTAGGTGGGCTGACAAGCCTGACTTGAAGAACCTATTAGAAAGGTCAGAGGTAAGAAAGAGATAAGAGCTGTACCAAGCTTGAGGTAAAAGAACATTGGACTCCATGAGATATATACATGGTGAATACTGTCTATAAAGAAATCCGTGTGTGTGTGTGTGTGTGTGTGTGTGTGTGTGTGTGTGTGTGTGTGTGTGAGATACGGAGGAAGAAAAGGAATTACAGAGTTTTTATTTTCAGATTCAGAACTAATCCCCCTATTTACTTTCAATTATTTTTGGATTTTGGTCTGAGGTCTCCTTTAATCCAAACTCAAAGTGCTACAATGTAGGCTTCTACCTGTGGCCAGAAACCCCGCCTGGGCCAACAGGCCTCTCCATATACAAGTAGCTCAGAGAGAAAGCTACCTGTCCACTCGGGCTCCAGAGGCAGGGACTGAGGAAAAGCTGGGAGGTAAGAGCCTGCCTGCTTCCACCTGCGGCCAGAAACCCCACCTGGGCCAACAGGCCTCTCCATATACAAGTAGCTCAGGGAGAAAGCTACCCGCCCACTTGTGCTGAGGAGCCAGCAACAGGAGGACTCCAGACACAGGGTCTGAAGAACAGCTGGAAGAGAGAACTGGTCTCCCAGGAATATTGACATCTGAGCTTGAAGGAAAGACAAATCACAATCAGAGAGAGAAAGACCAGCTAACTCCAGAGATAACCAGATGGTGAAAGGCAAGGGCAAGAACACAAGGAACAGAAACCAAGACTACTTGGCTTCAGCTGAACCCAGCTCTCCCACCACAGCCAGCCCTGGATACCCCAACACACCAGAAAAGAAAGACTCCAACTTAAAATCACTTATCAAAAGGATGATAGAAGATTTTAAGAAGGAAATAAATAATTCCCTTAAAGAAATACAAGAGAACACAGGTTAAACAACTGGAAGCCCTTAAAGAGGACACACAAAAATCCCTTGAAGAATTACAGGAAAACACAATCAAACGGGCAGAAATACAGGAAAACACAATCAATCAAATGAACAAAACCATTCAGGAATTAAAAACAGAAATAGAAACAATAAAGAAATCACAAAGGGAGACAACCCTGGAATTAGAGATCATAGGAAAGAAATCAGGAGTCATAGATGCAAGCATCACCAACAGAATACAAGAGATGGAAGAGAGAATCTCAGGTGTGGAAGATACCATAGAAAACATGGACACAACAGTCAAAGAGAACACAAAATGCAAAAAGCTCCTAAACCAAAACATCCAAGATATCCGGGATGCAATGAGAAGACAGAACCTGAGGATAATAGGTATAGAAGAGAGTGAAGACTCCCAACTTAAAGGACCAGTAAATATCTTCAACAAAATTATAGAAGAAAACTTCTCTAATCTAAAGAAAGAGATGAACATAAATATACAAGAAACCTACAGAACTCCAAATAGACTGGACCAGAAAAGAAATTCCTCTCATCACATTATAGTCAAAACACCAAATACACAAAACAAGGAAAGAATATTAAAAGCAGTAAGGGAAAAGGGGCAAGTAACATATAAAGGCAGACCTATCAGAATTACACCAGACTTCTCACCAGAGACTACGAAAGCTAGAAGATCCTGGGCAGAGCTCATACAGACTCTAAAAGAGCACAAATGCCAGCCCAGGCTGCTATACCCAGCAAAACTCTCAATAATCATAGAGGGTGAAACCAAAATATTCTACGACAAATCCAAATTTGCACAGTATGTTTCCAAAAACCCAGCCCAACAAAGAATAATACATGGGAAATGCCAACGCAAAGAGGGAAACTACACTCAAGAAAAAGTAAGAAAGTAATCTTTTAACAAACTCAAAAGAAGATAGCCACACAAACAATATTAACAACATCAAAAATAACAGGAAATAACAATCACTATTCTTTAATATCTCTTAACATCAATGGTCTCAACTCCCCAATAAAAAGACATAGACTGACAGACTGGATCCATAAACAGGAGCCAGCATTTTGCTGCATCCAGGAAAAGCACCTCCGTATTAAAGACCAACACTACCTCACAGTAAAGGGCTGGAAAACAATTTTCCAAGCAAATGGCCCCAAGAAACAGGCTGGAGTAGCCATTCTAATATCGGATAAAATTGACTTTCAACCAAAATTCATCAAAAAGGATGAGGAAGGACACTTCTTACTCATCAAAGGAAAAATCTACCAAGAAGAACTCTCAATTCTGAACATCTATGCCCCGAATGCAAGAGCTCCCACTTTCATAAAAAAAACTCTACTAAAGCTCAAAGCACACATTGTACCTCACACAATAATAGTGGGAGACTTCAACACCCCACTATCAACAATGGACAGATCATGGAAACATAAACTAAACAGAGACACAGTGAAACTAACAGATGCTATGAACCAAATGGGTTTAACAGATATCTATAGAACATTTCATCCTGCATCAAAAGAATATACCATCTTCTCAGCACCTCATGGTACCTTCTCCAAAATTTATCATATAATTGGTCACAAAACAAACCTCAACAGATATAAAAAGATTGAAATAATCCCATGTCTCCTATCAGATCACTATGGATTAAGGTTGGTCTTCAATGGCAACAACAACAGAAAGCCCACATACACATGGAAGCTGAACAATACACTGCTTAATGATAAGTTGGTCAAGGAAGCAATAAAGAAGGAAATTAAAGACTTCCTAGAATTCAATGAAAATGAAAGTACAACTTACCCAAACCTATGGGACACAATGAAAGCAGTGTTAAGAGGAAAACTCATAGCTCTGAATGCCTCCAAAAAGAAACTGGAGAGAGCATACACTAACAGCTTAACAGCACATCTGAAAGTTCTAGAACAAAAAGAAGCTAATACACCCAAGAGGAGTACAAGGCAAGAAATAATCAAATTAAGGGCTGAAATCAACCAAGTGGAAACTAAAAGAACTGTACAAAGAATCAACCAAACCAAGAGCTGGTTCTTTGAGAAAATCAACAAGATAGATAAACCCTTAGCCAGACTAACCAGAGGGCACAGAGACAGTATCCAAATTAACAAAATTAGAAATGAAAACGGAGATATAACAACAGACTCTGAAGAAATTAAAAAAATCATCAGATCCTACTACAAAAGCCTATATGCAACAAAATTGGAAAATCTGGAGGAAATGGACAAGTTTCTAGACAGATACCAATTACCAAAGTTAAATCAGGATCAGATAAACCATCTAAACAGTCCCATAAATCCTAAAGAAATAGAAGCAGTCATTAAAAGTCTCCCAACCAAAAAAAGCCCAGGACCAGATGGGTTCAGTGCAGAATTCTATCAGACCTTCAAAGAAGACCTAATACCAGTACTCTTCAAGCTATTCCATAAAATAGAAACAGAAGGAACACTACCCAATTCATTCTATGAGGCCACAGTTACACTGATACCAAAGCCCCACAAAGACCCAACAATAAAAGAAAACTTCAGACCAATTTCCCTTATGAATATTGATGCAAAAATACTCAATAAAATTCTTGCAAACCGAATCCAAGAACACATGAAGACAATCATTCACCATGATCAAGTAGGCTTCATCTCAGGGATGCAGGAATGGTTCAATATCCGGAAATCCATTAATGTAATCCACTATATAAACAAAGTCAAATAAAAAAACCACATGGTCATCTCGTTAGATGCTGAAAAAGCATTTGACAAAATTCAACATCCCTTCATGATAAAAGTCTTGGAAAGATCAGGAATTCAAGGAGCATACCTAAACTTAGTAAAAGCAATATACAGCAAACCAGTGGCCAACATCAAACTAAATGGAGAGAAACTTGAAGCAATCCCACTAAAATCAGGGACTAGACAAGGCTGCCCTCTCTCTCCCTATCTATTCAACATAGTACTTGAAGTTCTAGCTAGAGCAATCAGGCAACAAAAGGAAATCAAAGGGATACAAATTGGAAAGGAAGAAATCAAAATATCAGTATTTGCAGATGATATGATGGTATACTTAAGTGACCTGAAAAACTCCACCAGAGATCTGCTACAGCTGATAAACAACTTCAGCAAAGTGGCTGGATACAAAATTAACTCAAGCAAATCAGTAGCCTTCCTATACTCGAAGGATAAACAGGCTGAGAAAGAAATTAGGGAAATGACACCCTTCACAATAGTCACAAACAATATAAAATATCTTGCTGTGACTCTAACCAAACAAGTGAAAGATCTGTATGACAAGAACTTCAAGTCTCTGAAGAGAGAAATCGAAGAAGACCTCAGAAGATGGAAAGAGCATGGGAGCATGCTCATGGATCGGCAGGATTAACATAGTTAAAATGGCCATCCTGCTGAAAGCAATATACAGATTCAATGCTATCCCCATCAAAATCCCAACTCAATTCTTTGTAGACCTAGAAAGAGCAATTCTCAAATTCATATGGAATAACAAAAAACCCAGGATAGCAAAAACTATCCTCAACAATAAAAGGTCTTCTGGGGGAATCAGCCTCCCTGACCTCAAGCTGTACTACAGAGCAGTAGTGATAAAAACTGCATGGTATTGGTACAGTGACAGGCAGGTTGATAAATGGAATAGAATCGAAGACCCAGAAATGAATCCACACACATATGGTCACTTGATCTTCGACAAAGGAGCTAAAACCATACAGTGGAAAAAAGACAGCATCTTCAACAAATGGTGCTGGATCAACTGGCCGTCTACATGTAGAAGATTGCAAATTGATCCATTCCTATCTCCCTGTACAAAGCTCAAGTCCAAGTGGGTCAAGGACCTTAACATAAAACTATATACACTGAATCTAATAGAAGAGAAAGTGGGGAAGAGTCTCGAACACTTGGGCACAGGGGAAATGTTCTTGAACAGAACACCAATGGCTTGTGCTCTAAGGTCAAGAATTGACAGATGGGACCTCATAAAATTACAAAGCTTCTGTAAGGCAAAGGACACTGTAATTAGGGCAAAACGGCAACCTACAGATTGGGAAAAGATCTTTACCAATCCTACAACTGATAGAGGGCTAATATCCAATATATACAAAGAACTCAAGAAGCTAGACTCCAGAGTTACAAATAACCCTATCAAACAATGGGGATGTGAGCTAAACAGAGAATTCTCAACTGAGGAAACTTGAATGGCTGAGAAGCACCTAAAGAAATGTTCAACATCCTTAGTCATCAAAGAAATGCAAATCAAAACAACCCTGAGATTCCACCTCACACCAGTCAGAATGGCTAAGATCAAAAACTCAGGTGACAGCAGATGTTGGTGAGGATGTGGAGAAAGTGGATTACTCTTCCATTGCTGGTGAGAATGCAAATTGATACAACCTCTCTGGAAATCAGTTTGGTGGACCCTCAGAAAATTGGACATAATACTACTTGAGGACCCAGCTATTCCACTCCTGGGCATATACCCAGAAGATGCTCCAACATGTAATAAAAACACATGTTCCACTATGTTCATAGCAGCCATATTTATAATAGCCAGAAGCTGGAAACAACCCAGATGTCCCTCCACAGAGGAATGGATACAGAAAATGTGGTACATTTACACCATGGAATACTACTCAGCTATTAAAAACAATGACTTCATGAAATTCGTAGACAAATGGATGGATCTTGAAAACATCATTCTAAGCCAGGTAACGCAGTCACAAAAGAATGAACATGGTATGTACTCACTGTTAAGTGGTTATTAGCCCAAAAGTTTGAAATACCGAAGAGTCACTTCGCAGGAACAGTAGTACTGAGTACGAGGTCCCAGATGGAGGGCTTGGAGAAAGCACTGAAGGAGCTGAGGGAGTGTGCAGCCCCAGGGAGGTAGCAACACTGGCAACTGGCCTGACCCCCCATATTTCTGGAGACTGATCCACCAACTAAAGAATACACATGGAGGGACCCATAGTGCTGGCCACAAAGACTGCAGAGGAGGGTCTTGTTACCCATCAGGGGGAGGAGAGGCCCTTGGGCCTGAGGGTGTTATATCCCCCAGTATAGGAGAATGTCAAGGAGGGAAGACCAGAGTGGGTGGGGGGGCGGGGTGGGGAGGTGGGTTGGAGAATATCCCCATAGAGGCAGGGGGAAGGCGGAGGGAATGGGGAGGTTCCAAAGGGGAGATCTGGAAAGGGGGAAACATTTGAAATGTAAATGAAATATGAAAATAAAAAAAAAAAAAAGAAAATATCATCCTGAGTGAGGTAACTCAGTCACAAAAGAAAAAAAAAGTGCTACAATGTAGCTAATTTTTTTTTTTTTTAAAAGTGAACCATTTGAAGTTGCAGAATTTTGTAAGTCAATGATAGTCAAATATTGTCAACTCTTTCATGACTCAAGCTGACATATGGGCCACATTAGATTTTGACTTAGTTTAGCTATTAAGACTGGATGAAGTGTCCTGGGCAGAGCAAGCTAGAGGAAAAAAGCTACAGGAGGGGAAAGCCAGGCAGATGGAGTTTCTTCATTGCTAGTACAGGCATCTCTGGCAAAGAAGTAAAGGATGAACTGCCCCTCTTCACCACCATGGACTTCATCTAGAAACTAAAGATACATTTGCAACCTCACAAGGAGCTCATGAAGCAAGTTGCACAGTTATTCTAAGTTTACCAATGTACAAATGACCCTGTTATATTTGTCAGCATGCGACACTGATTGTCAGCTTTTGAGGGGAGAAGATCATTCTTGGAATTCAGCTGCCAGGCTGCCTTTGCACTTGAGATTACAACATTAGTTTCTGCTAGAATCTTAGCCTCAGAGCTGGCAGTGAACCTTCTCCTACCTATTTACTCATGCATGCATGCATCTATTATGCATTTTCCTATTACCTATTGTATATCTAACCCCATGTGCTCTCTGTTCTGTTCCTCTTGATAACCCTACTCTCTCAGAGTCTGAGGTCAAGTACTACTATATTGCAGTATGATACTGTGGGACAGTGAGTAATTAACTTGAGTTATGTCTGGCACCATCTACATCACATTATCTCCACCTTGATGCTTATTATAGAAAGTGTCTATCTATAGTTCTTCACATGAAAATGTGTTTTCTTGTCTTATCAGATCATTGATAAAGAAGATAGAAGCATTTGTTTTCCATGTTCTAGCATGGTACCCACTATTTATTTTTACTCAATACATACTGGAATAAAACATTTTTGTAAGGTGCCCTTGAATGCCTAAAATGCTACATGCTATGAGTTATAAACATTATATAGAAGACATAGAATTTCTGTTGAATTTTTCTCCTTTTTAGTGGATATTTTCTTTATTTACATTTCAAATGTTATCCCCTTTACTGGTCCCCCTCCCCATAAACCTCCTATCCCATTCCTCTCCCCCTGCTTCTATGAGGGTGTTCCTCCACCAACCCACCCACTCCCACCTCCCTGTCCTGGCATTCCCCTACACTGGGGCATCGAGCGTTCACAGGACCAAGGGTCTCTCTGCCCATTGATGATGTCTGACAAGGCCATCCTCTGCTACATATGGGGCTGGAACCATGGGTCTCTTCATGTGTACTCCTTGGTTGGTGGTTTTGTCCCTGGGATCTCTGGGTGGGTGGGTGGGTCTAGTTGGTTGATATTGTTGTTTTTCCTATGGGGTTGTATTTGTTTAGCTCTGTACCCAACATTATTTTAGTGTCAGCCTATACGTCACCATAAACTAGGCATCGATTTCATAGTTTTATGTAACCAGCGGCTGCTTAGTTTGGCTCACATGTTTATTGTTCTGTTCCTCTGTGCACACCAGACACCAAGGTAGAACATCTTCATATCAAGGATACAGCCTGTAGAATCTGCACTGACAGAGACATTTGTGCCTACACCCATTTGCCTCTATTTTGTCTGACATTGTCTTTGCCTCCTCTTGGTTCTTGCAAGGCACTGTTGATTGGAATACAACCGAGAGTAAAAGGTAATTTTTTCCCTTCTGTTTTTCTTTGTGATGGAGCCAGCAGTCACTCCACTGGCATTCCTTTGTAGGTGACCTGTCTTTTTTTTTTTTTTTTTTTTTTTTTTTAAGCTTTAAAATAGTATCTTTGTTTTTCTTTGTCATCTTCAGCCTTATTGCTATGCTTAAAAGTGAATTTTACTCTTTTTTTCTTTTACTTTAAATTTTTGTTATTTGAGATTTATTTGGCCTCCCCTGTTTGAAGGCCTTTCAATGCTATTAGAAATTCTCATCATTGAAAAGTTTTTTCAAGTGTCATCTAGTTCTAATTTTTAAAATAATCGCCTGAGTCTCCAATTAGGCATTATTACAGCCATTGTCAATCCAGTCTCCTTTCTAGTTTTTATATTTTGAATTTATTTATGCAATAATCTGCTGACTAACTCTTTATAAGATTTAGTGATAAATTGTTCATTTATTTAGTATTTTCTAATAAATTAATTTAGAATTTCATTAAATCTAGCCACTATATGACATATTACTTGTTCATAATTTTTATTTAAATTTACAATATGTTAGATTTTATACATTAGTGGTGTGTTCACCCTGTCTCCACACCTCTCTCTTTTTCATCCAATTCCTTCTATGTGTCCCAACTCACTCTCAAATTCATTACCCCTTCTTCTTCAGTTTTACACACACACACACACACACACACACACTTATTTTATTGATCCCCTTTAGTGTTGCTTGTATGCCCATATGTGTAGTGCAAACTTCTAGTTTTATTAGTTGTTAATTGAATTGAGCCACATATAACATAACTTAATGACCTATAATGTTATGCTGTATAGTGCATTCCTAAACTTCTTCATTTCATGAATCTGTTATATTTTTTCTCTTTTACATGTTTCCCCATTTCCACTCCCCTCTCTGTTATCATTATTGTTTGAGTAATTTGATTTTTTTTTGTTCAGATTTTACATTTTAGTAAAATTGATTACCCAATGTTTTTCTTTCTGCTTCTGGCTTGTTTCTCTTAGCACAATGTCCTTTAGGTTTTTCTAGGTGGTCTCAAAAGGCAAGACTTCCTTTCTCAAGGCTGAGTAACATCCTTTTCTATATGAAGTTCTTTTATCACTTGCCCATCAGTGGTACTTAGGTTGGCCATCACTTGTCTACTGTGAAGTATGCTATAATAAACATGAGAAGACAGGTATTGATTGGCACATCTGGGACAAAAATCAATCCGAGGGCCATCTGAACACCTCAAATTGTCAGGGCTGGTTCTTATTTTTTTCTTTTTTACTTCTATCCAGTGTTAAAAATCAAGATAAGCAAATTCCTTTGCTTTCCCATCTGGTAGCAGCAGGCTTCTCGGTGTATTGGGGTTGGTGTGGGGGAGAGTGTGCCTTAGGTCCCTATAGAGTAAGCAACTGAGGTCTGAAATTCTAAGTCACATTGGCACAACAGAATTCCTTTGAGAAAAGCTACCCTTGTATATGTGCCCCCAGAGTTCCCAATTCACCTAATTTTTAGGATTAGTTTTTTCATATTGATTTTCTTATGTGTGTCATCTCAGTGGTACATTTAAAGCGAATAATAAGATATTTTATCTATCTTATCCAGAGCAGTTGTTCAAGCTATGAAACCTGCCATATTGTTGGAAATAGAAGCAAATAGTAAAATGTAAACGTGCTACTTTTCCTGAGCTTATGCTGAAAACATTTAGCTAGAAGACATGGAATATCTGTGTTATACAGAACAGAACTCATTTGAGCAATTTTTTTTTTCTTTTACTTTCCTGACTTGGAGTTTTAAAAGTTGCAGATGTATGTACCGCTCAGGAACCTTCTGCTGTCCTGGACTCTATTATGAAAATCAAGGTGAATTTCTTTTGACTCCAGTTAGGGACTTCTTTGCTCATTTCCACACATCATTAGTCACACATGACAGATTATGCAGGAGAGTAGGCAATGGAGAATGTTGAGGTATGTGCTATATGATGCAGCAGCCAAAGCATGAAAACAGGATATGGCAGAGCTTCATCCGCTCTCTTTCTGGGCCCGAGGATCTAGTCACCATAAGTTTGTATGGAGAAGAGCAGGTTGCTCATCAAGAGGACCATCTGGGATCACTCACCCAGATGAGATTTCCCTCAGCAGTTTTCCTATGCTTGGCTCTGTTACCATAATGGATGCGTTTCTGTCATCTGTTCCTTCAGAATATTTTGAAATATCAATGTTTAAAATGTTAGAACCATTTCTTTTTGGCAAAGGATGAAGAAGGGTGATAATTTATCACTGATGCACACATTTAGAAAGTAAAATATTCCCTTGTTGTGAGCTGTTAGCTGTGTTCTGCCTCATGAAAACTGTGTTCCAAGTACATGAGTCTGAAGCAACTGGATGCAAACAAACTTGTGGCTTAGAACGACATCACTGAAAGTGAAACATTAACAACTAGTTTTAAAAAACTAAAACAATTTTAGGCTTCTAATTCTTCAGTGTAGTGTTATATCACCTTACAGTACTTTAACTAGACAAATGGGCTTATGAATCTTAAGTTAAAAATAAGGACATTACTAGAAGTAAAAGTGCCCCTTGTCTTGTTTAAATCAAGTAAGTGTGAAGCAAAAGAAGTGGAAAGGACCCTTGAGCCTGTCATGTACAGTTCATGAACTTTCAATGTTGATTTGGAATTCTTTTATTTCTTTTAAAAAAAAAAAGTATTACATTGTGTGTGTGTGTGTGTGTGTGTGTGTGTGTGTGTGTGGTTTGTGTGTGTGTTGTTCTAGGCTTTTTTCTTGTCATGCATCCATGGCAAGGTGCCAGACCAGACATAGATGTTCTTTCTCCTCCTCAGTGCAGGTAATACAGTAGGATTCCTCCATTTAACTTTGCAGAGTGTATTACTCAACTCACTACACATGGGTTGGGAGCTGATGAGTCTGTCCATTTGAGTGAAGCTGGGAAACCTCCCGAAGGACATGGCATTGAAGTTGACCTTTGAAGGATGAACACTGGCATGAAAAGTTTGCTTTAATATCCTTAGTGGAATTTCCTTCTCTCCTGCTCTTACATGGATAGTCAGACACTCTCCTGTGAACTGCAAAGTGATACCATCAATATACAGGCTTACATGCTTGGCTTCCAATTTACCAAGTAAGCAAATGGAACACATTTTAAAACAAATACTCCTAGTAAATTTCACTCTTAGGAAAAGAACAAAGTGTTTTAAAGGCAGCAAACAGCAACAGGGACATACAAGTGAGAGGGCTTGAGGCAAAGAGGCAAAATGTCAAGTGCAATGCTGGGATGTTTATTTGGGTGTTGTTACCTCTTTCCTGTATTCCAGGATATATTAGGGAAAATATGTATTCTCAATTGAAGTATTAGACTTTAATAGTTTATGCTATTCAACTACAGAGTTAAACTTAATTAAATTATGGAGTTGGACTGACTGTGTTGGGTTTCCAGGACATTATAAATTAAATATAGAGGCTGATTCCAAGGATCTGGTCATACTTTGCTTCCTGATGACATGCTTAAAATGGATAGGGACAAGAAAATGTTTTGTCTAAAGATGTATGGGTAGGAATCAATATGTATTCTCAGAGATCATTTTGGAACATGACACATATATCTTTTTTTAATTTAAACTCAATAGTTATCAGAGAGCAGGTGCTTGCAGATGTTTTCTCCTCAACCTCTGAAGTAGAAATGAACTAGACTCTTTATTGGGATCTTATTACAATATTATAGAGAGCACAGGCAGAGAATAAGATGTGCCTTTGTGAAAATTGAACAGTCTTGTAAATGTAAAGGGGACAGGAGGCCATTCTTACCCTGGATAAATAAAAGGCATAGTTTAATTGCAACATAAAGACATATGATGAAGCATGGCAAAAGAAAAGTCTAGAACAATAGTCAGGAGCTGAAGCTACAATGACTGTTGTCTTAGTTAGGATTTTACTACTGTGAGCAAACACCATGGTCAAGGCAATTCTTATCAGGACAACATTTAATTGGGGCTGGCTTACAGGTTCAGACATTCAATCCATTATCATCAAGGTGGGAGCAGTGTCTGGGCAGGCATCGTGCAGGAGAGGCTGAGAGTTCAGTTCTACCTCTTCATCTGAAGGCAGGTAGGCATCTGGGTGACTCCTAGGCAGCTAGGACAAGGATTTTAAAGTCCTTGCCCACAGTGACACACTTCCTCCAACAAGGCCATACGTTTTAATAGTGCCACTCTCTGGACCAAGCATATTCAAACCACTGCATTCCACTCCCTGGCATCCATAGGCTTGTTCAAACACATGAGTCTATGGGGGCCATACCTAGCCAAAACTTAATGCAAATACATTTAGTCTAGTTTCAGAAGTCTCATAGTCTATAACAGTCTCAACAATGTAAAAAGCTCAAATTTCAAAGTCTCTTCTGAGATATATCACTTAACCCTAACCCCCAAAGCAAGACAGGAAACAAGCTGGGGAAACTAAGCCCTGCATCTCCATGTCTGATGTCAAAGTGGTCTTCAGATATCCAACTCCTTTTTCATGGTTGTTGACTGCAACATTGTCTTAGTCAGGGTTTCTATTCCTGCACAAACATCATGACCAAGATGCAAGTTGGGGAGGAAAAGGTTTATTGAGCTTACACTTCCATGCTGCTGTTCATCATGAAAGGAAGTCAGGACTGGAACTCAAGCAGGTCAAGGAGCAGGAGCTGATGCAGAGGCCATGGAGGAGTGCTGCTTACTGACTTGCTTCTCCTGGCTTGCTCAGCCTGCTTTCTTATAAAACCCAAGACTACCAACCCACATATGGTACCACTCACAA
This sequence comes from Rhynchomys soricoides, assembly GCA_019843965.1. Taxonomy (NCBI): domain Eukaryota; kingdom Metazoa; phylum Chordata; class Mammalia; order Rodentia; family Muridae; genus Rhynchomys; species Rhynchomys soricoides. The sequence continues at coordinate 3,703,821 of JADRCH010000061.1, forward strand.
GTGGCCCCCCCCCTTGATCATTAATTGAGAAAATGCCATACCACTGGATCTTTTGGAGGCATTTTCTCAACTGAAACTCCTTTCTCTGTGATAACTCCAGCTTGTGTCAAGTTGACACACAAAACAAACCAGTACAAACATGTAACTTTATGTTTTTCAAAATCTACTTTTAATGATGGTTCTTAAGTACTTTAACCTCCCTTCTAGCCCACGACTCACCAGAGGTAGGGAAAAAGAAAGGATACTGGGGAAGTGGACCTGTTTAGAAATGGTTCTTTGGAGTAAATCCTATCTTCATGGTCAGGAATTCAGCAGTTCAGTTCACAGGAATCATCAGCGGCAGCTTGATTCAATCCAAAGCACTTCATGGATATACAAGCAGTCCAGTTTGTTAGAGCTGGGATTGCAAACACAAATCAGCAGTGGTGGTACTACTTAGCAGAGACAGACAGGCCTTGGCCTTGGCACAAGTCAGCATCAGGAACCACGGCCATCAGGAAAGCTAGGAGTCCTCAGATGCATCTCTGTCAGCAAACCGAAGATCAGCAAAGATGGAGACCAACAGTGTTGCACAGCTAGCTCTATAAGCAAGCTTAGTTCAAGCTCCATCATTGTCTGTGGAGTCCTTTTTATATTCCTTCCAAATATCACATGTCATCCACAGGTTGTGCCTCAGCATGCTTCTTGTCTCAGCTGACATTACTCTGCCAATCACCCTGAGACTGCAGAAGTGGCAAGAAACTGCAGAACACCATCAGAAGCTTTTTGGTGTGTTTCTTTCTATGGAATCCCAACAAACTGAGCTCAACTACGCAATGTATGGCAAACCAATATATGATGTTTGTCAGGAAAGAATTCTTCATCGAGTGCCATTTTATGTGCTTGCTTTAGCAAAACATCATCTCTCCTGTGTCTGCTTCAGCCAACTGTTCCTTCAAAAGTCTGCCTTAGCCTTTCAACTGTGTCCACTTTAGCAAAACACTCCTTCACATGTTTGTCCCAGCAAAACATACAATACACTGACTTTTCAAAGAGCCTTTAAGTTTACACTTCAGCAATAAACTTCTTTCTTTTAGTCTGCTTCTATTCCATGTTATCAGCTTTCCTCTGAAGATATCCCATGGCTCTGGCATCTTTAATATCTTGGGGTCTCCATGTCAACTTGAACTACACAGTTTCTTGTTCCAATGTCTGTGATCCACAAATAAACTTCTGGGCTTCTCAAATGGCTTGCATCACTTCTCCAGCTCTGCCCTCTGTAGCACTCTATGCTTAGGTTGCCACCATTCTACTACTACGTGTATTCGGGGTGGTGATCTCATGGTACTGGCATCTCCAATACATTGGGGTCTTCTGCTGCAACTAGGCTTCACCAATGGCCTCTCATAGGTGGTCTTCATGCTACTAAACCTCAACTTCTTTGCATGACCCCTTCAATTCTGGGCCATCAACTGCAACTGAGGCTACATCTTCATCAATGGCCTTCTCTGGCTTCTCACAGTGCCAAGCCTCAGCAGTTCTCCATGACCCCTTCATACCTTCAAAACCAGTACCACCTGAGTGATTCTTACACATTAAAAAGTCCAGCTGAAGCACAATGTATAACATTGACTAGCTCTGGAACACATCTTCTTTGTGTGCTCAGTAAACACTTCCTAGATTTTACCTCAGTGATACTGATCTTTTCTTAATCATCACTATTTTCTTAGCTCCAGGTAGCCAGCTTCAATTGTCCTAGTAGCCCCTTCTATTCTTGACTGTAAAGCCAGAGTCACATGGCTGAAACTGCTGAGTTCTGCTGCTTGCTGGGGCTGGAACATGGCCCCCTTATTCTATTGCCAGCTTACTGTTTTTCAACTCCCTCACTGCCTAAGATTGGCTATCCTGGAACTTGCTCTATAGATTGAACTTGAACTCAGAAATCTCCTGAATACTGGGCTTCAAGGTTTTTTCTTTACCTAGAACTTGCTCTGTCCAAGGCTGACTTTGAACTCAGAGATCTGCTTGGCTTTGTCTCCAGAGATTAAAAGTGTGCACTACCATACCCAGGCCTATGCTTTTTATGGTTACTGTTCTTCAGGATCCAGATCAAGATCTGCCCTCCATTTCTGGATTGTAGTTCATTCCAGATTGAAAATCCAAACTATTCCTTGTTAAAATGCAAACATAAACAGTAAGCTTGGCTAGGTGGGATCTTGTCTTGAGATTACCACTCCCTTAATCTCTTTGTCTCCTTAAACAAAGGATTCAGCTCCAATTCACTTGCTGGTGCCTGTTTATTTCTTGAACCACACATTTTATATTTTTCCTTTCTCAGCTTGCTTCTTTTCAATAAAATGCTCTTCATAAGACTAAAGTAGAGAATAAAGTCTCTGCTAGGCTTTTTAACGATTTCCCTTGTCAGTGCAGTTAATATAAATCTCTTTATCTTAGCCTCCGGTATACTCTTCAGACAAGAGCATATGTACGTTTGGTAGATAAAGTAGAGCCCCAACAGCCACACTGTTTTTTCTCTCAGCCTTTTTATACCTTCTTAGACAAAAGTTCTTTATAAAATTACCTCACAGATAAAATGTTACAGAAAAGGGAAGTAACAGAAGGATTTTGATACTAAGCTCATAGTAGTGTTTCATTCTGTAAGCTCATTATAGGTTCAAAGCAACAGTTTCACATAGCCTTGCTTTATTATGGTGTATACCCATGGCTTCATCCTTGGACCTGACCTAGATTGAATATTTTTTTTCTTGATTACAAATCTGCCCCAAGCCTATTTCTCCTCTTTGTGCAATTTATGAAAGCTCATTGTATTTCTTATTAAAGAACCTCTAGTTAATATTCTAAGAGAAGGGTGCACATTCTATTCTTGATTCTTACTTTATTACTACATCTTCTCGCTGCATATCAGCAGTGAGAAACATTTCTGGGACAAAATCTCTAAGGCCATGCTTCTCCAGAGTGCACCCATCTCAGCCATGCAAGATTGTGTGCCATCTCCAGGAAACTCACTTGCTTGCCCCATAACTTTCCTAGATGGCTCTGTCACACACAACATATTTTGAAGGCAAATCATTATTTTGGTAATATTAGCAGAACTCCCAGCCTTAATGTTATCTCAAGGTCAGAATGCTACCTACTTAGAAGAAAGAGTATATGTATGTAATAACTGGAGACACAAGTTTTTAACTGAAACTCAATATTTTCTTTCTATCTTTCAAAAACAAACATGCCAATAAATAAGAAAACCAGAATAAAATAGCAAACAGAGGGAAAAAACAAAATAAATGAAAAGCACAAGAAACACATAGTGACAGACACACAAGAAAAGGGAAAGAAACTCATAGAAACACAAGACTGGAATAATAGATAATCAAAGACAAGTAAGGTAAAAAAAAAAATAGTGTTCATGCAAAGTATTATGGAACAACAAAATCTCCAAAAACACCACTGAGTTTTATTTATGTTGACCATCTGCTGCTCGGCATTAGGCCTTTTGAGTATGGTTATACACGCTAGCTCCCAATTCAGATCTTTAGTCAAGAAGACAACATGTCTTTGGTCCAGATCTTGAGGCTGTGTCAGCTCCCTTATGAAAAACTAATTTTTCCTTTTCAAGAAGTTATCAGTTGGATAGCTCCTGGGTTAGGGATGGGGGTTTGTGGTGTCCACTTTTCCTCTCAGTGCTGGAATCTCATCTGGTTTAGATCTGTGCAGGCCCTGTGCATGCTGTCAAAGTCTCTGTGTGTTTGGAATATTGCTTCCTTGGTGTCTTCCATTTCCATTAGCCTTTTACAAACTTTTCCCACCTTTCTACAGAGTTCCCTTAGCTCTGAAGGGTCCTTGCTTTGTATAACCCATTTTTGACATGTTGCAATAAGTATTTAAAAAGTGAAGGAAATTATAGCAGCATGTTCCCACACTATGCCCTGGTTCTTTCATCCCTGGTGTGCTGGCCAGCCATGCACTGGCGAGCAATGGCCGACCTGCTTTCATCTTGTAGAGCTCTGAGTCAGAACTCCACGATCTCTCCACCCAGGTCACTAGGTTCCCACTGGTGGGTCGCTACCACGCCAGTCCCAAGCTTCAATACCCCCATGGCCTCTGTGGTGCACATCAGGCAAACCCACACTTTACCACTGTACCTTTTCCTCTGGAACCCAGACAAGCCGCCTCATGAAGGAAAATGCAAAACAAACTTAGTTCAGAAACAATAACTCATTCTCTGGGAACATCAACTAAAACCTAATCTTGTAAACCTTATCAAAGTCTGATTCCATTAGTGGTGAATCCTTGCGGATCCGCCATGGTACCAGGAGACTCTACTAGCTACATCTTACCTATGTGCTATCCCTACATGTTCCAAAAGACTCTCCCCTTCTCCTGCTCCTCTCTTCTCCTCCGACCTGGAAGTCCCTCCTTACATGCCCAGTGATTGGCTCTTTTATTCATTAGGGGACTGGTTCACAAGAAGTCACAGATCTAACTCACTCCTTCTCTGAAGCCCTTCCCATGAGGGCAGAATTAGAACACAAAAGGCCCCAGGGCTATCCACAATATTGATGTAACACTCCATTTATAATATAGGGTTATAAGGTCTCTCCACTGCACTATACAGTTGTGGGTCTCATAGTGACTGGTAAGCAAATGATGCCAGCTAGCTCTCCTTTGACAAAGCCATCTTTCCTATTTCCCTTTGGGCCCCCAGAGGGAATTCTTCACCCCAATTCAGCTGGAAGCTGACAAAAGATAATTGTCCCAGTTCCTTATGTTGGGGCAAATGGTTCTGGTTATTTTATGAATTATAGATTTGTTGTCATTTAAGAGATAGTTTACAAATGTAGCTTTGGACAGGGAGGGAACTAGAAAGCTTAAATTCGGGGATTTCTATCCTTCTTTTCCTCTTCTCTATCCTTTCTTCTTAGGTAAAAGGGAAGGGGATGGGAAAGAAAGGGGGTTATGGTAATATAGAAATTATAGAAATAGACAAATAGGGATAAGTTAGCAAATTTACTCTTAAACAAAACATTACATAGCTATATTTTACATTGGTACAGAATTTATTTGATACACATTTAAAGTTTTCATTGGTATGAATTTTTTATTGATATAAAATTGGGATTAATATTGTTACTCTCATATAGGTGTTGTACCTATAAGAATATAAGGCTTACACTCAGTCCTTCTATAACTGCTATCATAAACTATTTTTAGATGATTAAGCAATTCGAGTTAAGGGCCAGATAGCACACTCATGGTCCTGAGTTAATTAAAAGGATGTTTCTGAGATATTTCTAATAGAAATGGTGAGAATAGTCAAGGCTTAACAGTTCAGAAATGCTTTGGGTAGATAGATAGTCTTCAAAGTCATCAGAAATCCACAGAATATGATGTTTATGGACATTTCTTTGTTAAAGAACATTTGACTAGAGACCTGTCTGCTCCTGACAGCACCCTTTTCTTGGATTTAAAGAAGAAATTGAGCATTAGTGGAGTGGTGGAGACACAACCACTAGGCAAAAATTGCCTCATTTCATCTACAGACAAATACTGTCCAGAAAAATGACACACTATGCAGAATCATCAACTGATAATCTCTGCCAATACAGGGTAATCAGCCCTTCAAAATTCTGCATTACAAAGAACTGTCTGTCAGACAACCCTGGGCAAGAAGGCTGAAGACCCGTGCTCCAATATTTTGAAGTATAAGGGACTATCCAGGTAATCAGTGGTCTCTATAAATTGGCTAAGTTTTGGAAGCCATATTGTGTGCTTCTCACATTTTCAGGTAATATTAGTTATTCTTGGATTTCTGATGGGTTTGACGACTGGTAGTCTCATAGCCAACCCAAGCTGATTAGCATTGAGAAAGATGATATAGATTTGAGAGGATGGTTTTCAGATGGCATACAGTCTAAAGCCAGGACATAAGTCAGATGTAGAATTATAAGTCTTTTAGTTAGGACAGATGACAATGTTCTATCTTAATGACATAAATGATAGACTGTATGGTAGGTCTATCTTATACTTTAGAAATTATAAAATGGTAATAGTTGTGCTCTATTTTTGTTTGAGAGAAAGATTTTTTTTTATTAGAACAGAAAGGGGAAAGTGTTGCAGATAGCCCTGGGGCTGCTTGCATTTTGATGCCAATTCTGCTCTCCTGGGAGGGACTGTAAACAAGGAAGGAGTCAGTACTCATGTGACTTCTTATGAACCTCCTCCCCACCTTAATTTGTAAAATAAAGGCTATAGCCAATGATTGGGCAGAAAAAGGGAAGGTGGAGCTGAAAGTTTGGGAGATAGGGAGGAGGGAGAGAAGAGAAGATGATGATGGAGAAGGTGGAAGGAAAGTGGAGCAAAAGCATGTGGTCTGGGGAAACCACAAGTTCTAAGGGGCCTCTTAATGGGGAAGAGGTAGTGTAGTGGTAGGTCTGCCCAATCTAGGCTTGCAGCTTGATCCATATTAATTGAGTTGTGTTTTCTTTGCTCAGGCTTATTTGGGTTGGAAATTTATTGCAACATTCCCATCTCCTACAGGAGGAAAATTCTCTGATGACGGCTGAATGAGACACTGATCTATGGACATATCAGAATGTCATTAGGAATCATTTTATTGCTCTGTTCCTCCCTTTAGCATTAACAGTATTTGGTTTTCCCCTAGGACCATAACCTATCTAGTTTCAGGTTGTTGGCTACTGAAGAAGCATTGAGAATGAGTTCCATCTCAAGGACTGGACCATAGCTCAGATACGTTATTGGTTGGTTACTTTCACAAGCTTTGTGACACTATTGTACCAGTATATTGCAGGTAGGATACCTTTGTAGACTGAAGGGTTTGAAGCTAGGCTGATCTTTACCTTTCTTCTCTGGTAGTGTGCAGAGCACCTTCTATTACCATGAGCATTAGTCACTTGGAGTGAAGGCTCTAGTTAAGCAACAGCCTGGCTTCTCCTTGTTCAATGGCATATATAGATGTTGTCTTCAGCAATAAAGTTTTACATCGAACTGGAGAAGAATTAAGTTGGGTTTTTGTAAATATAGCAAAGTCACAATTTATATATATAAAAAAGGACAACACAGAAGGAAGTTTATGTGTGAAGATTTTGCTATGGGCCTAAGTTACTGGCTTGGGAGATGAGTCTTTCTTTTGATGAAAGGGATCTTAGAGTAGACCACTTGCAATGCTAGCTTAGTATTTTTGCAAGGATTCTGATTCCTAGGGCCCTAACAGTAACTATGGTACCTATAGTCTGTATTCCTTATAAAACTTGATTCTGTGTATAAAACATTACAAAGTAAAGCTATCATTAGGAGACATGCATTATCACCTGGTACAACCCTGATGAGTTTTGCTTAGAGATTTGCTCTAAGTATGGTAGTGCCATTGCAAGGATGCTGGATTGTAGTGACCAGAGCATGAAGTTCCAAGCAAAGCACAGGAGAGGTAACAGGAGCTGTGGATCCAGAACCAGGGCAAAGAGACTAGAAAGGACTAGGAAGAAGGGTTCAGTACAGTGCAGCTGAGAAGCAAGGCCAGAGAAAGTCAGAGGGAGGCAATGGAGCCCAAGCTGATAGACTTGATTACACAATAGCTGCCAGCAAATCCAGGAGAGCTGTGTAGTAGAAAGAGAGATGTGCTGGCTTGGTAGCTAAGTGAGATAGTGATGACAGAGAAGGTGACAGCTGCTTGAGTATTTGTCAATGCACATTTTATTTAAATGGTCCGTTTGTCTTCCTTCTGTTAGTTTGGCCCACTTGGCTGACTTCTCCCACTTTCAGGTTAAATATACTCTTCTGTAGAGAGGACTTATCTAACTCCCTGTTGAGGATTATAATCCTATTATTTTTTTCCTGTAAAGCAGGAGATACTATTTTGCTGCCAAACAAAGGCATAGAAAGATTAACTTCAGCAGGAGTGGTGGAGCTGAAATTCAAGCACAGGGCTTCAGTTTCACCAGCATAGTGAGTACAACGAAGTAAATGAAGGGAAACAGTCATTAAAGGATAAGCATACATCTTAATCTATGGGAGCATAGAAATTCATATTGACATTCATGTCTGTATTTATGTTTGCATTTATTATGTTATTTTAATGCCTTAGTTCATCCTGTGTATATGCATTTTGAATATTGTGTAGAAACATTGGAACTATGGAATAACATACTAATAATATACTAATATGTCTGACATAGGAGACCCAGGTTAGTTTTAAAATATAATTTCTAAGAATGTTTGTAAAATGCTTATTAGGAAAGACTGATACCTGAAGCAGTGGACCGAGCAAGGCAGATCTTCCCAACTGACTGTTAGTCTGCAAATTTCTCTGCATGTTTCTCCTAGAACACAGAAATTGTTCAATTCATTTTGGACTCCTGCAACAGAATACTACAGCCTAACTAATTTAATAAACAGAGGCATCTTTGCTTATTGGTCTGGAGACAATGAAGTCTAGTGTCTGTCATCTGGTAAGAGCTTTTTAGCTTTTGTTGTCCTCTAGCAGAAGGTAAAATGGCTAGACAGGGTGAGAGCATGTCAGAAGGGCTTGGCTTCCCTCTTACTAGGAACTGGCTCCCATTAGACTTTCTAACTTTCCAATATTACACAGTGATGACCAAGGTTTTGACACAAAAACTTTGGAGATGCATTCATGCCACTGAGAGTTCCTTTCTTCTTCTTCTTCTCCTCCTCCTCCTCCTCCTCCTCCTCCTCCTTCCTCCTCCTCCTCCTCCTCCTCCTTCTCCTTCTCCTCTTCTTCCTCATTCTCCTCTTTCTTCTTCCTCTTCCTCCTCTTGTTCTCTCTCTCTCTCTCTCTTCCTTACACATCAGAACTCTAGAAATTTTGGACTTTGGTTTTGTTGACATCAAGCTATGCTCCACCCTAATTTACCCCACATTGGATAAAACAGTATCTTTCTATGTCTTTCTGTGCCCTGGGAGACTCTAATTTACAAGTAGTTTTTGACTCTATTTTGAGATTGGAAGATAAAACTGTGCTTTGGTGGATGCATAGATGGTGAACTCATCTGTTCATCATTGCCCCTGTGTCATAGATTCATATATAGTTCATTTCTTGGTGAACAATGGCTGCCATTCTAGACATTTATAAGGGTGAACTGGGAATGGGCTCATATTATAATCATGTTTGAAAAATCAGGTTTGAGAACATATCAGAAACATCTCACTGAGGAAAGGGTGTGATATTCATCTGGATTCCATGGTGAGGTCACACCTACTTCTGACTACCTCTTCAAGAGAAGATTCAAGAGACTCTCTTCAAGAGTACCTTCAAGTGAAGGAACTTCTCTTCTCACTATCTAATGACTTACCTGACTGACAGGCAAAGAATTTCCCACCATCCAGGGCCTTCAGTTTGGCTAGGTCTATGCTGTTGATATACCTGATAGGAATTTTCGTCTGCCTATACTCATGTTTGTCTACTTGGACTTGTTCTAAATCAGTTTGTCTAGACCTAGCCCTAACCTACCCTTTACCTGAAGCTCAAAACTAACCCTTTATCTGTAGAGCTTGTCCGGCTCTGTTCATTACCTTATTCTACATACTCTGTTTGAAAACACTTACAGTAGTTCCCATTATTAGCATCAATAAGTATTTGCTTATCTAGACCACATCTTCAGACTGAGAATCATGCCATTGGCTTCCATATTTTCAAGGCTTTGGAACTGGTCTAAGCTATAGTATTGACTTCCCTCACTCTTCAATTTGCAAATAGATTATCTTGGAAATTCTGTCTTTGTGCTGGATAGTTTTATGTCTAATTTGACACAAGATAGTCATTTTGGAAGATGGACTCTCAGTTGATAAAACACATCCACCAAATTGCCCCTTAGGAAAGATGCGGTGCATTTTCTTGATTGATGATTTATGTGGGAGGGTCCAGTTCACGGTAGAAAGTTCGAAACCTCACTAATCCTTTGCCCTGTATTTATGTCTCTTTAAATGGCTTTTGGTTTTGTTTCTCTTGAGACCACAGACCAATATATTGATAAATGTATTAAGGATGGATTTTTGACTAGTCTTGTTGATTAAGGACACTTTTTTTTCTGTTGAAGAGACATCTTTCAGCTCCAAGTTTGAATAAAGGAAAAAAGAAGAAAAGATATTCTAGGCACTGGGAATGTTATGGCCAGACATCTAACTTAGGAAAGGGTCTGTTCAAACAAGTCTCATATGGCTTGAGTTTGGAAATGGTGCAAGATGATGGTAAGAGATAAGGCTGGGTTGGCAAGTACAGGAGTAGATCTATAACGCACATTATTTTTATGGTAATGAGCCACTAAACAGTAGTAGTAGAGAAGCAGCATGTTCACTGAAAATCTCTCTATGGTTTGGGATAGAAAGCTGTTAACCTTGCATTTGTACCTTTGTACCTTCCTTCAGTTGATCATTGGAGCAATATGACATAGTGGGACATTAGGGTTGGTCATGTGAATAGTGGCTAATTGCATATGGATATGACCTGAGCAGGGGCTTTAGAAGTGCATACATAGTTGGGTTTTTGTTTTTTGTTTCTTTGTTTTTTGTTTTTGTTTTTTTTTTAGCCTGTTATCTCTGCATTAGTTATGTGCAGAGCATGTTCGGGGAGCCATGAGTTTCTATCTGAGACTCAGAAAAGACCTGAAGTAAACTAGCCACAGACTGCAAGTGAGATAAACAGAGGATGATTGTGCTAAACCATTGTGGGTTATGAACAAAATACAAGGAGAAACGTTAGTGGTCTAGGTGGAAAATAGTGGTAGAGTGGAATAAGATAATAATAAAAGTAAATAATTGAGTATATTTTAGACATGTTCAAAAGTGGCCGTAAGGACATATATTTGAATGTGAAGGTGAAAAAAAGAAAATACTAAGATAATACGCAGCCAAAGATCTTGCAAAAGATCCTTAGATTCCTAAGGAATCTAAGGATTCCTAAAAAATGATGAATAACTCTAAAGCTTTTAAGAACTGTGTATAATAGCCTATGTATTTACAAAGGAAATTATTTTTGTCAAACAGTTATGTAGTTGTGGAAATCCCTTGGAGTTGGGGCAGGCTGAGATCATGTACTGCTGCTCTGTAGGAAACAGTATCAACTAAACTAGAAAGACTTTCTACTCTGCTGATCAATGCTGTACCTTTCCTATTGACAATGAGGCAGAAGGCTATATTAAGCCTCTGAGATCGCAGTGGGCATAGTAGTTTCACCTGCTCAGAAGCACTAAGTCATCACTCTCACAAAGCAACAACAATAGCAATAACAATAATGACACAACACCCTGATTTATTATAGTGAAGTGTGGATGCTTGGCAATCTCTCTGCCCACAGCATACTTGGTGCCTTAACTTTTCAGCTTGGTCTTTTCCAGTATGATTTCCTGGCCAGGTAATTATTAGTCACCATCTTTGTCATCGTCGTCATCATCATCATCGTAATTGTCACCATCATCATCAACAAGAAAACAATGAAGTATGTTCTTTTTGATGTCAGCAAGCAGCATGGTTCATTAACATACTGAGCAAGTGAATGAAGAAGTTCAGTTGTTGAGAAAAAGGGCTTGTAAACTTCAAAACTGTCATGACTTCAGGTGAATTCTAAACCACATTATTGCCCTGCTAATCAAGGGCTCAGCCATCTGTGGACAGCTACCACCATGTGGTCTTTATGAAGGAGGTTAGGAATTCAGACTCACTTGTGGCTCATCACTAGGCAAGTTAGCTTGTTAGGCTCATTTTCTGGGTTCTTCATGTTGGACTTGCCTCTTCTTGTTGCAACTACACCTTAACATTTATCCATTTTCCTTTTTCAAATGAACTTAGTAAGTGGAACTGGTGAAACTTCATTACTCCTTGGCATAAGTCAGGATAGTTGGGCTGGGTATTTAACTCAGATGGTTGAGTGCTTGACGTGTGTGCATGAAGCTCTGGCATCTGTGCACACAACCACAAAACCCAGGAATAATGTTGCACATCTGTACTGCCATTCCTAGTAAAAGGGGGCAAACAGGTGAGTCGTTCATGATCATCCTTGTTGATTTGAGGTTAAACTGGGCAACATGCAACCTCATTTCAAAATCAGGACAATTAGATACAGCTATTAAATAAATGTCTTTATAAGTTGGTGAAGTCCAGAAAGATGATATGATAATTTGACTTTCCACATCGAGTGTTTCTTTAAGATTTCCATTATAATGGTTTATCTTTTGTCAATGTGTACTGATATTTATTTCTGTCTTTTTTTTTTTTCTATACTTTTTTGGAAGTCTATGGGAGACATGACCAAATATGAGGGAAAATACTACAAAGATCTAGGTGATGTAGAAATCTATAAACTGTATTGTCTATGTAATAAACATTTTAGTAGCCAATGTATTTCTTAAATACGCTCTTAACATTTGTACTTCTCCCATGCACTGTAGAAAGCCCCTTGCAAATTTGAAATACTTTGTTCTAAATTTCAGCTATTAAAAATATGGTTTCAGTAACAAGGGCCAGGGATGTGGAACCAGTAAACTGATATTAATTCCTCCTTTGCATGAGGAATATTTGGCCTTGAGCAAGCCATTTAGCTTTCTGAACTATGGAGTTCTCATCTGGAAAGTGAACAGGTTTTCTTGGGTGGCTTTTTGACAAGGGGTCCTGCTCTTCACTCTGTGGCTTGTCAGCTGATACTAGCCTTACTCTATTATTTTCCTTTTGCTATTTTTGTTTCTGTAGATCTCTCTCAGGATTCAGCCATCATTCTTTGACCGTCTGGTAATTTATTTTGACTGTATTGATTACTGTGAGTGCCATTCATTTTTCATGATTAAGAAACAGGAGTGTTCTTTGCCTCCATTCCGCCTGTATCCCTTTGAGGCTGTGTTGTTCATTTAATCGCAGACACTTAATATAGCAATGAAAACTGCTGAGAAATACAGAGACACCAAACACATTAAAATGTAAAAACCAACAAGGCAAGCAAATCATGAAACCAGCAAAAATTAAAGTGTAGTGTCAGAGACTAAAGTATCCAGAGCAGGAGTTAATTGTCCACAAGGATAGAGAGAAGACACTTGCTTTAAATCACCTTTACACTTACACTGAAATCACATGGAGACGATCTGTTTAGCTTTGGGCAATGGATTTCATTTCCAGGCTGTTTTAAGCTTCACATCAAACATTTTGCTTCAGCATTGAAGTTTATTATATCAGTATCTCCCTTTCCTGCTTTCCTCTGAAAATTTCTCCCACTTTTCTTTAAGTAGGCATCTTGAAGGACATTTTAGGTAGAAATGAAGATGACCGAGCAGCCCATAGTTCAGGACACATACTCACTCAAGCTTGAAATGTGTGTATCTACCTGAAGGAGCTGAAAGCCTCAAGAGTTCCATTTATGGACCAAAGAATGACACAGTTCTCAACTGCATTGGCCTTGGGGATGCAGTAAGGAGGAACACATTTCATGTCTTTTATCCCTGATGGAACTGAACTAGCTGAGGAATAGGATGCCTGAGTACCTCTACTGTGCTTTTCTGTCTTAAATACATCAGAGCATTTCCTAATTCTCATGAAGTGACAGAGTGTTGGCTATTGGACTCAATATTTCCTTCACTTATTTGTTTTATATTGCAAGCTAGTTTTGTATATAGAAGCAGTTTTCTACACAGAAAGCAGAAATCATAAAAGTACAATGTTTTCCATATGCTTTTTTTATGACTTTCAAAGTAGAAACTAACCCAAGTCTTACATAATTTGGGTGAGTTTTGTGACTAAGACTTCTTCTGATATGTCACAATTAGAGATGGTTACATTATTTGTTGCAGTTCTTACTTCTGGAGGATCTTTGGCATCTAATGATACCCTTTGAAATTTTATTCTTAATCCACACACTTCCTTCATTCAAAATAACACCAATACTGAGAAAACTGAGGGCTTCTTTCTTGACTTCTATTGTCAACTGTAGCTGACATATGTGGGATATATGTGGAAAACTAGGTCAAGTACCTACAAAATCTTTAATATTTATTTGTTTCTTTGGTTGTTTTGTGTTTTTTTGTTTTGTTTTGTTTTTGAGGCAGAGTCTCACTCTGTACCCCAAGCTGGACTGGACATCATTGCGTAGCTGAGGTTATCTTAAAACTCAGTAATTCCTCTGCTGTTACCTCTTGACTCCTGATCTTAAATGTGTAATAGGGATGAATCATCACATAGTCTTTGTCTTTGGAATCCTTACTTTTAGAAAAACATGAATAACACACATTAAATGAAAATCTCATCACAGATAACTTTGGTTTGCTAAATAAAAGCAAACCCATATATTTTTATCTGTCTGGATGGCTTGCAGTTAATGACTCATAAGAAAGAACAAATAAATATAGGTATATATTATTATTTTTAGTTCACCATCAGGATTCTTTGATATGTGCTTAATTCCTCCATCAAAGACATTTATGGATACATTTAAAATTAGAAAAATATGGATTATGCATATATTCATATTTGTATGCATCTGTGAATAAAATGTTACCTCTCCAAATACAGTCAATGTGTTTTCCAGTCATATCACAATGTTTGTACATAGTTGCTTATTTTGGTTTTATAATGGATCAAGAATTATAATAAATGTAGCGCAATTGAGGTTTTTCCAAATTTCAACTCATTTAAAAATGAGAATTGGGGATAATTATCATATAAAAGTATTGCTCAGGTTACTTACAGTTTTTCAGTGGCTTAAACTCTAGACTTGTCATAGTCAAATGTTTTCATTTTGATTTCTTTTTCATATTTTAGCGCTCTGAGCTATGAATAAGAGGAATTTATAACAGCTTAAATGAGCTAGGTTTTTCTAATTTTGAAAAGTTTGAGGTATATATAAAGGGAATTTATAACAGATAAAATATTTGCCTAGATGTTAAGGAATTTCATGAAATACCGAATGTTTTCACACATTTTAATAGTTCTTGAATATAAAGTTTATTTTATTAAGCATGTCCTTATTATTAAAAGTCAAATTGTGCTATAAGAAAAATGCTGTATTCTCTATCATTATTCAGTTTAAGTGAGAGTGGAATAAAGGCACAGGAGTAAAGATTTGTGCTGTGCTTCAGAGATGTGATCATGGACCTTTCTGATGTCTTCCTCCTACAGATAACTCTTTAACTTATGAAGAAGCACAACTGTCCAATGTTTGTTGAAAATACCAAGTAGCATGTGCATTTAATGCATCTAAACTAACCTCTTGAGCTGCCTACTTAGCATACAGTGCTTTGTGCTGTCCATTGCTTCCTTCTGTGCAGTCAAGCTGTGGCTCTCTTCCTTTGTCTAGACTCCAGAGAATATATCACATAGCACTATCCTGGAGAAAGATGCCTGAAAGCACAATTCCTACTGCATGTGTACTACTCTTGTGCTATGCTGAAGCCAGCCAATCTTCAGCATGACCTGTAGTGACATCTGTGAGAATTCTGGAATTTTGATTTCTTAAAAACCCCCAAACAAAACAACAACAACAACAACAACAAAATAAAAAAACCAGAAATACTGTAAGAATATATTTCTGTTTTAATCCCAGGGGTTGGTTGTGGTTTGATAGTAGCCATGGTCAAAGAAAAAAACAGAAACAAAAGTGCTCTCTCTCTCTCTCTCTCTTTCTCTCTCTCTCTCTCTCTCTCTCTCTCTCACATACACACACACAGACACACACTTTTCCACCCCATCCTTGTTTCTTTCTTATCTAATATTAGTGTGTGAAACTAGGAGGATTAAGGATGGGGAAAAAGAACCCACAAAGTAGCAAAAACCAGCTCCAAGAACCTCATAAGCCAGGAGCCATCTGCATATCAGACTCATGGATGTATGAGAACCTCTGGTGCTATGATAGAAGGTATTATGGGTTGTTTTATTGGCTTAGTCTTTCACTCCAGGAAAAACAAAGGAGGTAAGTGATATGAAGCTTAGATACATCCTTCTGTATTTGTCATATGCTTTCCTTCTTCCTAAGAGGTTCAAGTAAATGTGGCCATCCCCAGTTTCTGCTCTGAGAATTCAGCAGTGTCAGTAATGCTCAACACATATTTCTGTTTATTTTTCTTTGAACTATTTCCACTAACAATTTCAGATTCTGTTATTTACATATTTGGGGTACAGAAAGATCAATGGTTTGGAGAAAGATTGTCATTGGAAAGATGCTATGTTCATCATAGAACCTTAGAAGGTGGCCATGCTCCATGCAGGCACATGGGAAAGCATTTGGAGTCAGGCAGACACATAGGCCCAGCAGGATGTGCTGATGTCATTGGCTGTGTAGGTCTTTCTTGGTCCCGGGATGATTAAGTACAGAGAGTAGCCCAGAGTTCATGAGCCTGATGCTGAAGGGGTTTGGGATATGATTCTAGATCACTTGGTTTGCTTCTGAAAAACCACACTAGTGGGCTGGTTGTTTACCATCTCCGGGAACTGTTTAGCTTTAGATAAGAGAGCCTCACTACTGTCAACAAGACCCCAGAAATCAAAACATCAGAACAGAGAATAAAATGACAGAGCTGAAATTTCATCTCTTTCTTTGTCTTGTAGACCAGGACCAAAATATAGCCTGTACATTGCTTTCCACAAAAGTTTCAATAACAAGAATTTTATTAGTTTAGGGTAAAAATGCTTTGGAAAGCTGCAAGGTATTATAAGGAATTCTCTTGCTTTCTGTCTTTTGCTAGCCCTTTCCCCACTTTGCAACATAATAAAAAAGAATTCTCCTGCTGCCTTTGGCAGAGTGTATATATTTAGTTAGGCCTGCAAAAGTCTCAGCTTCTATTACAACCAGGGGTTCGATTTTGGTTTTTGAGCTTTAGTTTATCACCCCTCTCTATGACAAATGCTACTGCCAACTGCTAAGAAAATAAAACTCCCAATCCTTATTACGTATAAACACATACTGATAAGATCCCTGGAGGAGAACCGGAGATAACAAAAGTAGGGATGTGATTTCAAATTAACCACAGATTTAAAGCCAAAGAGGGGAATATGGTGCTGTGGAATCCTGAGTGACAGTTAAGGATGCAGTAATGATAAATCTGTACTGGGCCATTGTTCCCCTAGGCAGGATATGATCTGTGAGTTTGTGTTAAAGGAATTTATTTTGTATGCCCCTGTATTATAATAATGCACTTTGTGTCGCCATTTGAAAAGACCAGGGCACAAGGCAGAAATTTCTAGGAAGCATAGAAACAGCTCCTGTAAGTACAAAATGCTGCCAGACCTGTGTGTTGAATTGTTCCTGAAACTCTAGACTTTATATGACCTTCATTAAGGACTCTTAGTCCAGGGACTAAAGCTGGGCAATGTATTTGCTGTGTTCCCCCAGGCCTCTATGAGACTTGGCCATCTCATTTAGAAAATATGATTTTAGATTTTACAGAGGCTGTCTCTAACAGTATTCAGTTTTGAGCAGAACAAAGGTTTTTTTTTCCTCAGTAATAATGAATGAAATTATGCTGCTTGCAAGAAAATGGCAATAATTGTATTAAGCAAATTAAGCTAGTCTTAAAAACAGAAATATACTATGTTTTCTTTTGTTGGTGTTTCTTAGATTTTATATAGATACATAAAATCATACAAAAACACACATGCACACATATAATATATATGTGTGTGTGTAGAATTAAAATTCTAGGGGGAACAAACGGCACTAAAGAGAAGGAAGTGAGAGTAGCAACTGAAATATGAGAAATATTCTCAGTGTTCAATATATAGATTTATGAAATATTTATAAAGGTAAACATTTAAAAGGTCATATTTAATGAGTAATATTGTCCGTGTGTTTGTGAGCTATCATTGTGATTGGTGTGTGGAACAGATTAGAAAACAAGATTAAATAACAGCACAGCCCACTTTTTGATGGCTTAGGAAACTAGATATACAAATGGATAATGACTAGATCACATACCAAAATTGAACTTTGACCTAATAACCTAGAGTATTCTTCTTAGGCATCTACCCCTTATCTACAGTAGCCAGTCTGTCAAATCAACCTACCATAAGTCATACTTGCAGGAGGTCAGAGGGCCATCCCTTGAAACAATCCCAGGAGCCAAACAATAATCCTGGTAACAAGTGACCACACATGACCAGGATTTAATTGATAGCTGATGGCATTCTTAATAGAAGTTAGAGATTTGGAGGTTAAATTTTCAGCACCATGTATTGGGAGCTTTGTGTGAAGTGGTTGTAAACCCAGAACTAGGAAGATGGAGACAGAGTGACTTAAGGTCAACTTGGGATACATGAATCCTTGTCTCAAGATAAAACAAAAAACAAACACAAAAATAAAAAATAAACAACAAACCCATACTTTCTATTCTCATATCCACTTTAGGACCAAACAGAGAAAAGTAGGTATGAAACTCTCTCATCAACCACATTCAATCAATTCCTGGTTTCTACCTAGCTTGACCATGGCCTTCCTAGGCCAACAATCTGCTGTCAAGATGCCATAGAAGTGTTCTTTCAATGTGAAGTTTTCCACAGGTCTTCTTACCTTTGCATCTCTGCTAAAACACAAATAGTGGCCCATTCTGTTGATGATGCAGATTCAGAGTAAATAACCTCTATTGTCCATACTTCGTTAGGTTTTATTTCCATAGATCCAAGGAAGACAAGTGACTGAGTATAATCACTTTGCCCATCTCACTTTACTGCCAATGGAGAAGTCAATGACTGAAAAGGTTGCATGATGACTGTTGGCTTTGTAAGTGGACATCCTGACCATTTATATGTCAGTGGGGAAGCAATAAGAACTGAGTAAACAAAAGGATCAGTGAACATGGATTAGCAAAGAGCTTGGAAGCAGCAGGAGCAATGGAAAAGCTAAGCTGAATCATGGCTCCAAGGTTCGAAGAGGATGACACAGAAAAGCCAGTGTCTTCCAAAGAGTCATAAAACACAATCTGAGTGATGATTGGCAACTGTTCATTATCCTCCTGAGAAATTTCCAAACACTATTGACTATCAGTTTTATGATCATGTTTTTCTGGCCTTGAAACTGCTCTGGCATAGCCTTGAGATTCACTTAAAAGGATTTCCTCCCCTACCTCAGTGCATGGAAGTGGGCCTTCAAGCAGAAGAATGACACAGGGAGTTAGTTTCCTACGGCAGTAGATATGGAAAAGGTAAAGTGCAAAAGGTAAGGTTATCAAAACTGTCACCAGAAGAATCAAAACCCACAGAGCGTTAGTGTTCACCTGCCACTCTATCAACCAACAATCACAGATATAGTACAATCGCGATTAAGACCTTTTAACTAAACAGTGAATCTTCCTTATCTCACTGATTTCAAGCTAAGTCGGTTGTGTTCTTTATTTCTCATTTATTTTATTGTGTATTGCCTTGTTTGTGTATTATTAGTTATACAAGTCTTTGCTTGGAATCTGCTCTCATAGCTTGGCTCTACGAAGTTACAGGTTCTTGCTAATCCATCAAGAGTAGTAGTTTTCAATGGCAACTGCTCATTAGAACATTCTAGGGAGTTTAAAAAAATGTCTATCATCAGATCCCACCTCAAGCCAATTAAATCATAACCTCTTGATGTAGTTTTAAAAATAACTTATTAGATGATTCTAATGTGCTTAGGGTGATAAAATGTCATCTTGTGGAAGCAAGATTTTCTTGACAGGAAGTGTCACCTTGAATTGTATTCACTTTGAGGATTGTCAATTTTTTTTATTAATCACTTCATTCATTTACATTTCAAATGATATTTGTCTTCCCGGTTACCCCTCTACAAACCCTCATCCCATCCTCCCTCTTTCCCCTCCCATTTGCCTCTGTGAGGGTGCTCCTCCACCCACTCACCCACTCCTGCCTCACAGCCCTAGCATCCCACTATGCTGGGGCATCAAGCCTCCACAGGACCAAGATCCTCCCCTCCTATTGATGTCAGATAAGGCCATCCTCTGCTACATATGTACCTTTAGCCATGGATCCCTCTATGTATACTCTTTGGTTGGTGGTTTAGTCTCTGGGAGCTTGGGTGGTCTGGTTAGTTGACAAATTTTAATAAAGCAACTTCTACCTTGCCAATGTTTTAGTGACATTAACACAGATACCTCAAAGTGGCTCTGAAGCATTGCCCAGTTTGTTTGT
>JADRCH010000061.1:3723939-3742766 GCA_019843965.1 Rhynchomys soricoides
TTGAATTAAGGACTCAAAGTCTAGATAGGATGTTGCTTTTGGCACTGGTGAGTTAGAGGAAGCTTTAGGTAATGATCTGATGGCACACATAGTGAGCTTACCATACTTCCTGGCCTCAGCAGTGGATGTGGATGTATCACTGGGATGAGTTTTTGTGAGGGTTAGGTTTTCCTACCATTCACAAGAACATAAATACACACAGGCTCTTTCACAGAAGAAAGATGAAATCAGATCTGCCAGGCTCCCCGTTAAAAACCCTCAGTAACTGGAGAGTGGTGGAGGTTGTCTAGCATGCCAGTGTCTTTACCAAAGCATCAACCTGCAGCTGCAGAGGGTGTGGCTGCTGCACTTACTGTGATTGGAGCTTTCTTTGAGTAAATACTTTGGACCATGGCATCTGAGGTCCCTGTGGAGGTGCACAGTGTAGGGTGTGCTATGTTTCTGGCTCACTTTGAATGTGGCCATGTAGAGATGGCTGTTTTAAATAGCATCCCAGGCCGGGCAGTGGTGGCACACACCTTTAATTCCAGCACTCGGGAGGCAGAGACAGGAGGATTTCTGAGTTCGAGGCCAACCTGGTCTACTGAGTGAGTTCCAGGACAGCCAGGGCTACATGGAGAAACCCTGTCTGGAAAAACCAAATAAATAAATACATAAATAAATAAAAATAAATAAATAAATAGCGTCTCAGTTTCACTCAGCCTCCTGCATTGATAGAACTACCTTCCTGTAAAATGGGTGCACTTGTCCCTAACACTTGGATAGAAACAACCCTTGTCCTCGGCTTTGACTTTCTCATCCATCTAGGAGAAAAAGGTCGGTTCTTATTCTTGTTCTAGGTAGGTGAATGCTTCTACACACCATCCTGGGCACAGGGGCTTCCAGGGTTGGTGAAATGCCCCGGAAGCCTCAGCTATGCCTCTTTTCCTTATAGTGACCTGAGACCTACTCTTGCAGGAACCCACAGATGGTACTTCACACTCCAACTTCACAGACTTCTCCTACCGGCATATTCTCAAATACATTTGCCACTGGGAAAATATAGATAAATAAAAGCATAAAGGTTACTATACTTTATTTTTAATTTATATAGCTACAATGTCACTTACCTAATGCTTCCAGAACTCCACTCAGACATTTGTTCATTCATTCTGTAAATGTTTATCAAATGCCAGGCACTGAATGGAGAGCCAGAAACACAGCAATGATATAGCATAAGAGGAGGGAGAGAAAAAAAAGCAGGCAAGTAGCATTCAGTAAAAAGGGACCACACATTGTGAAGATGTAGTGTTTAGTGACAGCATAGAAAGTGATCCATGGTGGCAGGGCTGTCGTCATAGAACTTAGCTGCCCAGGAGAGGACATTGGACATTCTCTGAAACATGAAAAGTATGGGTGAGACCTAGTCTGGAAGGATTGGGGATAACATTCCAGTTCAGTGATGAAAACATCCAAGTTGATGCATATGATGACATACACATTTCTAGTTGTAGGTAAAGAACTTACTTTGTGGTTGAAATGAGAAGACAGAGTAAGCTTTAAAAAGAGGGATGTACTACATGATTCGTATTTTATGAAAGCCAGATTCTCAAAATATTTACTTTATCATTATTTTTTCTATTGGATACCTTTCTGCTCTATCAAGCAGAGTCCTGCATGGCTACCAATGTGTTCTCACTTGTTCTCTCTCTCTCTCTCTCTCTCTCTCTCTCTCTCTCTCTCTCTTTCTTTCTTTCTTTCTCCTCTTATATATTACATCCTGGTTGCAGTTTCCCTTCCCTCCTGTCCTCCCAGCCCCTTTTCCTCATTCCCTAGATCCACTCCTCCATTTTCCTTCAGAAAAGAGCGGGCCTTCCGGGGATATCAACCAAACATGGTCTATCAAACTGCAATAAGACTAGGCACCTTTCCTCATATTAAGGATGGAGGAGGGAACCGAGTAGGAGGAAAAGGGTCCCAAGAAGCAGTTGAAAGTCAGAGACAGCCCCGGCTCCCACTGTCCTACAAGAAGACCAAGCTACACAACCAGAATGTATATGCAGAGGACCTAGCTCAGACCCATACGGGCTCCCTGATTGTGAATTCAGTTTTTTTGTCAGTGCCTATGAGCCCTGCTTAGTTGATTCTGTGGATTTTCTTGCAGTTTCTTTGACCCCTCTGGCCCTTAAAATTCTTTCTTCCCTTCCTCCACAGGATTAAGCTGTTTAGCTGTGGGTGTTTGTATCTCCTCCCAACAATTGCTGGGTGAAGCCTTTTTGATGATGATTATGGTAGGCTCCAATCTACAAGTACAGCCGAGTATCGTTAGGGATCATTTCATTGACTGCCCTTCCACCCACCCCGTGTTTGGCTCAATTCTAGGTCTCTAGGCTATCCACCCTCTGGTTGCTGGTTCTCCAGGCAGTGTCAGGCATGAGATCCATCTTGTGGCATGACTCTCAGTGGACTAGTATTGGTTTGTCACCCCCACGAGTTCTGTGCCACCATAACCCAGCACATCTTACAGACAAGACAAACTATAGATCAAAGGTTTTGTGGCTGTGTTCTTGTTTCAATACTTCCACTGCAAGTCTTGTCAGGTTACAGAAGATGGCCAATTCAGGCTCTGTTATCCCCATTATTGTGTGTTTAGCTTGGGTCACCCTCATAGACTCATGGGAGTTTCCATTGCACTAGGTGTCTCACTCACCCCTGAAATGCCTCTCCAATTCCAGTTGTCTCTTCTAGTACACTCTCCCTCCTTTCCCCCATCTGTTTCCTCCTGTTCCCATTCACATCTGCCTTCCATCCCCACGGAATCTATTCTATTTCTTTTTCCTAGGGAGATCTATGTGTTTCGCCTTGAGCCCTCCTTGTTAGTTAGCCTCTCAGGGTCTGTGGATTATAGGTAGCATGGTTATCCTTCACTTTACAGTTAATACCATCTTTAGATGAGTACATGCAATGTTTGTCTGTCTGTATCTGAATTACCTCCCTTGGGATGATTTTTTTCTAGTTCCATTCATTTCCCTGCAAGTTTCATATGCTTTTTAATAGCCAAGTAATACTCCATTGTGTAAATGTGCTACATTTTTTGTTTTTTAATCCGTTCATTTAACAAAATAACAGCAGTAGGTTTTACCCTAGGGCTCATGAACTACCTGATGTCATGTTCTTGGCTATTTTAGCAGTGTGGTATTTAGGGTCTATCATATGGATTAAGTCTTAAATCTAATCCAAGTATTTCAAACCACAGACCCATCTCTCTAATGCATTATAAAAATCACTTTAGTAGCTTTATGATTAGAGAATGGTGAGCCGTGGTTGGACAGTGTAAGATGATTGCCATGTATACTAATTTGAATAAGAAGTGTCCCCCATAGCGTCAGGCATTTGAGAACTTGGTCCTCACTTCTGTTTTGGGAAGTTTAGATGGTGCATCCTTGCTGGAGGAAGCAGGACCCTGAGCAGAAGATTTTGAGATTAAAAGACTTAAGTCACTTTGCTCTTGCTGCTTTGTGTCTTCAGTTTAAGACATAAGCTCCCAGCCCTCCTTTTCCTGTTAACACCCCTCTGGATCCATAATCCAAATAACTCTTTCTTTTATAAGTTTCCTTGGTCGTGGTTGGTTTTGTTTGTTTGTTTGTTTGTTTCTTTACCAAAGTGACAGGAAAGTAACTAATGTACTCTCTCCACGTATAAATATAATATACTATGTTCTAGAAACATAATACGCTATACTCTTGCATGGGTGTAAGTGAGACACAACCATGGCAGTTGCTGGGGAGGTGGAGGGAGATGAAGAAAGGAGTAGAGGCAAAGTGATGGATCAGAAATAGCTGAGGTGTGAACAGAGGAAATGAACAGCAGCTCTTGTTGTCATTGTTTACATACTGAGAAATGAATAAACCTTTTCCTCCTTCCTTTCTTCTTTCCTTCACTCCTTCATTTTTCTTTCCTCTTCCTTTCTTCTTTTCTCCCCATTTTCTTTTCTCTCATCTTTGATCAGTGAGGATGAGGAATTGCGTATACTAGCAAATGCTGTACCACTAAGAAGTTATATTTCATTGAACTTGTTTTATTAAGGGGAGTTTGGAAAAATCATTACACATTAGACTTGTGTTTGGAAAGCCTGTTAGACGTGCCTAACATCAAATCAGCAGCTGAATATACAATATGTTACACGCTCAATAAGGAGCGAAAAGTTGAAAATACAGACCCAAGTCATTGTGCAATGAATAATACATGTAAACTTAAAGGGCTAGATAAGATTTTCAAAGGAAGGGTTTGGAGAGAAAAGAAGAGAACCTAAGCTAGGTGCTTTTCTAAAAAAAAAAGAAGTTCCATAAAGTTATCTGCAGACTAGAAAGAATATTCACCAGATCATAGTAATTTTAAAATGACCCCCACTGCAAAACACGCCTAAAAATTTCTAGTCAATTAGAAATAATTGACTAGAAAGGGGTGTGGCACAAAAAGAAGGTTAATTTTAATAGTGAGTTACCAGAGCATATAAGCTGTCTGATGGCTGAAGAAGGAAAGAGAAGAAAATCAGCAGCTAACAGCAAACTCAGAGACTCCTTTGGAAAATCCCCCTCCTTCCCTCTATCCCCTTCCAGCAGAATTAATTATGTCCTTGTAGTTAGTCTCATAGGGTTTGCTTAATTATATTTATAACACTTTGTTATGGTTAATTATGTAAATTTTTGTGTCCCAAGTGGATTGTTGAACTCCCTGGGAGAGTGGGTATTCTTTGTTGATTGGCAGCTCCTTGGCAAAGGCTTTATTAAGCACTTTGTATGAGTGATTTCAGCTCCTATTCACAACAGCCCTTTACTGGGATATAATCTTTATTTTATAGGTGAGGGAATTTCAGCTCAAGGGAGCTGAATGGCCAGTAATGCGGTTTGTGAGTTGGAGGCAGAGTAAAGACCCTGCCTGTGAACTGCAAGCTTTCCCTAGGCATACTTTTCTTTCAATGGCTCTTTCTTCTAGGTATTGTATTTCAATACCATGTGTCCTAACTCCCAACTCAAAGACAGTAGATGAAGCAAAACAGAGCCACAGGTAATAAACCTTAAGAATTCCATATGAATTTGAGAATTGCTCTAAGTCTATGAGAAATTGAGTTGGAATTTTGACAGGTATTGCATTGAATCTGTAGATTGCTTTCGGCAGGATGGCCATTTAACTATATTAATCCTACCAATCCATGAGCATGGGAGATCCTTCCATCTTCTGAGATCTTCTTCGATTTCTTTCTTCAGAGACTTGAAGTTCTTGTCATACAGATCTTTCACTTGTTTGGTTAGAGTCACACCAAGATACTTTATATTGTTTGTGACTATTATGAAGGGTGTCATTTCCCTAATTTCTTTCTCAGCCTGTTTATCCTTTGAGTATAGGAAGGCTACTGATTTGCTTGAGTTAATTTTGTATCTGGCCACTTTGTTGAAGGTATTTATCAGCTGTAGCAGATCTCTGGTGGAGTTTTTCGGTTCACTAAAACTACTCTCAACAATAAAAGGAATTCTGGGGGAATCAGCCTCCCTGACCTCAAGTGGTACTACCGAGCAGTAGTGATAAAAACTGCATGGTATTGGTACAGTGACAGGCAGATAGATTAATGGAATAGAATTGAAGACCCAGAAATGACCCACACACTTACCATCACTTGATCTTTGACAAAGGAGTTAAAACCAACCAGTGGAAAAATGACAGCATCTTCAACAAATGGTGCTGGATCAACTGGTGGTCTACATGTAGAAGATTGCAAATTGATACATTCCTATCTCCCTGTACAAAGCTCAAGTCCAAGTGGGTCAAGGACTTTAACATAAAACTATATACATTGAATCTAATAGAAGAGAAAGTGGGGAAGAGTCTCGAACACTTGGGCACAGGGGAAATGTTCTTGAACAGAACACCAATGGCTTGTGCTCTAAGGTCAAGAATTGACAGATGGGACCTCATAAAATTACAAAGCTTCTGTAAGGCAAAGGACACTGTAATTAGGGCAAAACCCCAACCTACAGATTGGGAAAAGATCTTTACCAATCCTACATCCGATAGAGGGCTAATATCCAATGTATACAAAGAACTCAAGAAGCTAGACTCCAGAGATCCAAATAACCCTATCAAAAAATGGGGAAGAGAGCTAAACAGAAAATTCTCAACTGAGGAAACTCGAATGGCTGAGAAGCACCTAAAGAAATGTTCAGCATCCTTAGTCATCAGAGAAATGAAAATCAAAACAACCCTGAGATTCCACCTCACACCAGTCAGAATGGCTAAGATCAAAAACTCAGGTGACAGCAGATATTGGCGAGGATGTGGAGAAGGAGGAACACTCCTCCATTGCTGGTGGGAATGCAAGCTGATACAATCTCTCTGGAAATCAGTTTGGCGGACCCTCAGAAAAATGAACATTATACTACCTGAGGACCCAGCTATTCCACTCTTGGGCATATACCCAGAAGATGCTCCAACATGTAATAAAGACACATGCTCCACTATGTTCATAGCAGCCATATTTATAATAGCCAGAAGCTGGAAACAACCCAGATGTCCCTCAACAGAGGAATGGATACAGAAAATGTGGTACATTTACACAATGGAATACTAATCAGCTATTAAAAACAATGACTTCATGAAATTTTCAGGCAAATGGATGGAACTTGAAAATATCATCCTGAGCAAGGTAACACAGTCACAAAAGAATGAACATGGTATGTACTCATTGTTAAGATGTTATTAGCCCAAAAGTTTGAAATACCCAAGAAACACTTCACAGCAACTGTAGGGCTGAGCATGAGGTCCCAGATGGAGGAGTTGGAGAAGGTACTGAAGGAGCTGAGGGAGTTTGTAGCCCCATGGAGGGAGCAACAGTGTCAACTGGCCTGACTCCTGGATGCTCCCGTAGACTGGATCACTAACCAAAGAATACACATGGAGGAACCCATGGTGCTGGCCACATATGTGGCAGAGGAGGGTCTTGTAAGCCATCAGGGGGAGGAGAGGCCCTTGGGCTGGAGGGAGTTAGATGTCCCAATATAGAAGAATGCCAAGGAGGGAAGATGAGAGTGGGTGGGTGGATGGGGAAATACCCCCTTAGAGGCAGGGGGAGAGGGGAGGGAATAGGGAGGTTCCAAAGGGGAGATCTGGAAAGGGGGAATCATTTGAAATGTAAATAAAGGATTAAAAAAATGCAACAACAACAAAATAAACCTTAAGAATGAATACTTACTTTATCCCTCTGTTTTGGAATACACCGTCCATTTGGTAATCCAGGAGGACTACCCTAGATGGTCCTCATCCATCCACTGTGGGCATCCTATGGAGTCTCTTGTTCAAGAAAAAAGAAGATACAGGGAGCATGCATCAGGTCCATGAACCCATTCAATCCTCTTCTGCATCTCTGTAGCTGAACTGCTTGGCTAGGTGAAGAAGC
The DNA here is from genome assembly GCA_019843965.1 of Rhynchomys soricoides. Lineage (NCBI taxonomy): Eukaryota > Metazoa > Chordata > Mammalia > Rodentia > Muridae > Rhynchomys > Rhynchomys soricoides. Next base: position 3,731,369 of record JADRCH010000061.1, read on the forward strand.
CACTAGATTTGAAGACCTTAGGCTGAGTGAATAAAGGTGGCTTGCTGTAACTAAGCAACCACCAAAGTCAGAAAGTTCAGTCTCTATGTTTTTAACCCCACCGTTCTGATTGTCTGACTTTGGTGTTTTTTTCCTCTTAGAAATCTTTTACCAAACACATCATGTAAAGACATTGCCTCATGAAGTTAAAAGAAAAAGACAGAAAATGTCATGTAACAAAGTTAGTTCTTATCCCAGTCATAAAGTATACTTGCTCTTTTTCTCTGTATTAATTTAATGCAAAGAGCATTTTTTTTCAACTAAGGAAAGAAAGCTATTGATCCTAGATCTAAATATTCATTGTAAGTGACTAAGACAAAACCCACAGAGCTCTGCACTATGTTAGTCTTCTTTCCTCAGTAACACTCTCTAATCTAGTGGACCCCACCTTGTCTGGGTTGATTGGGCCCTGAATTTTAATATCCAAGCAGCTCAGTGTTTTCCAGATGCCTTCATTGGTTTGCTATCCCTTTGTATATCCTCTTGGAAACACAGGATGTGTACTCATAGCTGAAGCTATGATTAAATCGAAAAGGATATTGTTATTTTTATTAACTAGGATTTGTTATGCGTCAATCATTCATTCAGAAGATCTGCATTCATTTCCCATTCTGTACTCCAAAAGCATGTAAAGAACAGTGGGATGGTCAACTGGAAAAACAAAGGTCTGCAAAGATCAGCTCATGGTTCAGAGAAGAGACAAACTGTAAACAGGCAATCTCGACATGAAGAATGCCTCAATATGGGAAGGACCAGGAAGCCAAGGGCACATGGGTGAAGCTGCTAAAGTCACAAAGAGCTCTCAAGAAGGCTTTTGAAGATGAGCATGCTTGAGGTGAAGGAAGTGCAAAACACTAGTAGATCCAGAAGAAGGCTCAATGGAGGAATGGAGAGGACATTCCTGAAAGATAAAGGCCTTGGCAAAAGTTAACTTGTGAGAAGGCAGACATCAGGGTGCTAGGTATGTGTGACATGCTGAGAAGCAAAGAAAGATGTAGCTGGGAATAGGCAGGTTCATGGTGGGAAACAGTGGCTAGTTTTGTTAAAATGAATGCATTCCACGGGGAAGAAGTACATAGCTAAGGAAACAGTTTGTGCAGATTAGCAATAATAGCCTAGCAGAAACATGGAGCCTTTGTTTTAAGAACAGATAACACCAGAACAAAGAAGCTAAAATATTTCTACAATAATCCACTTCTGTACTTTCAAGGATATAAATGTCAGCCTATGAGTGTGGGACTAGGGAATGAAGATCATTCAAAATACAGATTGAGAAGATTAAATTGGCAAATTTACTGTTTTCTTTGCTGGAAAGGCATGGTTGAGACTGGACAACCTTCCTTCCTTCCTTCCTTCCTTCCTTCCTTCCTTCCTTCCTTCCTTCCGTAGACTGGTAGACTGTCCTTAGGTAGACAGTGCTTTCTTGGGTTTCAATAGAAGAGTCAAATAGTGAGTTGGCTTCAAGTTATGTATCCGATTCAGTCTTTCATTGCTGAGAAAAATATATGAGATAAGCAATTTCGAAGGAGAAAAATGGCTTTTGGATTCTGGTGTCAGAGGCTTTGGTTGGACCTAAGATTCTTCAGAGAATCATAGTGGAAAGAGTATGGTAGTATGAACATGCTCACCTCTGGAAACCAGGGAGGAAAGAGAGAGAGTGGGAAAGTCAGGAACTAGCAGGCTTTCCAGGTCAAGACCACAGTGACCTACTTCTGCAAACTAAGCTGTCCTAAAATTTCACCTGCTTCTCTGAGCTGTGTAATCAGGTGGGGGTTAATACACAGGCCTTTAATACATAGGTCTGTGGAGCACAACTTCACAACCAAAGTACACCCTACATTTGAAGTACTTGTTTCTTGTTCATGCACAAGTGGCTCATGGGTAGTGCTTGCTACATGGGCAGATAGGAAGTCCTTTCAAAGCATGCAATATTTAGCACTAAAGTAGATCATATGGTAAAGGTTTAGATGGGTGTTGCTCTTCATCAGTTTGTGGGTGCTAAACTGTTTAACAACATGATTTTTCACGCTGTTGTATTCTATATATCATTATTATCAATATGTTGAACCATTTTCGATCTGAATTGTATCCATCCTGGACTGTTTTTTTTACTACACTTTCAGCTCACTGCCTTTCATGTATTAACTCAAACATGCCTCTACCCAAGCAGGAATCACCCATCTGGTGTTCTCTTCTACCATCTTTACCTCTTCATGTTCATGGTCAATCCCTCTGATCTTGAGCTTTTCTTTTGCTCCACCTCACTTTAACAAAGGTTAGCTCAGTCCTTCACCTGCTACCTCAAACTGCACCAGCTCTTCACTGTTGCTGGACAGAAAACACAAAACCAAGCCCACTGGTCTCATTTATACCTTTTGACATTGAATTTCAATGGTGCCTTTTATATTGTGCCTGGGAATAAGATTTATAATCTCTTTTTATACTAGGTGACTATTTCTATAATCTTGGATCTCTTCAAACTTCCAATTACTATCAGTTTTTTCTTCAGTTTTAAGAGATAAACTTTATTTCACCTTTCATCCAGAAAACTGGAGAATGCATACAAAAAATTTCAGTTATATTTACCTACTGTTTCAATAAACTGTGCACATTTGCTTTCTTGCCCACAACTGAGGCAAAAATACAGGCAGATTCAATGATAGGCAGGTAAAGAGGGATGAAGGCATCTCCTATTAGTGGATTGATGATAGATTCTTGTCTAACATGGTTAGGTCAGTTGAAACAACACCACGTGGATCACTTCCATTTTATGCCTACTTCTTTACAATTTCCCAATTCTCAGGTAAAATAGATATTACAGACTCATGTTTATAAGTTTCCTGATGGGACCTTGACCAGACTTCCATTAGATTATGGATGAATTCATTAGCACACACAATCTGTTCCATATGATTACTTACTTCACAGCATCTATGCCTGACAAAACACCCAAGGCCTTTCTGTTTAGCAGGGAGTTTCTATCTTCTTTCTTTCCTTTCATTTAATAATAGCATCCTCACTACTTCATTGACACCTTTCTGTTTATGTGAATCATAGCTCTTACTCAGGAAACAAGAACTCAGAGAACAGAGGAAGCGTCAATCAACTGGTTACACTGAATCCAGCCAGGAAGCAGAGACAGGGAACACTAGTACCCAGTCATTATCAAGTGTTCCTGTCTGTAATATCCTCAAGTCACACATAGAGGTGTATTTCCTAGGTGGTTTTTTTTTTCTTTTAAGAGTAGCTTTATTGAGTTCAGGAGAAAACTATCCATTACACTTAGCAAAAACAAAACAAAAACCCAAAACAAAAAGAACAACCAACCAACCAAACAAACAAACAAAAAAACCCAGAGCAAGACAAAAAAAAAAAAAAAAAGACAGTCAGTGATCTTTGAACTAGATCTCAGCTTATTGTGCAAGTTTTTTTTCTTCATTTAGTTGTCTGAGGTTAGAATATAATTTGTTAAACATAAAATACTTAAATTTTTTTGCTTAATGCATTTTAATGGTAATTAAATTCCTGTTGACAAATTGATAACTTTTTGCTGATTGATATTCTCAAGCCAAAGGTTGGTAAATTCTCAGTTGTCTTTGTGAGTACAGAGTATCAATGGGAACAGTTGAAGTTATGAATAGGGTTGGTAAGCTTACTTATTTTTTTAAACTGTGCATAAAATTTTATCTAGAAAACTTATTTCTAGGAATTTATGTTGACAGATATATGTACATACTGTGGGATATCTATCACAGTATTATATACAATGGTGAATTATGAGAAACATGTCAAAATTAAATACAGAAGTAATAAATTATGAAATTACTTGTAGACATTTCTGTAATAGTTAAATGCTATTTTCTAGCTAAAACTTTAGAAGCCAATATTATCATCATATAATTTCACATTATAAATAGGATTAAAATAAATTAAATCACTTTGTAAAAACATTATGTAATTGGAAATTATTTCTGACAGATTAACTCTTACAGTTTTATAGGCCATTCATTTTTCTCCTTTGAAATGACAAAGGAAAGTTGACTTCAGTCAAAATAGCACACAATCTAATCTTATAAGTCACATGTTAAATGTTTCTTGTTTTCAGTAGATTTTGAAAACCTTACTACTGTCACACTCAACTAGAAATAAATTGACAACTCCTGACTAAATTCAGAGAAAATAAATATTAGTCTTCTAAAATATAAAGGAGTCACATCCCTAATGTGACCATAAAATTCAAATACCTCCAATGTTTTCCTTTGAAGATATGTTAGCTTCACTCTGAGCAAAGATCACCATTCCTTTGCGTTTCCCAAGGCCATTACATTGAGATGCATCAGATAGCTATAACACTTGCTGCAGTTGCTCCTTAAATATTTCTATTTGATCAGCACAAAGTGTCCTTCCTTATCTTTTTTCATAACTTTTAGTTGAAAGTTGATTTTATTCGATATTAGAATGGCTACTCCAGCTTGTTTCTTGGGGCCATTTGGTAGGAAAACTGTTTTCCAACCTTTTACTCTGAGGTAGTGTCTGTCTTTGTCACTGAGGTATGTTTCCTATATGCTGCAAAATGTTGGGTCTTGTTCACATATCCAATCTCTTAGTCTATGGCTATTTATTGGGGAATTGAGTTCAATGATGTTAAGAGATACTTAGGAAAAGTGATTGTTGTTACCTGTTATTTTTGATGTTATTTTTATGTTTGTGTGGCTATCTTCTTTTGGGTTTGTTGAAAGAAGATTACTTTCTTGTTTTTTTCTAGGATGTAGTTTCCCTCCTTGTGTTGGTGTTTTCCATCTATTAACCTTTGTAGGTCTGGATGTGTGGAAAGATATTGTGGAAATTTGGTTTTGTCATGGAATATCTTGTTTTCTCCATCTATGGTAATTGAGAGTTTTACTGGGTATAAGTACCCTGGGCTGGCATTTTTGTTCTCTTAGAGTCTGTATGACATCTGCCCAGGATCTTCTAGCTTTCATAGCCTCTGGTGAGAAGTCTGGTGTAATTCTGATAGGTCTGCCTTTGTATGTTACTTGACCTTTTCCCCTTACTGCTTTTAATATTCTTTGTTTAGTGCATTTGGTGTTTTGATTACTATGTGATGGGAGGAATTTCTTTTCTGGTCCAGTCTATATGGAGTTCTGTAGGTTTCCTGTATGTTCATGGGCAACTCTTTCTTTAGGTTAGGAGAGTTTTCTTTTACAATTTTGTTGAAGATATTAACTGTATTTTTTAAGTTAGGAATCTTCGCTCTCTTCTATAACTATTATCCTTAGGTTCGGTCTTCTCATTGTGTCCTGGACTTCCTGGATGTTTTGTGTTAGGAGCATTTTTGCATTTTCTTTGACTGTTGTGTCAATGTTTTCTATGATATCTTCTGCACCTGAAACTCTCTTGTATTCTGTTGGTGATGCTCGCATCTATGACGCCTGATTTCTTTCCTAGATTTTCAATCCTCTTTAGTCTCCCTTTGTGATTTCTTTATTGTTTCTGTTTCTGTTTTTTAGATCCTGTATGGTTTTGTTCAATTACTTCACCTGTTTGGTTGTATTTTCCTGTAATTCTTTAAGGGATTTTTGTGTTTCCTCTTTAAGGGCTTCTAGCTGTTTAGCTGTGTTCTCCTGTATTTCCTTAAGGGAGTTATTTATGATCTTCTTAAAGTCCTCTATCATCATCATGAGAAGTGATTTTAGATATGAATCTTGCTTTTTTTCTGGTGTGATGGTGTATCCAGGATTTGCTATGGTGGGAAAATTGTGTTCTGATGATGCCAGGTAACCTTGGTTTCTGTTGCTTATGTTCCTGCACCTGCCTCCTACCATCTGGTTATTTCTAGTGCTACCTGCCCTCCCTTTATCTAACTGGAGCCTGTCCTTGTGATCCTGGTTGTGGCAGAACTCCTCAGAGACCAGCTATCTCTGGGATCCTGAGATCCTGGGTGTGACAAAACTTGAATTCAAGCTGCCTCTGTGACCTTAAGATCCTAGTGTGACTAAGCTCCTGGAATCCTGTGATCCTGTGATCCTGGGCTTGTTAGAGGACCTGGGAGTTGAGATTACTCTGGGTGTTGTGGGACTGACTGAGGAGCTTGTGTCCAACGTCTGCTCAGGGCACTGGCCCAGACCTGAAGGAACCGCCACTGGTCCGGCGGGGTTCCTGAGTCCCTGGATCCTGCTGGTCATAGTTACTCCCAGTGTTCAGACAGATATGTCCTCCTCACCTCTGATCCTATGAACCTGGGTGTGTTAGAGCGCTTGGGAGTGGAGCTTCCTTTGGGTGTTGTAGGACTGGCTGAGGAGTTTGCACCCAAGGTCTGCTTAGGGCACCCCCTAGTGTTTTTAAATCCAGTTAAGTTGGCAATGAAGATGAATCACCACGGTCTTAAAATGTCAGAAACATTTTATATTGTACAGGTTGATAATATGTTTTGAAGCTAAAGATATATAATTTACTAAATAAATAGCATATGTTGTCCAGAAAATGAAATGATTACATTCTCCTTCATAGCTGAATAAACTGCATTGTGTATGCACGCCATATTTTTTTTAGCCATTCATCTTTCCTGGTATATTTCATAGTCTCCTAGTTCAGATGTCTCCCAATTCTCTTTCTGGACTCCATTACAAACACACAGCAGTGGAACATTTCTCTGTCCTTGCCAGTCTAGAAGACAATAAAATAGAAGGCTCAGGTAGAGCTTTTCTCCTTAAGTAGTTATTAAGATATTGCCTTAAAGAAAGGTAATTCTTCCAAAAGGAATTTGCTTGAATAATAAATATATAAATGTCACCTCGTGACATTTCTAAAGAATTTGAGTAAACAAATCTAGCTCTTACAACTGAAAAAATGTAAGTATTCAAGTCTTATCTAGGACTGGATTCCAGAGCTTTGGGATATTTCTCAGCTCCTTGCAAAGCAAAATTAGAGAGTCAATCCTTACACTTCCTTCTGCAGAAGGTGCAGAAGGTAGATAGCCTTCACAGCTGTCAACTCAGACTCTACTGTTGGGTTTGTGCTTGGCAATTCTCTGTTACTTCCCACATCTTGATAGAATGGGTTGCTCATGCCATGTCAGAATTCTGGGTGGTTATTTTGGAATCCCAATCTGGACTACACTTGTGATTGAAGGCAGCAGGCAATATGCGAAGAGAAATGATTAATTACTTTTACTTTAGGAAAGCACATGGCCTTCTTAATTGCTCTTACACAAAGGTAACTATTGGCTAATTCTGTCAAAAAGAAAAAAGCGATTAGTACACTTAATGTGTTGTAACCTTTATTTGTGAGCTCCCCACAATCTGGAGCTGATCCCTGGGTAAATGCCATTCTGATTCCATTAAAGTTAAATTTCAAACAGACAGTAAAGGGCAAAGTAAGAGCTGAAAGTAATCACAGCAAAGAGGGCACATCTGCTCCCCTGGAGTGTCCCTCTTGCAGCTGGTATTGAAATGGATTAATCTCTCCTCAGAAACAGCCAGGCAGTTTGAATGGTGGGATGCTATTAAGTGAAAAGATGAGTCAATTTTTGGAATGAAGGCAGAGAATTAAAGTGTCCCAAACAAATCACCACAATACCAAAGTGAATCTCCCCACTTCTCTAGAATCGGTTAAAGTTCTCTTGCTGAGAACACAAAATAGTCTTAACCAAGAACTTTAAATGTAAGCAACTGGGATATTGAAAAGGTGATGTATGACTCATTACAGCAGCAACCATATTCACTTTTGTGCTTAGGTCACATTCCAGAAGCAAGTCATGAGTTTTTACAGCAATTTACAAAGTCCTTCAAGTCACGGAAAAACAGTGAATCGGTGACATGAACTGTGAGCTTTGTCTCCACATGATGCTAAGGAAAAACTTAAGGATTCATAATTCATCATTTATAGTGGCCTTTGGTATCTTCCCATTGAAGGTTTTATTGCCTGTGGGTCATTTTCCCCCTAAGTTAAGCATTGAGATTTATTTTTGTGTACTTAGATCTAAGTACAGATACTGAATCACATGACCTGGGCATGTTGGCATATACCTTCAGTCTCAGCACTTGGGGAATGGAGGCAGGATGATCAGGAGTTCAAGGTCATCCTCAGCTACATGGTGAGTTCAAAGTCAGCTTAAACTATACAAAACTGTTTCAACCCCATCCTTTCTCAAAAAAGTGCTTAATTGCTGCAGGATATTTGATCACACTGTGAACCTTGAGATTATGTTATTCTGTGGCTTAGTCCTTAGCACACACTTTAAATCCCAAACAATGAAGGTAAATTTAGTTTGTAGATGGAAATAACATGTCTGAAAGTGATGTCTAATTGAGTGGCAGACAAAGTGACAAATCAGAGAAAGAGTTCACAGAATGAGTCAGATAAAATATGCCCAACTCTCACAATAACAGACAGGAAAAGAGTCTACGTAAGATAGTACCACATGGAGTGGAGAGAGAGAGAGAGAGAGAGAGAGAGAGCAAGAGAGAGAGAGAGAGAGAACAGGTTTTACTCAGAGTTTTACAGGTTGAAGAGAGGACAAACTAGACAACTAGACACAAGTAAAGACAGAACGAGCCAGAGAATGAGAAGGAACCAGAAGTTTACAACAGGTTGCCAGAGTTAGTTTGAGGCTAAGTAGAGTAATTCAAGAGAAGCCAGATGGAATCAGTGTAGAAAGGAGTTTGAACCAGCAGAGCTGAGTTGAACCAGTCAGCTAGAGATCAGAAAAAACTAGGAAGGGTTAAGCTTATTCAGCAGCAAGTCTCAGAGGTTGAAAATATTATAGGCTTAAATTAGATTGTACAGAGGCTAGAAGCTTCTAGGACTAGTTCTAGGTTACCAGAGGGAAGCAGTAAGCCTCCAAGACAACAATTACATCTGGTGAATAAAAATTACTTTACACTTAATGTATTTATTTTGTATCATATTACATAGTATCATTGGAAAAACCACTGGAGTTTATGATAGTTCACTATCTTTGTAGAAAATCCATATTTCTCCTTAAATAAGGTGTGAACATTTTTAATGTGTATCTTTAAATGCCAACTTGACTCCCAGAAATGACACGGTCCCTATAGGTCTTCATCGTTTTCTTGCCAGACATTGCTAAATATAGCATACATTGTTGACTAATCATCTAAATCAGGTAGATTTTGCAATGATGGAGATAAGTTACTTGTGTTTCAACCTAAATAGTTCTCATACCTTTTGAAGCTTCTCTGCCTATGGTAATCAATCATATGAAAATAATGTCTTTAGAAAGTGTCTTCTGAACAATCCTGTATTAAGATGAAATGTCACTGGGTCCTCAAGCTCTCTTAGCTGTTTGTTACCATGGCAAGATTTGTTTGAACTATTTTGTTTTCTTTTCTCTATTTTCATTGTGTCATGAACATAACATGATATCCCCATCTAACAAGACTTTGTGTGTGCACTACACTATTATGAGTTAAAGCACATGAGAAAAATGACATCTATAACTTTCGTATGTTTTGGGTATTACCTCGTCCTTCCTGCTAGTCCTGGTAAAAACCAGGGTACTTGCTGTTTCTAATAATTTGATCTACTTAAGATATTTTAAAGAAATATCATCCTGTAGGATTTGTCCTTTTATGACTGTCATGTTTCATTTTGCACAGTATTCTTGCAGTTTGTATATGTCATCATCAATGACATAATTGTCTCTTTATATGACAGAGTAATCTCTCTCTCTCTCTCTCTCTCTCTCTCTCTGTCTGTGACTCTCTCTCTGAGATTCTCTCTGTCTCTCTGTGTGAGTCTCTCTCTGTGAATGTGTATGGATGAATCTCTTAGTCTGCCTATCTCTCTATCTCTGTCTTTACCTGTGTCTCTCTCTGTGCCCTGTGTGTGAGTATGTGTGTGTGTATGTCTGTGTGTGTGGTCTGTTTCTCCCTAATCCTACGTGTTTGTATGTATGTATCATATTTTCCTTATCCATCCATCTGTTGATGGGTATTTCAGTTGCTTCTATACTTTAGCTTTTGTAACTAATTCTGTAGTGACCACGAGAATACAAATAACTCTTCAAAATCTCAATTAATTTTTGAATGAATATCTTAAAGCATGATCACTGGATCCCAATGAGAAATTCCTATACCCATTTTTGATAAAAGCAACTTTACCAACCCCCTGTCTGAAAGATTAAATCCATCGAAAATCTAGCCTTTTGGAATCCAACACTTTTTCTTTTTCCTTTTGTTGGTCACATTATTCTTTTAGAGCCTCCCAGAAGTCTTAATACTTAGAAAAAATTATCTGGAAGAACTGGGCAGACATACGATTCACTTAAGATAGCCCATAAGTTTACAAGGCTGCCATGAAAATGTAAATTTAAAGTTCTATACATCCTTGCTGTTGTTTGGATGTGGTTCATCTCTGCTAAAATTCATGATGAATTTGATTCACAATATAATGTTGTCAAAAGAAGGGAGGTTTTAGAGGTAATGACATCATTGGGGGGATTGATGAGTTTCATCCATGTTTTATTTTCAGAAGAGCATCTGGCATAAACCAAGATAGCATGGCTCTCATGTTTTATCTTTTGTGCATCCACTCAGTTTTTCCTCAATTTTCCACTTGAATAGGAGTTTCCCACCCCAAACAGTGTCTTGAGTTTTCCAGACTCCAAAGCTAAAACTCAAGTTAAGCTCCCATTTTACTAAATTAACAAATCCTGCTCGTTTGTTAGCAATAGAAAATGGACTACTCCAATCTCATAAATGCTTTCTGTTTTCCCATCCCATGCTCATCCTATGGGTCACTAAACTTTTTGGCCAGCTTGAAATTTTCTGTAATTTTATTACTACTAAATGATTTCTTAGTTTCTAGATGCTGAAGTTTCTAGTGAAAATTTTGGAGGTTTTTTTTTTTGTTGTTTTTTTGTTTTGGGGGGTTTTTTGTTTGTTTGTTTGTTTTGTTTTGTTTTGTTTTTTTCAAAGCCAGAAATATTATAAGAATTTTTCACTTTAATTCTGGGTGTGGGATAAGGGACTGCTTCAGATTTTCTTTTTTCTTTCTTTCTTTCTTTTTTTTTTTTTTTGGTTTTTTGAGACAGTGTTTCTCTGTGTAGCCCTGTGCTTCAGATTTTCTACAGCATCTGACTATGATGATAGTGCATCTGTGTTGTGCACTAGCAGGGGTATGATTTTTTTCCAGGGGCATATAGTTTCTGTGATTTTGTGATGTTTGGAATTCTGGGTACTTTTCAGAGTGAATATAAATGCTAAAATCCTGAAAGGCATGGTGGTATTTTTGTTGCTGGCTGTTTTCTGTGATTGCTGTTAGTCACACTTTGTTAACTAGTCATGCACGAAGAAGAAGAAGAAGAAGAAGAAGAAGAAGAAGAAGAAGAAGAAGA
>JADRCH010000061.1:3742776-3754669 GCA_019843965.1 Rhynchomys soricoides
GAAGAAGAAGAAGAAGAAGAAGAAGAAGAAGAAGAAGAAGAAGAAGAAGAAGAAGAAGAAGAAGAAATTAGACATCCTGACAGGAAAAATGCCCCATAAAACTCAATGCCCCTAATGTGCAGGAAGTAGTCTAACAATAACATAACTTACCCCTCTAGCCTTTTCTCCCTCTATCTAGTGTTAGAGGGTTGAAAGGGTGGAAAGGGGGTGGAGAAGGGTGGAAGAAAAAACCTTCCACAAAGTAGCCAAAGTCTGGTTATACAAGTTAGGTTTTAGTTGACCCCTAAAGTATTTCCTCTGGTTACATGTTCACTTACTTCCCAAACCATCTGCTTTAAGCAGGACTCATCCTTGAGAACTGTAGCTGCAATTATGTTCACCTGCCAGCTGTGTTTGTGCTTCTTTACTAATAATTGTAAAGGCATACACATATTAAAAATTAATGTAACTATTATTAGAAACTGGCCTCTTGTATTTTACAAGTCTTAGATGGTGGCAGAAGTCCATGAATTTCTAGATATGGTGACATTTGGCTGATCATCCTGTCACAGAAGGGTGGTGTTTCTCATTACTATAGTAAACTCTCCGAGACGGATCAGCTTTACAGAAAAGAGGTGTACATAGCTTATGGTTTTGAAAGCTAAAAGGGAAACAATACAAGTCTGGTGGTGACCCCAAGGTGGAAGGCAGCAGAAGCATGTGTGAGAGGAAGAGGTCTTATCACCAAGCAAGATTCAAGAAGCTGTGATTCCATAACATTTTCCAATAGCTGCAAGGACCTCTTAAAGGACCAGGCTCCCAACATTACCTCCCTGAGGACCAAGTTTTCAATACATGAACAAATCATTTATCTGTTCTTACACTTAAGATAAGTAGCTTTGGATGCCAAGGTTTGTGTCAACTCCCAACCAATGCTTTCCAGTCCTTAAAATTTTCCATCCCTGAAAAGTGGGTTTGCTGTGGTAAATTGCTACAAGTCCCTCTGGCAAAGCTAGGAGAAGAACCCACATGTGTGGCTTGTCTTGGGCCCCTGGATATTGACAGATGTTCCCAGAAGGGAGGCAGAGAGAAACAGACACAGAGTTTCTCCTAGCTGAATATTACTAGTCTTAGCATTGAAGGAAATATGGTAGTGTTTAGGTTTCAAGTGAAGAAATCCGTTACAATCAATTATTAAAACACATGTAGCTACTCAGGCTGACAGAGCAAGTTTATTATTTCTATTAAGTGTGCATATGGCAGTAACTTTGACCTAATTGGGCACTGTTACTCCCTGGTTTGGTAACCTAGAATTTACAGTGTGTGTGTGTGTGTGTGTGTGTGTGTGTGTGTGTGTGTATTTCTTATATAAGTTGGTAGAATCCTTCAGTTATTTCACTTTTTAATCTGACTCTCCCTTGACTATCCCACTCCTGGTGTCCCTTGGTATCTGACTGAGCCATGCAGTTTCGGGTCAGTGTGGAGTCACGGTGGTAGACCTTGAGGATACTAGCATCCCCTTGGAAGGCAATTGCATCTAGTGGTGTGGGAGATGTATTTTATACTCATTAAATGTCCATGTGCCCTATAATTTTTTGTCTCATTGGAATGAGAAGACAATGAAAAGAATAACTCAATAAGAATTGAGTAAAAAATGAATTTTTACTCAAGGCATCTAAGAGTGGGAACTCTTAAGGGCATTAAGAGTCTGGGAACCTTTCTTTTCTCTCTTCTCCTTAACAGCCACTATGTGCTTCAGCAAGTTAGCAACAGGATGACTGATCTACTGATAAGTTCCCTGTCAATCCACTGATCATAGCAAATGGAAGAGAAATATAGTTTTTGTTTTTTAGGTTTGTGGTTGTTTCTGTGTCACAGTCAATTCATTTTCTGACTAACCCACTGAAAGGTAATCAGAGAGTTTTCAGTCCTGCACAGGGCAATCTAATTACATAAGAGAGAGGGCAGGTATGTGCTGACAGAAGAGGTTGTTCATTCATAGAAATTATAGTTCATAATTTAAGCAAGCATCATATTACACTGACATTCATCTTTCTTTTGGTCATTACTTTCAAATTTAAACAGATTTGATACATAATCTTAGGTGCCTAAATTCAAAGGGTTGCTTCTGACATTGCATCTAGTACAAAATAATTTTGATTTTTGATCAGTGAAGTATTCTCATATATAATAATAATTCTTGGAAAATGGTTTCCTGACTTCTGAAGTCTTCTATGCCATAGGTAGTGTGGCATTAGTACTTTAACATTTTTTTCTGCAATATCTGTGTAATTGTGTTCTGAATTCCTAGTGTGTACTTTTCTGCATCTAAAAATGTGGGAACCACAGAAAAATCTTGTTGGCCCTGAGTAACTTTCAGGTATTACATGATTATTGTACCCAGTGAAAATGATTGATGTGGAGAATACTTTGTCCCTAGGATGATAGCCAGTTTATGGTTAGCATTTCTCAAAAAATGCAGAATTTGTCTTATTCACTTCTGGGTTTACAGTGTAGTGAGTAGTGCCTGGAATATGACAGGCGTTTCCTAAAATTTTGTTGAGTAACTGAATATGTCAGGAAGCATTTCAGCAATTTAGCTCAAAAATATATATTGAGAGACTACTGTGGACAGCTCTGGGCTGTAATTTAAGGAAAGGAGATAACTCTTGATAAATAGGAATAAAAGAAATTTTATAGCTTGGAATTCAGAAAGTATTGTAAGCAGAAAGCAACCAGAACAGAGAGGAATCAAAAATGATGGAACGTGATCTGAGTCTCAAAATCCTGATAGAATATTTTTTATGCTTCTCTTTTATATTACATCCTAACTTCAGTTTTTCCTCTCCACCCCTCTACCTCCCTCTCTCCCAGATCTACCCCCTATGCCTCAAAAAAGATGTCCTCCAAGGAACATTAACTAAACACTGCATAACAAGCTACAATAAGGCCAGGCACATCCTACCACATCTAGATTAGATAAAGCAACCAAGTAGGAGGAAAAGGGTCCTCCAGGTAGGCAAAAGAGTAGGGACAGCCCCAACTACTGCTGTCAGGGTCCCCTCAAGAACACCAAGCTACTTAGCTGGTGGAAGTGAAACTTGTATAGCCACTTTGGAAGTCAGTATGGCAGTTTCTCAAAAAAATGGGAATTGATCTACCTCAAGATCCAGCTATACGATTCCTGGACATATAACTAAAGGATGTTCCATCCTTCCACAAGGATACTTGTGCAATTCCATTCATAGCTGCTTTATTCCAGAAATTGGAAACTGCCTGGTAGGAATTTTTAAAGGTAAAGTAGAATAGGGAAAGAAGTCTTTGTTCTAGAAGAAGTGACATACTCTGGAGAAATGGTACATGATTCACTCACTGATGAATACTGTAGAAGCAGCCAGGCTGAAGCCAGATGAAGCCAGCTGTAGCCAGGTCATTCAAAGCCATGGAGATGACTTGGGCCTAATTATAGATCAGCTTCCTAGAATGTGCTTAATTTTCTTTGTTTCTTTTTATTTTACATTGTGTGACTCCAGTGATGGATGGAGTGGTCATGTTGCCTGGCCCCCAATTCATATGTTAAAATATAACTCAATCTGATGATAATAAAAGGCACACCTTCAGAGGTAATCACACATGGAGTGTAGTGTTCCAGTGGATGGCATTAGTGTGCACACAGAAGATATGCCACAGCTTCTCTTGCTCTCTGCCCTCCATATGAAAATGAGAGAACATGTGAAATTTAGAAGATGACCCTTATTAATCATTCACCTCTGCACCCCAATCTTGGGATTCCAACATCCAGAGAACTGATGGATACATCTTTGTTGTCTGTGAATCCTTATTTGTAGGACTTTGAATTTATTAGGACCATTCTTCTATTCTCCAATAGCCCCGCTTGAATGTCAATTATATAAACCAAAGAACAACAAAATGCTCTCGGTTTGCATTTGAAATCTTCAGCAGGTATATAAGGAGGGCAGTGAGAACATTGTATATTTTCTTTGAATATGATCTTTGATATAGATTTCATAAAACACATCTTTGTATTATAGCTTAATATTGATAATTGTTCCAAAGTATCTGCTATCTATGATAAAGAGCTATTTGAAAGCAGATTTGAAACCCTGCAAAGACTTGCATACTCAGTTTGCATTTTGATGCTTAGAATAAGTACAGCAAACAGGACATTTCAGACAATGAATTGGAGACTGTAACAAACAGTTCTCTGAACTTCTATGTGTTCTCAGTTCCTTGTCTCTCTCTCTCTCTTTTTTATTTAGGTTACTTCTCAGCAATGATGCATAAGAAATGAAGTCCAAAGCCTTAGAGGCTTTCCTTTGTAGCTATGCTCCCATTTTAGTTGGTGTCTTACAGCTGTGACTAATCTGGGTCAACCTTGTCACTTCCTAATTGAATCCCAGAGGGTGACTGTAGTTTCTCCAGCTTCTTGATTTCCTTAGAAAATGATGGGTTTCACTCTGGTTGTGGTAGGTGGCAACTGGAAACATATTGTATTATTGAGTCACAGTGTGGAGGGTGGCCACGAGAGAGGTCTACCATTCAGACTTTGTTTCTTATGTAACACTGATAAGAAATCAATATAACAGGACGGAAAGTTGAGGGAAGAAGGCAAAGGAGCAGAAAACTTGGAAAGAGAGTAGAGTTAGCAGGAAGTCGTAGCTGATTAACTGAGGAAATGAGGGATATCATGTGCAGAGCAACTCAAATATTTTCTGCCTTCTGTTGCTTCAATTCAAATAATTTTATGGGTTATACAAGCTATTTACTGAAGGGCTCATTTTCTTCAAATCTTTCATAAGTTAATACTAAAAGTTTTTTTTTGAAAGTGAGAAAACCAAACCAAACCAAACCAAACCAAACAAAAAAAAACCCAGTGATATTAGTCAAGTTGTTTATCTAGACTCTGTCGTACTGCCCCCAGAGATGTTGCAGGTGTGGCTGCTGTGTCACATGTGTATCAGTAGGTGGCAGAGAGGGGAGAGGGTATGTCTACGCTCAGTGTTCTGACCTGTGAACATCTGAATGATTAGTAGCCTAACATTCCCTGAAAAAAGAGAGCCTGAGATGACCACTATTCCAGCCCCAGGCAGACATAGACTGGCTCCCAGGACAGGAAGTGTGCTGAAGACTCAAAAACCCCCACTTGGGACTGTGGGCCCTGAGTGGGAGTGAGCCCCTGGCAGACAACCTTCACAAGGGCTATTGGGACTAGGCAAGGAACCAGCCCAAGACAACCACCAGACATAGGGCCCAGACAGGAAGCTACCCTAAGATGACTACTAGTCCAGTGATGTAAAGGCCTGGGGGTGGGAATGGGGGCAGACCACGTTCAAGATGACCCCTGCCCAGTGCCATAATGCATGAGTGGGGCGTAGCATTCCTGAGACCACTCCTAAGATGACCTCTGAAAGCCAGAGAACCCCAAGCACCCCTAAAAGGAGCAAGTAAGTGGTGGAGAAATGGAAGAGAAACAGAAGTATTTGGGCACAATGAAGAGAGGCAGAACTGGAGACCCAAGGGTAGTTAGGAACAGCTTAATGTGAGTAGCTGGTGATGCCACTTGGGACCATGGTGGGGTCCTGGCCTGTGATGCTGCCAGGGGACCACATCTGGGTCCATGACACTGTAGCAACAGGAGTCTGTAACCAACAAAGTCCAGGCAGGCATTCTTAGTCTAGGCTGCCACCTGGGAACACGGTGATATCTGTAGGCTATGCATAACTGGCTCCACCCCTTGCTGGAGTATCTTGGGAGAACAGGCCTTGAGGGGCATGAGAACAGGAGATCTGACTCTGCTTCTAGCCAGTAGCAGTACTTTAGATAGTGGGTCTTGAACGTTGCTTGCGGGAGTTGCATGTGAGCCTCCCTCCCCAGGATATGAGTGAGGGAGAGCTGTCCCTACCACTTGTTTCCTGTGTGGTGGTATGGTTGAGGCAGACATATTCTCCGACCTTCTGGTCCTTCATGACCCAATACCTGGCCTTGGGCCATAAGAACAGGAGAGCTTCTCCTGACCCTCACCAGTTGCAACACTTGGGAGAGCAGGCCCTGAACCTCTGCACCTCACCTGTGCAACATGGTAGAGCTGACCCTGGTGGTGGGAGCATGGTCGAACAGGCCTCTAAGGGTATGGGCATGGGATAGATGGCCCCACCACCTGCCTGCCATTTGTTGACAGGGCCAAGAAAGATATGCCTGCCCCCTCTCATCCTTTGCCAATTCCAGCAGGTAGGAGAGCTGGCACTGAGGTCATCAGAGTGGGATAACTGGCCATGTCCCTCATCAGCAATAACAACTGGGAGAGTGGGCCCTATATCTCACCTAGGCAGCAGGATAGAGCTAGCCCATGTTGCAGGGGTGGGGGAGATTGTTGGTAATCTGGCCCAAGTACATGAGAGTGGGAAAGCCAGCAGGCTGACCGGCTTACATAACTCTCAGGCCCACATCCAAGGCTTTGAATTGACCCACCCCAATATCTACCCCATCAATGAACAGCTGGAGTGCACGAAGTGTCTGGCCCTATAGATCCCAAACTGTAGGGCAACAATAGGACATCCTAGAAGAGTCCCAGCAAGGTTTCAGTATTGATAGAGTAGTACAAGCCAGATCAACACAATATTGAAATGAACATTTGTAAGCAAAAGAATGTGGATGCAAGGGTAGACTAGGGGACACACTGTGACACACTACACTTGTTATGATGAGAATTTTTTTTTCTTTTTTGGAAGAAGGAAGTTGGAAGGATGGAGGACAGTTACAAGGCAAGAGAGAGATGAGTGGAATTGGGGTGTGTCTTAGTCAGGGATTCCATTCCTGCACAAACATCATGACCAAGAAGCAAGTTGGGGAGGAAAGGGTTTATTCAGCTTACACTTCCACATTGCTGTTCATCTCTAAAGGAAGCTAGGACTGGAACTCAGGCAGGTCAGGAAGCAGGAGCTGATGCAGAGGCTATGGAGGAATGCTGCTTACTGGCTTGCTTCTCCTGCCTTGCTCAGCCTGCTTTCTTATAGAACCCAAGACTACCAGCCCACAGATGGTTCCACCCACAAGGGGCCCTCCCCCCTTGATCACTAATTGAGAAAATGCCTTACCACTGGATCTCATGGAGGCATTTTCTCAAATGAAACTCCTTTCTCTGTGATAACTCCAGCTTGTGTCAAGTTGACCCCAAAACAGCCAGTACAGGGTACATGATGTGAAATTCCTGTAGAACCAATAAAAAGTTAAAAATATATAGAAAACAAACAAAAAGAGTCTTTGTCTATATTAAACTCATGAAGTTCACCCACCAGGCAGTTATTGATCACTTAAGAAAATACCACTGTCCTTTGAGGTATTCTCTAGCAGGGTCTTGAACCCTGCTTTCTAGTTTCTTATTTGCTGTTTTTACTCTTATTTCACAGAATGGAGAGTGGCAGAGCTTTAAACAAGATCAAAACGAGACGGTCTATTCGGCTTCCTTGGTCTAATCAATCCTCATCAGTGTTTGCAAAGTGGAAGGGGAGCATGGTCAGAGTTCTCAAGGCTGCTTACTGCCAGCACAAAATTTGTGCAAACTTCCAGCAGAGTCACTGATGTTTCCTATGTTTTTGCTTTCATCTCTGATCATATATGTGAGATCATATATTTGAAATTCCCAACTCTTAACTATAATGTGTTCTTCAGAATACATTTTACAATGGTTACTACATTTTAATTACTAGATTTATTTGTAACTATATATTATTTCATTTCATGGGTATGTGATAGTTTTCTTTACATTTTCTTTATTTAAGTTTTATTTTTTTTAATTTTTGGATATTTACTTTATATACATTTCAAATATTTTCCCCTTTGGAAATCCCCTATTCCATTCCCCCTCCCAATGCCTCTATGAGGGTGCTCCATCCACACACCTGTCTTCCCTCCCTAACACTCACCTACACTGGGGAATTTAATACCCTCAGGTCCAAGGGCCTCTCCTTCCACTGAGGGAAAACAAGGCCCTCCTCTGCCACATATGTGGCCAGCACCATGGGTCCTCCATGTGTATTCTTTGGTTGGTGGTCCAGTCTCTGTGAACTCCAGAGGTTCTGGACAGTTGACACTGTTGCTTCCTCCACGGAGCTGCAAACCCCATCAGGTCCTGCAGTCCCTTCTCCAACTCCTCCATCCTGGACCCCATGGTCAGTCCAACAGTTGGCTGTGAGCATCCACCTCTGTATTTGTCAGACTTTGTCTGAGCCTCTCTGGAGACAGCTTATCTTGCTTCCATCAGCAAGCACTTCCCGGCATCCACAAGAACATCTGGGTTTGGTGGCTATATATGGGATGTATCCCCAGGTGGGGCAGTCTCTGGATGACCTATCCTTCCATCTCTGCTCCACACTTTGTCTCAATATTTCCTCCTGTGAGTGTTTTGTTCTCCTTTCTAAGAAACATTAAAGCATCTGCATTTTGGTCTTCCTTCTTCTTAGGCTTCATATGGTCTGTGAATTGAATCTTGGGTATTCTGAACTTTTGGGCATATACCCAGAAGACACTCCAACATGTAATAAGGACACAAGCTCCACTATGTTCATAGCAGCCATTTTTATAATAGCCAGAAGCTGGAAACAACTCAGATGTCCCTCAACAAAGAAATTGATACAGAAAATGTGGTACATTTACACAATGGAATACTACTCGGCGATTAAAAACAATGACTTCATAAAATTCTTAGGCAAATGGATGGAACTTGAAAATATCATCCTGAGTGAGGTAACTCAGTCACAAAAGAACAAACATGGTATGTACTCACTGATAAGTGGATATTAGCCCAAAAGTTCTTTACATTTTCTTTTTTTTAACAAGGTAATTTTATGGATTATTTGGAAATTTTACACAATGCAACCCAAACATGTTCATTTCCCGGTTCTCCCAGGTCCAACCCCACCCTTTTGACCTCCCACAAAACAAAGGAAGAAGAAAATATACCAAGGCCAATTTATGTTGACCATATACTCATTGGAGTGAGGAGACTGAACTAGGCTGACTACAGCTTGTAAATTGGCAGTTCAGGAAACTAGGCCTAAGTTTCTGTTTTGCAGAAATGAGAACTTAGATCCAGGAAAGACTACAGGCCTATAGTCAGCCAACCACAGCCAGAGGGCAGCCAATAAGAGAACACCTTGACATTTAGCCTAAGGCAAAAGATATATAGTCTGAGTCAGTAACCATCCTGGAAAGACCCTCCAGAGCTTTGACCAATCACTGAAGCAGTCACACCCCTAGAGATAGAGCTAACCAATCAAGGTGAATGGCACATACGCCCACCTGAAATTCCCCTAGCCCTGCATAAAAACTTGGCCTGAGAACCCACTTACTATCTCCATTTCACTCAATGGGACCCTTGCATGCAAGAAATTCTGCTGAATAAACACTCTTTGCTTTTGCATACTATTTGAGTCTGGGGTCTTCCTTTAGTGATTATTGGACCCTAACAGGAGCATAGTCAAACTCCCAGGGGGCAACCCCTTAAAGAAATCTAAGATTTTCTCTACCCTTTCCTCTGCCAGAAGTCAGAAGCCATCAACTGTGAAAAGCTACACTTTAACATCACTTTCACAATTTTTAAGGATTGTACTTGTCTTAGTCAGGGTTTTTATTCCTGCACAAACATCATAACCAAGAAGCAAGTTGGGGAGGAAAGGGTTTTATCACCAAAGGAAGCTAGAACTGGAACCTAGGCAAGTCAGGAAGCAGGAGCTGATGCAGAGGCCATGGAGGAATGCTGCTTACTGGCTTTCTTTCCCTGGCTTGCTCAGCTTGCTTTCTTATAGAACCCAAGACTACCAGCCCACAGATGGTACCACCCACAAAGCACCCCTCCATCATTAATTGAGAAAATTCCTTACAGCCAGATCTCATGGAAGCATTTTCTCAACTGAAGCTCCTTTCTCTGTGAAAATTCCAGCTTGTATCAAGCTGGTTTTGACAGAAAACCAGCCAGTATAGTACTCAATGGCTTCCTGTCTAGACTATTTCTCTTTTTAGAGGGTGAACATGGAGGAGAGAGGTTGTCCCAGAAGCCTCTATGTCTCTTATTCTCAATTGTTAGTTAATTTTTCGTTTGAAGCAGGGTCTCATGTAGTCCATGTTGGCTTCAAACTTGATATGTGACCAAAGATGGCTTGAGTATTGGGTGTACAGGAGTATGCCACCATGCCTAGTGTGCAATGCTAAGGACTTAAGATAGAGCTTCATGCACACTTTATCCCAAAAGAGCTGGGACTCAAGTGCTATGATATGCTTTTGTTTTTCATGTATGTTTATATTGCTAGATATTGTTTTATTTTTTGTTATCTTGATTCACTATGTAATGATAACCTTAGTGTCTAAAACTTTTGTTATATTTTCAATTCTGTCTTCAGTGGTGTGCTAGAAATAAAGTAATTTTTTTACATGATAGAATAAGGCTGTTGAATAATTCAGATGAAAATTTCATCTGAAGTTAACCTAATAATTTACATGGTAAAATTAATAATGGTAATGATAAAAAAATCACATCTTTATACTATAAGGAATTCATTTAAAATTTTTTTATGCCACATTCCATTGTCACACAAATCAAAGTGTACCTTTTGTACCAAATGTCACCCTCTGCTATCTGTCTCATTTTCTATTGTTCTTTGATAGTAGATCACTTGCTGTAGGAAGTCATATGCTCTGGGAGGGATCACATCATAGGAAAGATCAAAGACAGAATGCTTCTATGAGACACTACCCAGTGGCTTTCTGATAAAGTAACTTTTCCTCATCATTTTTAACTTACTACACATGTGTGTATTTGCCTTTAGAGACAGACAATAATTTAGAATGTTCAAAAATAAAGGTCATGATTACATTTCAATCACTGTTTTCATTAATTCACTTATTTCAAGAAAACGTTAGCAAACAAGAATCATAATATATTATAAATTGAATTAAAAATTATATTGATTATTCTTTGATCTATGTACATAGTTCTTACAATGAGAACTGGCTGGATATTGTTTTATATCAATCTATTTATTATTTTAGATAAGTAGAATTATACAACTGAGACCTAATGGTGTTGTAGGATATTTTATCACACCATGAACTCTGAAATTGTGTTTACTGAAAAATAAGTCCTGTTTCTAGTAGTGGTGTGGCTCAGTCATTAGCTCACATCATTAATCTGTCTGGCTAGAATATAGACAGACACACACTTTGTATGCATCTTTAATCCAGAACAGTGAAGGTAAAGTTTGTAGAAGGAAGCATCCATATTTGAAAGTGTTGTCCAATTGAGTGGCAAATTGATGAATCAGAGAAAGATTTGACAGAGTAGGGTATGCCCAACTCTCACAAAAAGAGAGAAGAAAGAGAGGCAACATAAGAGAGAGCAGTTGAGGTGGAGAGAGGAGGAGGCAGTTTTACTGGAACAGTTATAGAGAGACAGGTTGGAGAGAGAGAGAGAAGAAAGACACATGTGAAGGCAGAATGAACTACAGAAAGGAAAGGAGTTAGAAGATTAGAATGTATTGCCAAAGTTAGTATTAGGCCAAGCAGAGCAATTCAGTTAGAGATCAACAGAGAAGCTAGGTTGAATCAGTCAGCTTGAGGAAGAGTTTGAGCCAAAACATCTGAGTTGACCAGACAGCCATAGCTCAAAAAGAACTAGAAAGGGTGAGCTTATTTGGCACTAAATCTCAGAGGCTGAAAACATTCTAGGCCTAGATAAGATTGTATGGAGGCTAGACGCTTCCAGGACTAGATCTAGATTAGTAGACTGAGGCGGTAAGCCTCAAAAAGCACAATTACATTAGGTAAATAAAAGATATTTTAACATAATGGTACAGGAAATGTTTAATGGGAAGGGGATGGGAGGGCAGGGTAGATGAGGGAA
>JADRCH010000061.1:3754679-3775038 GCA_019843965.1 Rhynchomys soricoides
TAGAATAACAAATAAAAACTACAGGACTAGGATTAAGTTGTCTCTTTTGGAGTTATTGGCAGGTGAGGTCCTACAGAGACCCAAACATTATAGGCTATTGCCAATGCACTTTGTTATCCTCCAGAACTTCATGGTAAGATACTATGGCTGAAAACACTGGATTTGTGTCATAAAACATGGAGAATTCAAGCTGATATTTTCTGAAAGCTTGACCTCTACCTTTCATAATGCTTGAAGGTGCTATGCACAATACCAAGGGGAGTGGGGAAGTAATCACCAATCTCACCCAGCTGTGAATCTTGGGAGCTACCTCAATGACTAGTCTTGTAAGATATGCCTTCTGGTGAAATAGTCTCACAGAAGTAACCAAATATTTGTGATTAGATTTAATATTTGTATTACAAGTTGGAACCTATACCTGAATCCATTATGAGGTTCAAGAATGTGTGGCTAAATGGGTCATAGACCTTAGAAGAGAACCAGCTATGATTACTCTGCTTAATGGAAAAAGTGCTAAACTGAGTCCTGATGACTTATCATTATACCCAAAGACTAGTCCATTTGTGAATCCTCTTCCTTGTTTGCAGTAGATGGTAATTAGCAGAGACCTCCACTGGCCAAGCTGCAGAGAATAAGAGACTAGTGAAGATCCAGCCCTAAGCCAGACATCTATATCATACCCCTAACTTCCAAGGCTCAGAAATCTTTGCATACATAGTAGAAAATAAAAAGATTTTTAGAGCCATAGGCACTACCTATGAGTAGGTAACTTTTTTTTTTTTTTTTTGTATATAGCAGCTGTATGTATGAATTCATAGCAGTTGATATGGCACCCAGAAAAACTGTGTAGGCTCAGGGCAGACAAAATTCCAGCACGGAGTGTGGAGGTAGGCTTAAACTCCACACCTCACTAAAGAGATGTTAGCAGTTTGCTGCTGGGAGAGGGAGAGCCAGTTCTATTTAAGAGTACAGCTCCCGGTGGTGAAGTTCACCCATCCAAGAGCATATGGCTATTACAAACTGCACCGGGTGGGTTTGTAAAAAGGACACAAAATTGGGTGGATAGGGAAGACTGGAATGACTCTGGAAGCTGTTGAGGGAATGATGAATTTAATCAAAATGCATTGGATGAAATTCTCAAAGAATAATCAAAAACAAGAAAAAATACTTTTAAAGTAAATATAAGATTTGATTATTTCCCACTGTATAGGAAAATGGAACAACTGAAATAATAGAAATAGCAACTTAGGTTTTATAATGACATTAAGTGAAAAATTTGTTAATTTTGATAATTATAGTTATTATAAGTAAGGAGTAAGGGGAAATTATGGCTTCATGGCTGCAACTTATCCTTGGATATATAAAAAAGTGATTTGTAAAAATAGATAAAAATATATTCACATTTAGGTGTATGAGTACAGCATACATGGAAAGAAAGAGAGGGGAAGAGAGGAAAAATTGTAAAGTGTCAGTACTTGGGAGAATTATTCTTTGTAATATTCTTTTTATGCTTATATGAATCGCAAATGATTTCAAAGTAAAAATCTCACAGAAACAACATTAAATGAACTAGAAAAATTGTTCCAGCTGGAAAATTTTCTGTACTCATTCTGAGTAATTTTAATACTACATTAATTTAATAATTTTGGCTTAAAGGGCAGGTGGAGTGGGACTTTTTTTTCTAAATGTTGTGCTTTCTTGAATATGAAAACATTACTATGAAACATTTAAATGAGATACGTAAAGCTAAAGCTGAAATTAATTACCTGTTCACTTATACTCTGTGCTCTGCAGACTACTTATATATACAAAAGCCTCATAGTACATATTCATAACAAGGATTGCTTACCATGAATCTGCATTAGTCCTTGTTCTATCCAATGTAATAATCATTTACCTGAATCTTGAAGATACAAGATCCTAATTTCTTATTGCTTTCCCACATCAATTTGTATGAAACAATATATTAATAGTCATGGTTAATATAGACTGCTCACTGGATTTTATCAAGTATTTCCCATTTTCTGGGAATGACACACATGACAGGTAGACGACATTGTTTAGTTTCAAGGTGCTTTCCTAAGACAGAATAATAAAGAAAGTTACAGCAAAGCTGATACCTGGTACCGGGCCAGGCTTTCAATAGATTGTCATGCTCCTCCTTCCAGATGGGGAGAAGGGCACAGATGATCCGGAGGTGGAGTGAGTGCAAGTGAGCCTGTGGGCACCTCCTTGCCATCAGCCTCCCAGGCTGTCATCTCAGCTGCAGGACAGTCAAATATTAGAGGACATGCAGTCATTTAGAGGACACTTCTCCCAGACTCATCTCAGGATGACTTTGCAAAGGCATGCAACTCTTGAAGCTGGAAGACCATGTGCTGTGTGACAGATGGCCTCCCTGAGAGGTGAGAGACTTGGCTGTGTTCAGTCTGGCAACCATGGGTGGCACAGTGGTGCCTGATATCAGTGGATGGCCCCCTTCTTTCTCATCATCTCCTTAATTTATTTGAACTTAAGGATTTCAACCATCTTGAGTAACCTTAAACACAACTACAGAGTCCCAAAGGATCAGCCATGTACTTTCTACCATTAGGCTTTTTTATTTACCTGTATTCAGGGCTGGGTCTGTTTTCATGCATAGGAATGAGTTCTTTGATGTTTGATTAAAGAATAAAATCACATGTCCCTTGGTGTTTAAAGTAAATCCTTTTGGATGCCAGCCACCTTAGTTCAATTTCTAACTCTTCATTCTGCTCCAGTCCCAATACTTTGGATAAGTTTTTAAACTTATTTATCCAAGCCCTACATTCATCAAACACTAGTAATAAAAACATCAACTATACTTCTCCCTGTAGTAAGTGTTGGACTGAATATCCTAGATAACTCAGAAGAACAAAACCAAATGTACCAACTTAAGAACTTTAATACATTTATCATATCACAAAGCATTTGGGTGATATATATATATATATATATATATATATATATATATATATATATAGAGAGAGAGAGAGAGAGAGAGAGAGAGAGAGAGAATGACTTGTGCAGAATCACACAGGAAGGAAGAATCCACTGTCTTGGCACAGTTATATGGTAGTGTTCCCACTTAGCAAGACAAAGCATAGCTGCCATTTCTACTTTCTTACTTCTCCTCATCACATAATATGCACTAATGGGATGATCTCTGGCTAGTTGCAGCCACATAGGAAGTTATTGTCCAACGCATAGAACAGTGCTGTGCTTTGGGACAGATGAGTCTCCCAGTTATAGAAACTTTACCTAACTACACACTGGTTGGAATGGAGGACACAGTCATTGAATTCTACCAGATGACCATCAAATACTACTGACAGGAAAGACTTGGTAAACAGAATAATTAATTGGAACAATAAAAAAAGACAACAGTTCAAAAAAAAATCTGTACCCATTTTAGGCTATTTCACCTTGATCATTCCAAGTTCACTCAGGCTGTGTGCATTGTATGACATGAAGAATCCTTAGGAATATCATCAGATTTATAATTTTGACATTAGGAAAAAAATTGGAAGTTTTTTTTTTCTGTTATTTTGTTCCAAATTGATTTGACCATGAGACTTTGGTGGTTTTGGTGATGACTCTGTAATATCAGGAATCTGAGTCTTTACATCACTAAACCATTCAATATATGCATGTAAATGTTTGTGGTTAATACCACAGTGTCTAGTATGTGGAGTCTTGGAAAAGTGATGGTTATTGCCATTACAAAAGCCACATGGGTCATTCACTGTTGCCACGCCAAAAATGCTTGATGTATTTGCTCCATTTTTTTCAGCATCCTCAATAACATTCGTCCCAGTAACCATAACTTACATATATTACTTATCTGACATTGCCCACAAACCAACTTGATTCATTTGATCATTGATGTTGTTCTGTTAACCTTGGCTTGCAGGGAAATCTGGTAGAGTCTCATAATAATTCTGTACTGCGAGTGTGTTCAGTGAAGGTGGTATGCATGGCTTTTCTCTCCTGTTTCATGTCTGTTGGCATTTTTTGCAAAGAACAATGTATAAGCATTTTCTGTATTTCTCAGCCTAATTAGACTTGAGGGTATTTAATAGAAGACAGAAGCTCATCAACACAAACTGCAAGCAAATTACTTTTGAAGACAGATTTCAAGGTCTCTACTTGACTCTGCTATCGTTGAAAGTCACTTTCTCCCTAGCCAGAGAGAGATGTATTACCACTGATCATCTTTGTAAAAAGGAGACTTAGGATCAAGGGGGAAGGGCTCAGAAACATGTCTCACATCTGCAAATTTCAGGAGACAGAGATTCACATGAATACCTTTAGGGTGGGGCTCATAAGAACTACCAATTAAAGTATCACATTCTTCTCCTCGTTTCTGCTTTTGCCTCCTGATGAGCCTGGTAATGTTCTGCACCCTTTGGTGACATACCAAGAGGGAGACTAAGAGGGCATAATACTTTATAACATTGCTGGTGGGTAACTGCTTAATGTGTGCATTAGGTATTCAGATAAATAGCCAGCTACTCACATGTCCCAGACCATTTGTCTAAAATTATAACTTTTAAATTGTTTCTCATTACAGTTTTCCTATCTCCATTGAGGTTATGACATCAAAACAGAAGTCATGGGAAAAAATCAAACAGAAAATGATTTGCATGTTCTGGAATCGAGACTCTGTCATCCTTATTTATTTACTTCACTCAAAGGGCTTTGTTGAGGAATGTTTTGATGACTCTGCCTCTGAACAGTTGCAACATCACATAAAAGATTTTTCTATGCTTTCAAGAGAATCCTGTCACAGTGTCTCACAAGTTCTTTTTACCCAGCTCTAATTACGTAGATTGTTTTATAAACAGATGTCTGATACACCAAAGTCTACTTCACTTGGGAACTATAATTATTCTGAGTTCATAGTCAGTGGGCTAAAAGAAGCCTCTTTTGATATCATCAAGCAACATTTTTATTCAGTCTGAATGTGTGCAGAAAAGGCAGCCATCAATCAGTCTCCTTTGATTTTGTGCTCTAAGGAACAGATAGAAAAGACAAGAGAGAGAGAGAGAGAGAGAGAGAGAGAGAGAGAGAGGACAGCAGGTCTCAGATCCATCCTTCATGCAACACTTTATCTTGGCTAAGTGAATACTTTCTCTCAAGGAACTTACTTCTGCTCCCCTACAACCACAAGATGATAGTGTATAAAAAGCCTCGCCTTTGTGGTACTTTATTTGATCTGTTTAAAGCAGAGATGAATTTGATAGAGTTTAAGCTATGATCTTCCACAGGTAACATGTATGTCAAAGTTGCAGTAAGAACACTAATGAATGAACTCAATTATGCGTGCAATACTCTTTCTGATTGTCTACATTGTATATTGTATGAGAAGACACACAATATACAATGTAGACAATCAGAAAGAGTATTGTGTCTTCTCACACAATATACAACGGAATCATATATAAGATTAGAATAGAATGCTACTCCCAAGAGAACATGAGTTATGAAAAATAGTTGTATACTTTGAGACTTTGAAAAGGACAAATTTGGTTTGAAATTAGACAAGAAGGAGTCATGGAGGGATGTGTGAGATGAGAAAAGATGGTTGAAGAGAAAATCTTTAAGTGCCACTTTTGGTGGGGTCTCTCAATTTATTGGTACTTGCTAGTTAGACTAGGATGCCCTTGTTTCTTAATCCCCTGAGGTATTATAGCATGAGCCAACTCTCTAGGCTTTCTCATGTTAATTTTTATTTATCTTGAAGGAAATACAAGGATATTACATAGTGTTCATGAAAGATAGTCAGATTTGTGTTCTTAAAGATAAGTACTACTACTGTGTAAAGTACTAGAAAAACAGTCTCATTGGATAGGATAAGAAAGACATCTTTGGGGGTGGAGTGTCTGAAGTTTGTGGTCTCCAGAAGGGATGAATGACATCTGAAGTAGATTTGGTAATGGAAGTTGATAGAAATGGAAAGAGGTTATGATATTAAGAAGGTTAGATTTATAGATGAGTGTCCTTAGAATCTTTCTTATAGACATTTGGGTAGAGCCCTGAGGATGCCCTGTACTAGCTGACTACAGCTAGCTGTTTTTAGCTTTATTTTGGGGACCATGAGTTGGTTTATATTTGAATACCTAGTCACCAGGAAGTGGCACTATTTGAAAAGTTTAGAAGGATTAAGAAATGTGTCCTTGTTGGAGGAACTGTAACACTAGGGGTGAGTTTTGACATTTCAAAAAGCCCCCTTCAGATCCCCCCCTCTCTCCATTTCTGGGTTGTTTCTCTTATTTCAAATCACTTAATCACTTTTATTATGTGTTATAAATTTTTCATTATTTTTTTATTTACTATTTCAAGCTTGGATTTCAAGCAATTTTCCTTTCTTACGTGCTCTGTTGTGTTTGACTGTCATCCACATATTAGCATCTTAGCACCCTAGTATCCTACTGTATAGGTCAAAGTTAACCTGGGATTTCTAGCCTATTATTCATTGTTCATGGCTAGACTTTAGAAATGTCCTATTGCAGTAGTTAACTAAGTTGTAGCCATGAAGCTTTTTAGGACTGTCCACTCTTTTGAAATATTTAGAAAACTGACCTTCCTCCTTTCTTCTTCCTAGCTCATTTCTAAGCATGTTTTGCCTAACACTTTTGTTTCTCCCAACATTTTGGGCTTCTATACTCTTTCTCTCACATTTCCTCCTCCTCCATGTGGCTGTTGACCTCTACTCTGGCTTAAATGGCATGGCTTTTTTCATTCTTGCCGCCATTCTTCTCCTCTGGGAAGCTGCTGAGACTTACAGCCTGATTGCTTTGGAGATTTTTTTCCTGTTAAACTCTAATAAAATCATTACTGGCCATAAAACAAAGTTATGAACCACACATTGGTATTGAATTGCAAAGCAAAATAAAAACAATAAGATTAAAAGCCAAAAAGTTTCACTTTATATATAGAAATAATTAATTATATGAAGTAGACTACTTCTTACCATAACATGCAGTTGATTGATTATAAGCACTATGGTTTGAGGTTATCATAGTCAGAATCCAACCATTAACTTAAGGGGAGAGCTGGTGATTTCCCATGTGGACATGACAAGTACAAGCATTTGTTTCATTATTAATCCCTCTAAACAATTCTAAGATGGATTGTGTCCATATTTTTATATACATAAAAGCAGCAGATAATTTATTTCCCTATAATCACACAATAGAGCTGGGACTTGGAGTATTGTTTTCTGATTCCAAACCCCATTCCTTTCCCACAAGAATTCTAGATTGTTCCATGTATAAAAATGCTGTTTCACCAAATAAAATGGTTATGTTTTAAAAACAATAACAATATATTTTTTAATCTGGAAGAGTAATTACTCTGTTAAGTATAGGGATAAGCAGGTTATAAGGGGTGCAAAATTATTCTGATAACTGTGAATATTCAAACAGTAATTAATGCATTTTGAGGTTTGAACTTAAGTGTGACTCAATAGCAGTTTGTATGACAAAAGACTCATTGTCCAAATAGTGATCCAAATATCAGACCCTTATGGAACCAAGAAAAGTTTGTTATTTAGAACTCTTACAGCATTTTTAGCTGTTCCTAATCAGGGATTCCTTATTTTGGTGACTTTGGAAGGAACCAGAATATTAATCTTCAGTAGTTATTGCTTTTGTTCCTATGACAAAATGTATTTAAAGTAGGATTTATTTTGTCTTATAACCTCAGTCCACCATGAGAGAAGGCATGGCAGAGATCACAGATGCAGGGGCATGTGGTAAAGCTTGCTCACATATTGACAAATCAGAAAGCAGGGATCTTTGGCCAGAACCAGAGACAGATATCATTCAAGTTCTATTCCTCAGTGATCTACTTCTGTAATCGTGACCTCAAGTCCCAAATACTATACACTCTCCTCTGACAACATGACCAGCATTAGAACAGAAATTTAAATGAATGAGCTGTGGGGAACATTTTACATACCAAGCATGACAGTATCTAAAAATGGAAGCCCATTAGTAGATTGCAAACTGATGTTTCATAAATTAGTGGGTTTTATTTTTCAATTTTCAATTTTTACTTTTTATTAGGTTTAGTCTTCTCATTACGAATCCTAGCGTACCTAGCTCATTCATTTAGATTTTGCAGATTCCAAGTAAAAATCATTGGTGTTATAGAAGATCCTGTGATGCAGTCCTCTAAGGAGCAGAAGCCATTATTAGATGTGTGAGGTAAACCTCCTGAAGATAAAGGCTCTGTTATGGCATCAGCAGGAATGAAATGACAGTTAAGTTAGATACAAAGCAAAGAAAGTAAGACACTAACATGGTCAGTGTTCCATGGAAATGTGTCCTTTATCATTACAACTTGTTTTTGACTAATATGTAACTTCATGATTTTCTTTGGAGTTCTAATCCAAAGTCACTATGAACACATACCATACCCATGGAGGACCGACCTCCTTACCAGTGTGTGGTCCTTTTAGGCAAGAATGAACTCATATCAATATCTGTAGGGGTAATGGCAGATTGATTTTTTAACTTCTTTAATTTCCAATCCCCCCAAATCAAACCAAACAGAACAATAAAATGATCAGTGACCACATCTTGCTTCAGTTCCTGGATTTGTTTAAATAGAAACATAAGCCAAATCAGTAGATTTAGTTCAGACAATGTCGAAACTTGCTTCTAATTACACTCAACTAAAGGCTAAGCAGGACATCAATATCCCTTGAGAGCTGAGTAATGTGGGAAGCGTTCAAACAGGCTACATACCTCTTATTCATCCACTGTGGATGTTGTGCATGTTATTGCATATGTGCGCACATGGGCATGTGAGTGTAGGGGTCTAAGATTGACACTGGTTATCTTCCAGTATCAATCTCCACCTTATTAAGACAGCATCTTTGCCTGCACCTAGATAGACCAGCTGGCTAGCAAGCTCTGGAATTCCCTTGTCTTTGCCCTCTCAGCACTATGGTTACCAATACTCTCAAGCACATCTGGCTTTCACATGGGTGCTAGGTATCCAAACTCTAACATCCATGCTTATGTGGTAGGTATTTTACAGCCTTGTTCTCTACCCAGAACAAGGGTTCAAATGCAATCTATGTTTAACTAAATAATCTTCACAGCTGCTTCCTGCTATAGGACACAAAGTTCAAACAGGGCTCTTTGATGTTTAGGGACACTGCTTTGACATCTTTTTCAGGAGATAGAAGAAATTGATGAGCTTATGTTTTTTCATTTGTTCTCCTAATTATCACTGAAATGCTCCAGTGCTGATATGTGAGAAATGGGTAAGGACTGTGCAAGTTAAGAGAATGGTAGATCTTAAGGAAGGTCTGTCTCAAAAAACAGCAGTTTTAAGTCTCATGAAGGTTTGCATGCATCAAATAACCCAGTCCAAAATTCCTTTTCACACTTGCCCTTGAAGCTGTTCCTATAAAACCACAGCAAAAGCAAGAATGAGCAGCAATAATTCAAGACATAAATGATCAAGACAGTGAAACAAACCAGATGAATGAGTGACAAATGGAATGCTTGAAGCAGACTGTAATTTCTAATGCTTATCTAAAACAAAACCAAAAAAAGGCACAAAACAAAATGGGCTTTCCTCACATTGTCTGCTATGAAGCATCAGTACATTTTTGCTTTAAATAGCTAAATGCCCATAGTTTCTCCCCCACCCCTGAATAATGTCTTTCCCCAAGAGCTTGTAATGTTCTAATGTGTTGCCTTTGCAAATGGGCTGATGCTCCTCAATTTTCCCCAAGTAAACACTTTGTGGAGTGCTTTTTTCATTTTACAGTGGCAATAATTACCTTTATTTAAATAAATAGAGGCTCTTTATTGGTATTCATGAGCCACAGTCCATGACCAAGCAAACTATCTTTTAATGGTCTTTATTATCAATTGTACATTTGAATGAAAAATAAACAAGAAAGTTCCATTTTTAAAATGTCATATATTGTAAATAACATCAGTGATTATTATATTTACCATGTAAAAGGCATTTTTAGCTTCATTACAAACTATTATATTTTTTTCAAATTGATTTATTTTAAACATTAATATAGAAGCTGGGAAGATGGCTGAATGACATTTGGCTAAATAATGATATTATTTATTATTATTACTTCATCTAATAGTGCTACTTGAAGTCACAGTAAATCTAAAATTATCACTTGTAAATTTTGTGCTGCTCTGTTTTCCAGGAGAAAATGGAAATGTGCCCACATAAAATGCAGGGACTGTCAGTTGAATGTTTACAGCTCCCCAGAGTGAAGCAGATGAGAAACATCCCATCAGTTTCTTATAGCATCTTCCCACACACAGACAGTGTATATTCTCCTGTTGAGTCAGGCACAGAATTAGCTTCTGGTTGCTTTTTGATCATCTCAGTGATTGACCGTGTTTGTTCCTTATTTATATATTCATTCAAATCTTTAGGCTGATTGTTTTATTCCTGTAGAACCTAGAACATTGGGTCTATTTCAGTGACACACACACACACACACACCCTACCAGAAAAGTAATGGGTCTTAATTTTACTGTTGACAATGTTATATTAGTTTTGAGATGTAATTCATTATTTCAAATTTTGTGTGTCAGGGGAAGGGTGTGGAATTGCTTTACATTTTGTGCCAAGACCAATCACACACACACACACACACACACACACACACACACAAATACATATACTCACATATATGCTCTCATACACACACACCTGCACATGTGAATGCACATGCACAAATATGATGTGCATATACTCAGAGGTAAGGGTAAAACTTTGAGTATCATCTTCTATTGCTTGTCACTGTATTCCTTTTAAAACAGTGTCTCTCACTGAACTGGAAGTTTGTCATTTGGGCTTTGATGGGTGTCCGTTATCTCAAGGGATATGTCATCACCTGTCATTTCCTCCAATATTGGGGTTATATGTAGGCATAAATTTTCCCAATGTACCTTAATAAGGGTTTAACCTCTCCTCTAGCCAACCACCCATCAGAGGTAGAGTAAGAGAAAAGTTATTAGGACACAGAGGAAGTTGACTTGTTTAAAATAGTTCTTTGGGGGCAAGTCCAACCATTGTTGTCAGGATATCAGCAGTTCAGTCCAGTAGCAAAAACCAAATATGAACCAGCAGCGGCAGTCCAGTCCACTTGGCAGTCACCACACATGAACCAGCAAGGGAAGTTCAGACGAAACAGCAAGGATCACCAACTTGCCCAAGGCCAAGGAAGGATCAAGAAACTGTAGAAGTCTCACAAGAAGTTCTTTGACAAGTTTCTCTCAATGGTCTCACCACAAGTGGAGCTCAGCAACACAATATAAGGCAAACCAATACATGTGTATCATTAACTAAGAATAGCGAAGTAAAGCAAAACAAACCAATGCTCGAGCTCCCACTCTCTGTGGGGTCATATTTACATTCCTTCATCACATGTCCTTTAACATGTTTGCTATAGTAAAATATCCTTTCAACCCTGTCTGCATCAGCAAAACATTCTTTCATTTGTCTGCTTTAGCAAAACATACTTTTACCTGTGTATCCCAGCAAAACATCATTTGACATAACTGAAACCAAGTTTCCACTTCATAAACAGGCCTGAAATTTTACATGGGGATTGGGATTTGAACCTCATGCTTACATAGCAGTCACTCTTAAGTATTCAGTCAGCTCCTCAAGGCTTTGATACAATTATATACTTTAACATTGTTTTGTGTGTCGTGAATTGTGTCTGGTGGGTCCTGGATTAAGGTCTTTCAGATGATAGCATATCCTGGATTCACCAAAGTCCATCCTAAAATGTGGTGTTGGAGGAGTGGTCTGGTACAATGGACTGTAATGAGCATTTTCAATGAGCAGGATTTAACATTTAATGATATTTTCAAGTGCACCTACATCACATGTTTTTATTGAAACAATAACAGATTGAATCCTTGAACTGTTATGGTCATTAGAAGTAAGTGATTTTGGTTCTCTTTAGGACAGAATGATAGAATACTTTTTTCTTAAGATCCTCCAAGTTAAAAAAAAAAAAGCAGATAAATGAAAGACCAGATTCAACTTGGACAAAATATTCCTTTAAATTTATTTCTGGTTTCAAACTAAAAAGTAAGTCTTTGAAGGCACTCTTTACCTCTTCACAAAGGATATAAAGGAACAGGAGAAAAGAAGCAAGTGCAGGCAGCCCAGGTGGTCCTGAAAGTGAATGTTTTTATTAGTGTTGCTCTGGATCAGGAGACAAAATCAACTGTGACAGTTGAAAGTAGAAAACATGATACTGGGAACCCTTCATCAATTCATGCAATGTGGAAGGGATAGCTTGTTCTGAGAACACAGTTGCTAAATTTCCCAAACAAACAAAGTCAAATGTTCTATGGTCCTCTTATCTACATTTTAGACTTTTGGTTTTTCCAAATAACAAATATATCCAAATATAAAACCATAATCATAGCTCACTAAATAAACACTAAATTAGTAACATGAGCAATAATTAATAGAAATAGTCTGAATGTAGTTACTCTAAATGGAGCAGCAATATCCTTATTGGATCCCATAGAATAATAAATAAATACTCTTATGTCATGAATCTGTTGCTGCTATTGGAGCTGTTGCTTAGAAAGATCTTATAGACCCACAAACATTAAAGGATGTTTTGTCATTGGTTTTTGTTACCCCCCAGAACATGAAGTAAGATGCTATCACTAAAGACATCACATACTTGAGTCACTGAAGTAGGAAAAAATCAAGCTGGCACTCAGCTGGAATCTTCATGTTAGTGGCTAGTTTTCAGAAGAGTTATGCATAGGAGAAAAGTATTCACTGATTGTATCTAGTTGTGAACACTTCACACTACAATACTGACCTGCTTGCCACGATGTACCTACCAAAGTAAGAGTGACATGAATGTCATGAGAGTAACCAATCACTTTCTGATTAGATTTAAGGTCAGCTCTACAAGACTGAATTCATACCTGACACCACTATCAGGGCCAGGAACCTATAGCTAAAGAGGTCATAAGCTGCAGTGGAGAGCCTATTTCTATTATTGTGCTAAATGCACATAGTATTAAACTGAGTCCTGCCTTCCCTCATTAGAGTGGTTTCTTTTTCCTGTAGATAATGATTAACATTTAGTCCCACAACTGATCAAATACAGAGAATAAGCAAAAGCAGAGTTTTCAGCCTTAAACCGGACATCTATAACATACCTTGGGGTGGTTTGAATGAGAAATGTTCTTCATAGGCACAGGTATTTAAACGTTTTGTTCCCAGTTGGTGGTACTTGCTCAGGGACATTTAGGAGGAACAGCCTTGCTTGAAGAAACATATCACTCTGAATCAGGCTTTGAGATTTTATATCTTCACCCTACTCCCAGTTCACTCTACTTTGTGCTTATAGTTGAATATGATCTCTCAACTTTCTGCTCAATGCCTGACTAATGTGTCATTCCTCCTGTCCAGGATAGTCTCATATCCAGCTGGAAATGTAAGCCTAAATAAACCCTTTTTTCTAGATCTTTCCTTGATCAGAACAACAGAAAAATTATTAACCTACAGACCCTATTACAAGACGTAAGGGACATTGTGGAAAAGGAGATGGTGGGAATGTTCTTCTAAAAGCTACACAGAAAACTGTCATATGCCTAAGTAATACGACCATTAGGCAAGTGCCTCCAAACTGAAAGCAAGAACTCTAGCAGATATGGGTATGATAGTGCTCATTTCAGCACTGTTCATAGTAACTAAAATATGGAAACAACTCGTGTCCATAAAAAGTGAAATGATAAAATAATATGTTGCATATATCCAATGGAAAATTATTAAACTGCATAAATAATAAAATTCTGGTATATGCTACTACATGGATGAACAAAAACCAGGCTAAATAAAACAAGCCAATGACAAAAGGACATGCATTGTAAACAGAATAGAAAAAAATATCTATAGAGAAAGTATGCAATTTATAGGAACTGAGGCAGTGAAGATGCAATAATCGATTTATAGTTATACAAGTTTATATAGAGTGTGAAAAATTTTCATAAAGATGTTCATGATAACTGCACAATACTATAAATGCCATTAATACCACTACATGAAAATGGGTTGGTGGCTAGTTTTAGCTATATAAATTATCACAGTAAAAATATTAAAGGGAAACAGATATGACTATAGGAAAAGTAATTATTATTCAGATAATTCAGTCTTAGAATTTGATAGACAAACTTCCTTATTACAGGTGGAACAGTGGTAAATAACCAGAGAGGCAAAAATCTAAATGGTGAAATTAAAAAAAACTTATTTTGCTGTATAGTTTAAAAATATAAAACACTGCTCTACCAGAGGCCAAGTTTGTATTGAAGGCCACACTCCTATTGGATCCCCAGGTAAAACCTGATGGCAGATATCCAAAACTTCTTCAGAGTCTGCCCAGTTCCCCCAATATCATGTCCTCCCTTCGGCTTCACATTCTGGCTCAAAAATCCCTCAGAAGCTCCCTGTTCTACCAGAAGTCATGTTAAATATACAGAACTTCAGAGGCCCTGCAATTTCCCAGAAACCTACAACTCCAGTAGCAAACCCAGAAGGGGATGAACCCCAGAGGTCACACAGGCTGCCAAAATTCCAGTAGAACATGCTAGACCTGAGGACTCATGGGTCTCCAGAACCACAGGTCACTCATGCCAGAATACCAGATAGAAAAAAAAAAAAACAAGGGAAGAAAACATCCATACAATAAATATAAATGCAGAAACTTACATATAAACCCATAATTATCCCAAACCCAGATGCCTAGAGGTCAGTGTAAGAGCACAATCAACAACAGTCAGGGCAATATGTTACCACCAGAGCCAAGCTATCCTACTGCAGTGGTCCTGAATGTTACCCAACACAGATGAAGTACAAGAAAACAACATTAAAGCCAACTTTATGAATATTATAGAGGTTTGTAAAGGTGAAACCAATAAGTCCCTTAAAGAAAGCAAAGAAAAAACAAACAAACTGATAAAGGGAATGAATAAAACCATTCAAAACCTAAAAATGGAAATAAAAGAAATAAAGAAAATGCAAACTGAGGGAATCCTGGAGATGGAAAATCTAGGTAAGTGAACAGGAAACACACACACACACACACACACACTCACACACACATTACCAATAGAATACAAGAAGACAAAATCTCAGGCATGAAGGACTCAATAGAAGAAATTGACATCAGTCAAATAAAATGTTATATCTAAAATACTCTTGACATAAAATACCCAGGAAATATGGAACACCAAGAAATGACTAAACCTAAGAATAATAGGAATGAAAGCAGAAGAATCCCAGCTCAAAAATCCAGAAAGAATTTTTAACAAAATCATAGAAGAAAAATGTTTAACAAGGGCATTCCTATAAAGGTACAAGAAGCTTATAGAACATCAAATTGATTGGACAAGAATAAAAAGTGCCTCCCATTATAATAATAAAAACACCAAGCATACAGAACAAAGAAAGAATATTAAAAACTTCAAGGGAAAAGGGCCAAGTAACATATCAAGGCAAACCTGTTAGAACTATACCTGACTTCTCCATGAAGCCTCTAAAAATCACAAGGGGATGACCAGATGTCTTGTAGACTCTAAGAGACCACAGATGCCATCCTAGACTACTATACCCAGCAAAACCTTCAATCACCACAGTTGGAGAAGGGAAGGTATTCTATAACAAAGTCAAATTGAAACATTATCTATCCACAAATGCAGCACCACAGAAAGGCTGAAAAGGACAATTCCATCTCATAAAATCTAACTATTCCTATTAAGACACAAAAACCACAGGAAATAATCTCAGATGAGCAAAATCAAAAGAAGAGAAGCATGTGTATACACCCTACATGCACACACAGAGACTACCATCATCACCAACAAAATAACAGAAATTAACAACCATTGATCATTATATCTCAATATCGATGGAATCAATTCACCAATAAAAAGACACAGGCTAACAGAATGAATATAAAAACAGGATCCATCCTTTGCTGCATGCAAGAAACACACCTCAGCATCAAAGATAGACCTCAGAGAAAAGAGCTGAAAAAGATTATCCAAGCAAATGGACCTAAAAAGCAAGCTGGAGTACCTATTTTAATATCTAACAAAGTAGATTTCCAACCAAAATTAATCAAGAGAGATGGGGAGTCTTCAAACTAATCAAAGAAAAAATTCAGCAAGATGACATCTCAATTCTGAACACTTATAACCCAAATGCAAGGGCACACACATATAAAAGAAACATTATTAAAGTTTAAATTACATTTAAAACTCCACACATTAACAGTAGGAAATTTCAACATCCTACTTAGGCAGGTCATCCAGATAAAAACTAAATCAAGAAATAATGTAACTAACAGACATTATGTCCTATGGACCTAACAAATAATAACAAAATATTTCACCCAAACACAATAGAATATACCTTCTTCTCAACATCTCACAGAACATACTTCAAAATTGACCACATACGGGGTCACAAAACAAGTATCAACAGATACAATGAAATTGAAATAACACCCTGTATCCTATCAGACCACCATGGATTAAAGCTTGATTTGAACAACAACAACAACAACAACAACAACAACAACAACAACAACAACAGAAAGCTTACAAACTCATGGAAACTGAACAGCTTTCTTCTGAATGCCTCGATAGTCAAGCAGAAATGAGAAAGAAATTTAAGATTTTCTAGAATTCAATAAAAATGAAGGTGCAACATACCCAAATTTATGGGACACAATAGAGTAGTACTAAGAGGAAAGTTCATAATACTAAGTACCTCCACAAAGAAATTAGAGAGATCCCATACTAGCAACTTAACAGCACACATGAAAGCTCTAGAACAAAAAGAAGAAATCCAAGAGGAGTAAACAGCACAAAGCAATTGCACTAAATGCACTAAAATCAGGGACAAAACGAGACAATCCACTCTCTCCATATCTATTCAGTATAGCACTTGAAGTTCTAGAGAGTGCAGTAAGACAACTAAAGGAGGCCAAGGGTACATAAAGTAGAAAGTGGCCAAAGTATTGCTAACTACAGATGATATGATAGCATAAATAAATGACCTCAAAAATTCTACCAGGAACTCCTACAGCTGATAAACATGTTCAGCAAAGTGATACAAGATGAAACAAACAAACAAACAAAACTCCAAAAATCCACAACAACAAAACCCCAACAATAAAACAGACAAACCAGTAGCTCTGTGATATACAGATAACAAATGGGCTGAGAAAGACATTATGGAAACAACACTTTTCACAATAGCCACAAATAATATAAAATATGTTGGTAGCTCTAATCAAGCAAGTGATACACTTATATGACAAGAACTTCAAGTTTTTGAAGAAAGAAATGGAAGAAGATATCAGAAGATGGAAATATCTCCCATGCTCACGGTTCAGTAGGGTTAAAAAAGTAAAAATGTCTATCTTATCAAAAGCAATCTACAAATTCAAAATACCTCCCTATCAAAATCCCCATACAATGCTTTACACCCTTTGAAAGAAAAATACTAAACTTCATATGAAAAAAAAAACATACAAAAATTTAGGGTTACTAAAACAATTCTGTACAATAAAAGAAATCCTAGAAATGTCATAATTACTAATTTCAAGCTTTACTACAGAACTATAGTAATAAAAAACACATGGTATTGCCATAAAAACAGACAGATTGATCAATGGAATCAAATAGAAGACTCAGACATAAATCCACACACCTATGGACAGCTGATTTTTGATAAAGAGGCCAAAACTATAAAAATGAAAAAAATCTTAAACAAATGGTGATTGTCAAACCAAATGTCACCATGTAGAAGAATGCAAACAAGACCCATCCTGCATAAAACTCAAGTCCAAGTGTATCAAAGATCACAACATAAACCAGATAACTGAATCCGATAGAAGAGAAAGTAGGGAATAGCCTTAAACACACTGGCACAGGAGATAACTTCCTCAACATAGCACCAATGGTGCATGCACCAAGATTAACAAATAAATGGGATATCATGAAACTGAAAAGCTTCTGTATGGCAAAGGAGACTATAGGACAAAACAACAGTCTATAGAATGGGAAAAGATACTAGTTCACTAGGGAAATGGGAGTACATTTCTTTTTCTAGGTAAAGTAATTATTGTATTATATACAACGATGAGAACTTGTATATTTATAATCTCTGTGACCAACAAATATCCAATGGAAACACTCACACTTATGTATAAGAAGAATGTGCAATTAATGTAAAGGTGAAAAATAGGAGCAACTTGGATTTTTAAAATACTGATTATAAAATAAAGTGTTGAATATTCACACAGTGAAATACTGAAAGGTAATGCACAACAGTAAATGATAATAATACATAGCAACATAGACAAATCTTTCCTACTCAGAATGGATGAATTCATCCACAAAACTCAAAACACAAATTATTCTATGATTCTAAATAGAATGGTCCATCACTGTTTTAGTTGGTGCACCAGTTTAAATGAGAATGGACCCAGAGACTCACTTATTTGAATGTTTGGTCCCCAGTTGGTAGGACTTGTTTGGCAAGGATTAGGAGGTGTGCACTTGATGAAGAAGGCATGTCACTGGGGATGGGCTTTGGTGGTTCAGAAGCCTAGTCATTCCCAGTGTGGTCTTTCTGCTTCATGCTTATGTATCAAAATGTGAGTTCTCAGCAGTTGCATCAAGGCCATGCCTACCTGACTGTTGCCATTCATCCTGCCATGATGGTCATGGACTCAACTCTAAAACTGTAAGCCCCAAATAAATTTTTTTTTGTAAGTTTCTGTGGTCAGGATGTCTTATCACAGCAATAGAAATGTAACCAAGACAGTAGACTGTTATTATTATAGTTTCTACAGTGCCTACACATAATTGTTTATGTCTATAAACATCATTTGATGTGAGGCAATATGTAATGGAACATCTTATGAATTTTGGTTGAACTATGTTAATCATTTAGCTTAAGAAATATTTAAAACTTATTAAACTTACTATTTTGTAGCCTTAGTTACTTTCTATGTTACTGCTTTGTTATGTTGTGACATAACAAACGAACATAGCAAGAGAACTTGTAGAAGGAAGAGTGTATTTGTAGGTTAAACTTCCAGAGGGGTAAGAGTCCACCAGACTCATGGTCAGGAGCATGACAGCAGGCAGGCAGGCATAGCTTTGAGCAGCAACTGAGAGCTCACATCACTACCCAGGAAGAAGAAAGAGAGAGTTCACTGGGAATGGTGGGAGAGCTTTGGAAGCCTTAAGCCCTTTTTCTGTCTCTTCTAACAAGGTTATCTCTAATCCTTCCCAAACAGCCACCAACTGGGGACTAAGTATTCAAAGGCCTGACTTATGGGAGAGATATTATTACTACTCAACCCTCTATAATAGCTTTGTGAGGAACTTATACTATGTGAAGATTAGAGGAATTTAAGATATTACTTTCTATGCATAATATTATTTGCAGTGATTATTTCTGTGGCTGTAGAGATAAAAATATCCATTTAATGAAGAGAGACAGGAAATTTGAAGTTTTTAAATATATCTATTCATTTGTAAATTGTTATGGTATGATGATATAGTCAGCAATAATCACACATGTTCTCAACAATATTATTCACATTTTAATACAGATTTGAATATAAATAACAAACATATATGTCTATTGATTGAGAAAGTATAAGATTTCATTTGTGTACAATAAGATAATAATTGAGAAACATATAAGACTCAATGGGAAAAAAATCAATCAAACTGTGCATGTTGCATACATAGAAAGTTCAGCGTACAATAATAAAATAGGGCAGTTACTAGTTAGAACATATCAATAAAACTACATCAAAGCACAGTTGGAACAGAAACCAAGACGCAAAGAATTCAATCCAACAAGAGGTCTGAAAGTTTTTTAAAATTAACTTCTTGAAGGATATGAATCAATCTAAATAAATGCAAAGGTATAGCATGTCTCTGAAAGAGAATATTTAACACTGCAGTGTGCTATTTCTCTCCAAGTTCATCTATTCATTTAGTGTTATATAATATAAATTCTTTAAGAAATTATTTATGGAACATGACAGGTTTGATTTATAGTCAAAGTTGAAGAGGAAAAAATATGAGAAATAGAGAAGTTTGTGAAAACATAAAAAAGTGGAGTCATTTGATCATGTTTAAAATAGCCAGTATTTTGTTGTAGTAACCAAAGCCAAATAAGTAATCATTCAGAAACACACAGCTTAGTTGGACAGGAAGACAGAGAGAGAGAGAGAGAGAGAGAGAGAGAGAGAGAGAGAGAGAGA
>JADRCH010000061.1:3775048-3814204 GCA_019843965.1 Rhynchomys soricoides
AGAGAGAGAGAGAGAGAGAGAGAGAGAGAGAGAGAGAGAGAGAGAAAGATAGAGAAAGAGAGAGAGAGAGAGATTATGCTTCATCTGATGAATTCAATGAGGAAAAGGGAATCTATTCTTAAAAGTCACAAGAACATCAAGAGACAATTTAGAATATGATTAAGTTGTGCCATACTCACCACGCATACATACACAACACACACAAACATACAAACACACACATACACAATTTTACTGAGAAAGTAAGAAGAATGTTCATTTATAATTTAGGGATTTGAATTTTTTTCTAAGAAGATGCTTAAATTTAAAAGTCATAAAGAAAGAAGTTGTTATATTTATCTTACATGTAAACGAAAGATTCTTAAATCAAAAGAGACACCACGGTTATAAGAAACGTGACAAATTGGAAGACATATGTTGTATATGTTACAGACCAAATATTAGTCATTCTGATTTGTAAAAGGGCCATTGATTATAAAACAGGAAAAGCACTGAACAGTTAACTTACCAAACATTGCAAAGATTACTTTAGAAGGTGTTTAACACCGTT
This sequence comes from Rhynchomys soricoides, assembly GCA_019843965.1. Classification (NCBI taxonomy): domain Eukaryota; kingdom Metazoa; phylum Chordata; class Mammalia; order Rodentia; family Muridae; genus Rhynchomys; species Rhynchomys soricoides. The sequence continues at coordinate 3,775,599 of JADRCH010000061.1, forward strand.
AGGAAGCGCAGACAGAAACAAATAGAAAGTGGTATTTCTTTCCTATCAGGGCAGGGATAATTTACAAAGCTTGATGTTCACAGTAGGTTTGAAAAAGGATGTTTAAAAAAAACTATGTGAGTGTGTGCACGCGCATGCGCGTGTATGTGCACGTGTTATGTGTATTATGACATGAAAAACAAAACCCCATAGGTCTCTAATCCTAAGTATAATTATGTCATTTAGGCAAAGAATGAAATTAAAATTACATGTAATGGACACACATGCATGGAATGTGATAAAGGTGTTTTCACATTGCCCATTAATCTTGACTACTTGAGAAGACAAGGCTGAAGTTCAGGTGTGATTTTTTATTAGAAATTAAATTCAATTACTTGCTTTTGTTACTTGACTTATTAAAACATTATTTTATTTCAAATTATGGATACGTGTCCGTGTCTATGTAAGTATATGTGCATTCAAGTGCAGTGCAGGTGAATGGAGACACCCAGAGAAGGTTCTAGGTTCCCCAGGCTCTGGAATCACAGTGATTGTGAGGGTGCTGAGAACTAAATTAGATCCCTCTGAAGAACAGTATGTGTTTTAGCCTCTGAAATACCACTCGAATCCCTCAGATTAACTTTTTGAATTCAAGTTTAAAAAATAATTTTATATAAACCAAAATAGTTAATGTGTAAGTAGAACATACAGCTCAATATCTGGAGAAACATCTTAGTACAAAATCAAACACCTCATGGCTTAGCTGGCCATTTCCTGGATTTACCTACTTTAGCTGCATTTGAAGTCAAGGCAAACTTCTCAAGCCATTGGTGAGGATAGAGTAAGGTACTAAAAACATTCTTGCATTTTTGTCTTAGGCAGATAAGCTGACATAGTGCTTGTCTCTGTGGGTGATCAAGAGAAGACAAGCTTCAGGGTGTGAACATTTCCTGTGTTCTGGATGTCCTCATTGTTCTTAACACAACCAAAATCCTAATGGTCATTTGTTACGGTCATAGCTGAGTTGCATGTCAGACTCTATTTTAATTTCTGAAATAAAAACATTGCTTTTAATTAGCCACTAAAGATAGGTGTGTGATCAAATATTTGGTATAAAAATGCTTATGGATGAGTAAACTAGAGATTGTTAGGCTTTGGAGGAGCATTTATCAAAGTTAGTATCTTCTCACTGGTAAAATACACTTAGATCTAAAATTTATATTGCAGTGTCTCCCATAGATCTCCCACTTGATTTCACGCACAAAGGGAAAGGCATATTTGCCAGAAGTGTTTAATGTTATCATTTTTCATAATCTCAGCTCTAACTAAATACACACATAAATCTTGCTATATAGTTTCAAGAACCACACCTTGCTCAGCATAGTCTCTTTTCTCTCTTTCAATGTTTTCTGAAATATCTAAATTGTAAGATAGGAATCCTTGCAACATAGTTACAGTTTGTTAACAAAAATATATTGAACAAACACATTTGTTGGTTGGCATTACGGTGTGTGTGTGTGTGTGTGTGTGTGTGTGTGTGTGTATGTTTGTGAGTGGCATATGTGTGTCTGTGATTGTGTATAAGTTAGTGTACATGCAAGTGTTTGTGTATGTATATGTGTATGCTTGTGGAAGTCAGAGGTGAATGTTAGGTGCTTTTCTCAATAACTTCCCTCCCTTGTTCTTGGATAGGCTATCTCACTGAACCTGAAGATCACTGATTACTCTTAGCTATCCAGCAAGTGAACTCTAGGGTTCCCTTGTCTATGCTTTCCCAGTCCTAGGATTATAGACATATACAGCTTTGGCTGGCTTTTTATGAACATGCTAGATATCTAAACTCAAACACTCATGAAGCATGGCAAGTGCTTTACTAACTGAGAGATCACCCTGGCCACTTGGCTGGCATGTTACCAACATCTGATGCATCCTTAATTCATGCCAAGTACTTTCCTAACTGCAAAACAACTGAGCAGAGGGGGAAACTAATGAACTTTTCTATGTTCACATAGCTGGTAGACTGCAGGACTAGACTCAAACCAAGTCACTTGGGTTTGCGATAGATGGGCATGTCCTGTCCTAGATCCTTATGGACCCATAGCCTGGCTTACGGTGCTGAGGAGCTCTATAGGAAGGTTGCCATGGCTGAGCTTCTCCTTCGTCCTTACTGTTCTCCTTCTATGGGGCTTTTCCCAGAGACTGCACATGCTCACTCTAGATGGGTGAGGATCACAGTGTTTTCAAAAACCAGACCCTGTGCTGGAAGTGGGGGAAACTATTCTTGATCTTGCATACACCATCTTTTCAGCTTGCTCTGCTTCAGAGATTTAATCTGACCTTTCTCTCCTCCAACAGGTCCCCTTCAAACTACTCAAGAAGCCTTCTCTCTTCCGACAATCAACAGCCTTTTCCCTGTAAAACTTCACAGTATATGGCACTAGATTTCAGGTGGTCACCTAAGCATTAATTTACTGTAATATTACATTGGAATGGAACATGATTGCAAGGAAGAAATCAGGCTGTGTTTTCCCTCCGTCCCATTGCCTCTCTTCTTTTCACTGCTTTTCTCTTAAGCTACTGACAAAAACTGAGCTACTGCTCTTGGAAACTGTCCCCCAAATATATCTGTCTGCTCTTCAGACAAGTCTTTCTTACAGACTGAAGTGAGCTCACATCACCCACCCCCTAATCTCTAGCTTCAATTGATGCTGAGGCTTCTGCAGAAATGGCTTAATACATGCAATTTCTATTCAAATGCTTAAAGTAGGCAGAGATATTTCTTTAGGCTAGAAACATTTCTTAGTTTCTTAAGTAGGCCCAGGTCGCACTTTAAAAGAAAGCATAGTTGATAGGCTTTGGGGACTGGAAAGCGAGTTAAATATATCCCCTCTTTGGTTGATGATGGAGAGGACTCATAAAGAGGGGCTATATTTCAGTCAGAGTATTTGATCCCTAGTTAGAAAGGCCACAGAAGTGAGAGTAAAACCCACTAATTACCTGTTTTACATTAATAGTTTATGTTTAGATGTGCCTATTGGACATTTGCTATGCTAACTCTACAGAAAATTTACAGCTTTCTTTTTTTAAGATATGATGTCTCCATTTAGCTTGTAAAAGTTAGGCCAATAAAATCAAGTATATTAGTGACTTGTCAGAGAAAATATTATTTCTATTATTGCTATAAAAATAATACAGCATGCATGCAGGGTACCTGGCAGGCCCATGCCAAGGTGTCCCACTGAGAAATCACACTGTGGGACAGACCTGATTTAAAGGGGGTTTATTTGAGGAGAGAGAAGGGGTAGAGGCAGGCAGACAGACAGGAGCAGGGTGTGAGGACAGAGAAGAGGGAACGGAGAAGGACAGAAAGGGGAAGAAAGAGAGGCTGGCTGGGAACATGTGAGATGAGAGAGAGAGAGAGAGAGAGAGAGAGAGAGAGAGAGAGAGAGAAAGGGTAACAGAGAAAAGAAGAGAGAGGCATGGGGTAGCAAACAGTCCTTTTACATGCCACCTGGCATGCCATCTGCACCTGTCAGTAGTAACAGCTACAGGTAATGACAGCAGGTCCCTGTTGGTTGCTTGGTCCCTGGGAAGAGTCTAGCAGAATCACCTGTAAGCCAACAATTGTGATGATGAAATACTTCTTCCTCTTGTTTTTAATGATTATTTTCAAGTATTTTTTTTCTGAGAACCCAAAGAGCCTACTGCAGAATTCCAGCTTTGTACGTAACACAGGCTTCAGCTGTCTGCTTGTTAGTGAGAGTGCTCACCCACTTTGTCCTCTTTGTCTCTCCACCATCGGTGTTTCTCTTCTTCCCTCTCACACCTGAGTGTGAGAAGATAAGGAGGAAAGAAGGAATGAAGAAGGTACAGGCAGAAGGAAAGAAGACTAAAGAACTAAGGGGAAGGGCATACTGTTGCATAGATTTTTATAAATTAATTATTTTATTTATTTACATCCCAAATGTTGCCTGCTCTTCCGGTCGCCTCTCCCTTTTATCTATCTATTTAGGAATGACTCACCAGAGAGGTGAAAGATCTCTGCGATAAAACTTTAAATTTCTGAAGAGAGACATTGAGGAACATGATAGAAGAGGGAAATACCTCCCATGCTCATGGATTTCAAGACCTGGCATTGTGATAATAACCATGCCAGAGGCAATGTACAGATTCACTGAAATCCCAATCAACCTTTGTGACCTTTTCCATAGAAAGAGACAATAAAATTCAAAAATTTATATGGAATCACAAAAGACTCTGGAAACCAAGTCAATCGGGGGGGGGGGGGATGGGGGAGACCTCTGGAGTGATTACAATTCTCGATTTCAATCTTTATTTGAAAACCACAGTAGTAAAAATAGCATGTTACTGAGACAAAAATAGACAATGGAACAAAACAGAAGACTCAAAAGTGATTGCCTGCAACTATGGCCATCTGATATTTGACAAAGATGCCAAAAATACAGTTTAGAGAAGAGAGTATTTTCAACAAATGATGCTTAGAAAACTGGATGCACAAATATAGAAGAATGAAATTAAACCCATATCAATTTCCTTGCCTGAAAAATAAAATACAAAATGGATTAAAGTCCTCAGTGTGAAACTGGAGACACTGAAATTACTGGTAACACATACATGCTTTTTTTTTAATTTCACCTAATGCAAGATATACCATCAGTACGAGATCTAGGTAATGATCTCTTCCTTGTAGTTTATGGATGGAGAAAACTGTGATCAAGGAGGTTAAGAAAATTGACCACGGTCACAGAGTGGGCTAATGAGTCAGAAAAAGGCTGCTCATTTCTCACTGTTAGGTATAAAGGCTTTCCTTCGATTCCCCATTTGTCTTTGAATAAGATTCTAGAAAAACATAGAATATGCACTACAGATCTCAGGATGCACAAAAATCTAGAAATTCTTTAATCTAGCCGATATTATACCAACTGCTTAGCTAAAGATGGCATGGACCACTCTTACTCATCATTGAGTGAAGTAAGAGGAACTGGTGGGTTTTTGTTTTGTTTTTTTTGTTTTGTTTTGTTATGCTTAGTCTATGTCTTAGAACTTCTTAATTGTGACTGCTTCTTAATACCACAATGAATGTTAGGCTCAAGATATAGAAGTATGTGTTTATTCTTAGCTCATCATTAATAGCACAAATTTAATTAGGGCACAAAGTAGACAGAGCTCTGTTTCCTGAATTACTAAATGACAGGGTTGGGAAAGGTTGCCATCAATGTTTCCAGCTGTAGCTCTGTTTTATAAATTCTAGAAACCACTTCCTATTTAAGTGAATTACAGAGAACAAATCAGGTATTTTACCTCATTCCTTTTCTAAATGAGTATCCATGGGAGAAGGTGGTAACATTACACATGTGGATTGGAGAAAGGAGGATACGGATGAAGAAAGTAAGTGGTGGGATGCTAGCTGACAGCTAGTACAGTAGGCGTGGGCAGGACTACTTTGAAGGGGTTCAGTGATATTGGCATCAGTTATTTGAAAATCATGGTTTGCATACTTCCTGAATATAGTAAGGAGAGAGAGAGAGAGAGAGAGAGAGAGAGAGAGAGAGAGAGAGAGAGAAAGAATTTCTACTTTGAAATGTGGAAATTACCACCCACGTGAGCAATGAATAGCAAAACCCCAAGTCAAACAAGCCAAGAGTCTCCCTATATATTGCAAATTCTCTTACAGCATGGCTCCCAAACTCAGATGTACCTTGGAGATACCTGTACCCAAGTAGGTAACTTCATGTAGAACTCTAAGTGGTTAAGTTCCACTTACCTTCTTGACTGTGGTTTAGCCAGGGCTCTCCGAGCCTTCTCCTCCACTGGTTTCAGTTTCTTTATGCCCTTACTTAGACTCCCTTTCATATCTTCTCTTGGTGCCAATTAGGGCACCACTATCTCCTTTGTCTACATAACCCTCCACGTACATGTTTTGTGTCCAGAGTTGTATGCTAGCTCTCTCCACTTTACAGGTCATTGAGGAAATGCTTCTTATTGTTTTATTATTATATTTTAACAAACAATACTTTTTCTAAGATATGACTTCATTGTGAGACTAGGAAAACAGTTCTTGCCTGTTCTGGGAGCTTACTCAAACAGCTGTGGATCACATGGTAACTTCCTCCAAGACAATGAAGCATGTTTCCTAAGGAACAATGAAGTAGTGGTTTGTGCAAAGACAAAATAATCTAGAAACCTTTTGATTGCTTTAAAATATAACTTTGAAAGTAGGGACATGTGTGCCAGAAGTTAGAGAAATCTTATTGAAGAAGCCATCTAGTCACAGATGTGGCACCAGGGAAAGAGATGTCCTATCCCTCAGGAGATTTCAGCTCCAGACACATGGGGACAGGTGTTCTGGCTGAGTTGGACTGGCCTATAGATAAATTCACCCCGTGAAATTAGATGCTTCCAATTTCCTGTCTTTCCCTCTCCATTTCCCCATAATGAATCTGTCCCTCACTGTGATAAACAAGAGCCTCAGCTACAGGGAGACATTTCTTACTGTCATTGTGATTCATGGCAGCAAGACTGAATCTAAGGAGAAATATCCTAATGACTGGAGACAAACATTTATCTTAAGGGGAAAAAAGCATCCTACTTGGAAAATCTGGCATAGTAATAGAGCAGTTATGAGTTCTGTATCTGGGAGCAATCGTGAGCCAGAATGAGGATGTATTAAGATAAATAGTGCTTTTCTCTAAGTTCAGAGTAACCGAGTGACAAGATGCCTTTGGGTGTCTACACCTGGGCTCATGTGGAGGGAAGGGACATTCTTCCTTACTCTCCTAGGGCATTCATTGCTGCTGAAGATGAGTTAGTAAGTACTACAGTGAGCAATGGTGGTTAATACAACTTAGGATGGACAGAAACATAGGCAGAGATGCAAGTAGAACATTGGGGACTCCTGGAAGAATATTAATGACTGGAATTCCCAAGAGGCCTGGACTTCCCACACAGCACAGTGAAGCTCTGGGTCTCTCGAGTTTTTCTCTTAATAGATATGGTGGTAATTAGATTCAGAGGCATGGAATTACCTGGGATATTTCTAGGCAAGGCACTGCAGATACGTAGTACATGAGTTTTACAGATATTGCCTAATAAATCTTTGCTTTGTTTATCTACTCTGTATTATATTTCTGCGTGAATGAGTCATAGACACTGACAGCTGTTTGCTGATAACAGGCTTCATCATGTGAATTACATATTTCCCTGACACATTTCAGATTCTGGCTGCTCAGAAAAGAGATGAACCCAGACTTGCAAACTGGGAGACAGCTCCCTTTTCTGCATCTCCTAAGTCGCCTGCTTTCTGAACTTAAATTTTAGCTGCCGTCCTCCAGTGATCTTCTGTATACACAAAGATTAGTTGTGAGTAAAAGAGGTGATGTAAATGAATATACCTTAATGTATATGTATACCATAATATAATACCCACTTAAATGTAACAGTGAAATTGGACACATTAACATTTAGCTTCTATTACTTCTCAAATAATAATAATTATTCATTGAACTCAGCTTTTTGTGGGCAATCAGTGTGTGAATTTATGCTACGTTCTAACAAATTTGATAATCAAATGTGTGCATTTGATTTTTAAAGTTTTATTTTATTGTAAACTCTATTCGGATATTTTGTGTTCTTAATGTTGCCTTATTGCATTTGATGTAATCTATAAAATGGCTCAAGATTTTAATTTGTAAAAATATGGTGCTGGAAGTTGAGCACTTAAGTTCAGCAGTTAAGACTAACTCTGTTCTCAAAGATGACCAGCTTTGGTTTTCTTAACCACGTGGCAGTTCAGAACCACCGGCGATTCTATTCCCAGGAAATCTGAAACCTTGTCTCGCTTCTGTGGGCACTGCACACATACATAGGCAGGCACACATATACACAGAAATAAATGTAAATAAAAGAAAATACAAAAGAAATAACTAAAATACACACAACTAGTTTCAAGGTAGTCTATATTAGGTTCAAAATATGAAATTATGAACTTTGTATATATAGATAATATTTTTAATTGTTCTTTGATTTTAATTTCCAACTTAACTGCACTGAAGAAAATGAGATGAATTACTAATTTCTCATTTTGGACTAATTAGTGTACCATGAGAGGTAGATTATAATGAGTGCTCTATTTGTTTTGAAAAAAACTGGTGTTCTACAACTGATGGATATAAATCTTTCCTGGTTGGATTTTTTTTCCCATAAAAAATTATCAGCAGTTTATTTTATTTTTTCCATTCTTGTTGATTCTTTGGGGATTTTACATCGTACACCTCTATCACATTTACTTCCCTGTACTTCCCCTATTCCCAACGCCCTCTTTACCACCCTCCAGCAAAAAGGGGGAGCATTTAAGGGGCAGGCCACTGAGACTTTGATCATGCCCTAGTGAATATATAGATTCTGATTGGATTTTTACCAGATTGACACAAGTCAGAGTTATTTGGGAAGAGAAACTTCAATTGAGAAAAATGTCTCCATCAGATTGGCCCATGGGAAAGTCTATAGGACATTTTCTTTTATCACTGACATATGTGGGAGGGTCCAGACCACTGTGGGTAGTGTCAACACTGGACAGGTAGTCCTGGGTGGTATAAGAAAGCAAGATGAACAAATCATGGGGGGAAAGCTGGGTACCACCGTTCATGGTTTCTACTTCAGCTCCTACCTCCAGGTTCCTACCCTGACTTCTTTTGATTAGGATTTGTTACTATGTGAAAGTTTAAGCCAAATAAATATTTTCCTCCCCACATTTCTCTAAGTCATGTTTCTTTATCACAAAAATAGAAACCTGACTGAGACAACAGGATTATTGAACTATAATATTAGGTGTACTTTATCTTCTTTGGCCTCATCTAAAGGCTTTCTATGTTAATGTGCAAACTTTGATTGTCTGAATTAATGAGGGATGTTTTGCCTCCATTTGATCTCCATTTATACCTCTCCACCTTTATTTTTTTGTATTGCTTGAGTCTACTTTATTAAATACATGCTGATTTGTTATTCATATATTTTCCTGTTGAACTTGATTCTTTATCATTGTATAGTAACCAATGCCATATATATATATCTTTTGCTTGTCACAGTCTTAAAACCCATTTATTTTATGTCAATCATCCTTTAGAGGTCAAGACCATCATTGGCAACATGGTAAAGCCTATTTCAAAACATAAGCACACACATTTTTTAATTAGTTTCTATTGGTGATTGTTGTTTCTGAATCTGATATTTACACTTATGTTTTGTATTTCTTGCTCTGTTTTATGGGTTTTCACAGTGAGTCTCTCCCTCTTTCTCATTTTTAAGAGATGAGTTGAAGTTGAATTCCCCACAGAAATTTCCATTTGATTGATATGGTGCCTGGTACCACTTAGAAATTCTTTCTCTTGGGAGTGTGTGAATCACTCAGGTGGTGTAAATTCAGATAACGACGGCACTGCAAGGACACGTGGGATTATGAAAATTCTAAGGATTTTCTCCTCCATTTGGCACTGGCCTGAAGATAGAAAATTTCTCTGAGTATCTCCTTTGCACAGCAAGGCTTATTTCTTACTCTTACTTGTCCTGTGAGTCCAAGTTTGGTGGCATTGCCTCTCATTAAATTTCTAGCTTGGGAATATCCTATTGTTGCCTCTCTCCTCACCTCGTACCACCATGGAAGCTCTAGATATATATTCACTCTCAACACACAGACTAGCTCTGATACGTGCTAATTTCCTAAGGCACCTTGGGTTCATTCATTGGGGTCTTTCAGTATTTGTTACTTTCTCGAAGGTTCAGGAGTACATTCAAAAAGGTGTATACATTTTGAAGGTTTTTTAAAATTTCTTCCACACCTCCAGCACTTTGAAATATTGTTCTCTGTGACTAATCGGTCATAGTATTGGAAACTGGAGCACCTGAATGTATTCTTAAGAAGAAAGTGACATGTTGAATTTTGAAATCTTTCAGAGAAGACAAATTTAACATAGCAATATAGGCATGTAATTAGATACTCATAGAAACTTAGAGTATGGTAGAGGTGTCAGGAACAATGGCAGGTGTTCTCTTCAGATTGGAATAATAGGAGGAAGTACACTCTCTGGTTATAGCTTACAGGTTATAGGAAGGAGTGCTATGGTTATTCTTTTTCTTGCATTAAATGTTGACAACATTAGATCAAAAGTGAAGTATACTTTCAGAAGAGGACAACAGCACAAAAGGTTAAAAATAATTATTAAGAAAATACAATTACTGCCTCTAAGCAGTAATTCTGAGAGCTTGATTCCAGGAAGCAGCAACCATAGTAACACTGTGAACTTAGACCATGAGAGCTTGACTTCATGTGTTAGCTCATCACCACGAAGCCTCATGTCCAGTGTGAACAGATCACATGCTGGGCACCTTGTTGTGTTACATTGACATTATCAGTCTGAACTGAAGAGGGAAACAGTGACTGAGGGAGAAAGTCTTATTTCCTCAGACGTTCCCAGGCTTCTTCTTAACCCAGTGTTCCTTGATATACAGGTGAGGAGAGAAGGGCAGCTGTAGAAAATGGGGGTTTGTTTCTGATCTCATGACATTATATGTTAGTGAAAAAAAGTAGATAATGTTTTAAAACCTCATCAACAGTAAAAACTCTGTGTTATTCTTTTACTTCTTTGTTTTAAAATTTCTGAACAGAGAATAGGTTAATATGAAGATAGAAAATGTAATAGCGAGATTTTTCTTCTCCACCTTTATTCCCTCAAAACCAACCAACCAACAAACAAACAACCCCCCTCACCACCAAAAACCCAAAGCAAACATCCTGAGAAATAACACCCAAGGTTTACCTCTGGCCTCCCCACATATGTATACACATATGCATTGCCACCCTGCCCTCCTCCCCCATGTTCCTAGAATTAATCTATATTGGTAAACTAGGAAAAAAAAACACATAACAGACAGACAGACAGACAGACAGACAGACAGACTAGGCAAATCAGAGAACTGGGAACTTTTTGAGATTGTGAAGTTTTAAATAAGAATGTCTCTTGTAAACTCATGTGTTTGAATGTTTAGCCATAAGGAGTGGCACTATTAGGAGGTGTGGCTTTGTTGGAGTAGGTGTGGCCTTGTTGGAGGAAGTGTGTCACTGTTGGGGTGGGCTTTGAGGTCCTATGTGCTCAAGCTAAGCCTAAGCGTGGTTCACAGTCTTCAGCTGCTGCCTGTGGATGAAGTGTAGAACTCTCAGCTCCTTCTCCAGCACTGTCTGCTGCATGATGCCATACTTCCTGCCATGACAATAATGGTCTGAACGTCTACAATTATAAGCCAGCCCCAATGAAATGTTTTCCTTTTAAGAGTTACTATGGTCATGGTGTTTCTTCACAGCAATAAAACTCTAAGAGAGAGAGGCTTTACACAGTTAACACAGCAAGTAAGGAGGAAGCACAGTGTTGTGTAGTCTAAACTTCTGTTATTTTGAAGGCAGGGTAAAAATCTGAGTAAGCCCACAGTCATATGGACTCCTATGTTCTGTGGCTGGCGACTAGATTTGGAAATAGGATATAGAAGTAGATTCTTGATTCTGTGGGGTATCTAGATAGAATCCTGTACTGGGTGATCTTGTCTTTCAATTTATCACAAGTTAGAGTCATCAGAAAGGAAGGAGTTACAGTTGTGAAAATTCCTACATGAGATCCAGCTACAAGGCATTTTCTCAATTAATGATCAATGGGGGAGGACCCAATCCATGGTGGTTGGTGCTACCCCTGGGTTTGTGGTCCTGTGTTCTATAAGAAGGCAGGCTGACCAATGGGAATCAAGCCAGTAAACAGCACTCCCACATGGCTTCTGCATCAGATCCTGCCTCCATGATCCTGTCCTGTTTAAGTTCCAGTCCTGACTTCCTTTGGTAATGACCAGCAACTTGGATCTATAAGCAGAATGAACCCTTTCCTCCCCTACTTGCCTTTTGCTCATAGTGTTTTCATCAAAGCAATATAATCCCAAAATAAGATCCTTTAAACAGATCCAGGATGCAGATGACTCAGGATGGCCAGAGAGTGCAAGGCTTGACTGGCAGAAAAAAAGGCTAGGAAGAAGTTTCAAGGGAGACAAGAATATGGAAAGGAAATCTGACATTGATTTCTACTTTGCAAATTGATTGACTATCTGACTTAATATAGTATGTTTGTATTCACATATCCATCCCTGAATCCAAACTTTTGTCGTTTATTTTGTTTAAAAATATAAAGAAAATTTAGCATCATAAATATATGTCTGAAAAGGGAATTATAATTGATTTATTTGCTTTACATTCCAATCGATGCCCTCCATCTCCTCCTGGTCCCCCCCCACACACACACAATCTCTCCCTGCATCCTCCCTGACCCATTCCATGGCCAAGCACTAATCTCTGACACTATTAACAATACCCAGTTCTGCTTGCAGACAGGAGCCTAGCATAACTGTCCTCTGAGAGGGTCCAATCAGTAGCTGATTGAAACAGTTGCAGAGATCCACAGCCAAACATTGTACAGAGCTCAGGAAGTCTTATGGAAGAGTTAGGGGAATAACTGAGGGTTCTGAAGGGAATAGGAACTCCTCAGGAAGGCCAACATGGTCAACTAACTTGGATCCTCAGAGGCTCCCAGAGACTGAACCACCAATCTGAGTATACAGGGCCTGGACCGAGCCCTCCACATCCCCACCACCACACAAATGTAGCAGATGTGCAGCTTGGTCTTCATGAAATTATAGTATTTTAAAATTACCATAGATACTTATCTTTGAGTTATAATTGAAGCACAAGAATTAGGCTGGCAAAATGGCCCAGTGAGATCAAGCATGATGTCCTAAGACCTACATGTTGGGAGGAAAGAGCTGACTCCTGAAAATTGTCCTCTGACCTCCAAAACCATGCTATGAAATGACATTGTCATTCATATTCTCTCCCTCCCCTCTCACACACACACACACACACACACACACACACACACACACATGAATAATAATAGAAAATATTCTGACATCACTAGTAGACAAAATGTGACAGCAAACCCTCTGACCTCTGGCTTTTTCCATCTTTTCATCTCCTCTTCTGAAACAGTCCCCAAGTGTCAAGTACAGGAGTTGCTTGTAGATGCATCCACTGGGACTGAGCTCCAGAACTCCTTATTTGATTGGTTTTAGTTTTCTGTAGTGGTACATATATATTATAAACAGGGAAAATCCCACAAGTCTTCACCCATACACAAAGAATTATAGACAACTAAGAGATGCTGAGAGGGAGAGAATTAATCTTTCCCAGGGAAGAGCACACCTGATGATTATCCAATATCAAAGGTCAGCCCTGAGAATATACATACAAGTAACATTAGACAGACTGGGCAGTTATAATTATGTATTTAGGAATATATGTGGATATGCCTATACATATATGTATGTAACAAAAATTAATGAAAAAGAACATGAAATTGAAAATGAGCAAGTAAGGGCATATGGGAAGATTTTGGAGGGAAAAAGGAAGGGGTCAAATGATATAATTATATTACAACTTCACAAATTAATTAAAAAGTTAAATCTTAGTTTTTAAAAAACAATTTGAAAAATGAAGGGTAGAGGAGATGCCTCTGAAGATTAGAGTACTTTCTGAGTTTGACTCTTCAGCATCTACATAAAAACCAGGCATGCCCATGTGCAACCCTTTTACTGTGGTAGGTGAAGTCTGGCAGACGCCAGGAGCTCACTGGCTCTCCAGCCCAAACACACAAGCAAATTTCAGTTCAGTGAGAGACCTTGTCTGAAAAATTAATGGGAAAAGAACAACAGAGGAAGACACCAATTGTGTCCTTTAGTCTCCATATGTGTCTACACGGACATATCCACCTACTTATGCATTCACATACACACTCATATTTGTACACACACCAAGAGCATATCAGAAAAACATAACCAAAGAACCAAAACCAAATGGGAGAGTGATCGTTGAGAGATGGGAAACAGATGATGTGAATGTGTAAGCACTGTAACTTAACACCTTAGCAGAGTGCCAGGCTATGGGGTAGAGAGTGGAAACTGGGGTAGAGCTTATCATAGGACTGAAGTTGAGGAATCCGTGTGGGGAGCTGAGAAGACCTAAGCAGCCAGGGAGTCTCCATCACTGAGTAGAGGAAGAAAGAGAGCTGTGTACACAAAGCTGGGGATGCATACCTTTCCTCCAAGGATATGAACTGCTTTTCATCAGCATATGCTTATTTTTAAAAAAGAAAAACACACTTATGTCGGAAATGAATTACCCCAAATGCTGAGAAGTGGTGGGGCTTTGCTCATTTTTGCTCTTTTCTATTGGTATCCATGTATGTTTCTGCCAAATACATGCCTGTAAGTGAAATTACTGATTGAGAGTGTACATGATAATTCCTGTGGTGGCACTAGTGGTCATACTAGTCTATGCTTCTACCAATGACTCCACTGTTCTTTACCCTCTTTAGTGCTTATGCACCTCACGGCTTCTATTTCAGTCATTCTAGTGGGGATATAATGATCTTTCACCAGCTTTTAATTACTACCTTCCTTGTACTATGGAATTGATTCCCTTTCATATGTTCATATGACAATTATGATATAACTAACCACTAAAGTAGCTAATAAAAAACACTTCCTTATTATATTGGAATAAGAGGTTTTCCCATGATGCTTTACAACATTTGTAAATACCCCCTGCTTACAGAAAAGTCTTTATCAGGGTTATTTGACTATTTGGGAAATCTTCATTGAAAATGTAAAAATCTGGGGGGATGAAATCATTTTTTCATAAACAGTTACAGAAAAGCCTCACAGGTTGTACTCACTAGTGATAATCTAATCTGAAGACATTTGCTGAGGCATTAATAGCAAGGTATTGACAGAATCCCCAAAGCAGTGCTTCTCATCCTTCCTAACACTGCGACCCTTTAATACAGTGCCTCATGTTGTAGCAACTTCCAACCATACAATTATTTTTGTTGCTACTTCTTAACTGTAATTTTGCTAGTTATGAATCATAATGTAAATATATGACACAGAGGATATCTGATAGGCTACCCCAAAATGGGTTGTGACCCACAGGTTGAGAACAAGTGGCCTAAACGATTCCAGTTTGCAAAGAGAACCCTGAACCAGCTTGTGGGAAAGGCTTGCTGTTTTTGATGTTTAAGTGCGGCCAATACCCCTCACCAAGGGAGACCCTGAGATAAAAGGGACAGGAAAGGCTGTCACATGATTCTGGAAAATCTTATTTCTGTAAAAGTAGAATAAATAAGACAGTTCTCTGTCAACCCTAAATAACACTAAATAGCAATAACTAACTCTAAATAGAAATAAGACGACATTGAGGGGCATCTGGTCGAACCAAAATAGTCTGCACATGGCCCAGTGAAAATTAACTCTCATGAAAGAGTTGTCTAATTATTTTTTATTTGGTGCTGACATTCCTGAAATACCTCCACCACCTGAGGTCTTACGCTCGACTTTTCTCAACTGCTTGATTTAAATATTTAGAAAATAGGAGTGGATGTCTAAATATGCCAGGAGTAGAATTCTGATGAACTGTGAATGGCCATTACATGCCATGGCTACTGCTTCTGTGGAACACAAAGTCTGTGAAACACCCCACAGAAAATCAAACATCTCCATGTAAACATGAATAAACTGCTCCTGGGATTCATTTTGATGATTTCCCTAGCTTTTTATGTCAATTCTGATGCTACTCACATGAGTCACCACAGTGACAGTGACTCATGAGCTGGACAGCTCAGGCAGTGTTCTGAGGAAGAGCAAGGAGTCCTGCCTGGACCTTGTCTATTAAAAACATATGAGAAAGAATCTGTTGACCTCTTTTGAGTCTCTGTGTTATGGATGTGTACCCTTTTTCTATGTAAATAAGATAGCCAATGAATCAAAGAACAGGCATTCAAGGACTGTGACAGGGAAGGTGGTGGCCTATGCTCTAGCTGTAGATGTGAGTGAATGAGCACCAGTCATTTTTGGTTCACAAAAGTCAGTAATGCTATCAACACTTAGGGAAATATCAGGCATCTTATTAACACTTTCGTTTGTGGTAACCCTTCATTGACCACAATAACAATGCAAGGTATAATTATCTCATTGTTCAGGTATGGAAATTGAGAAGTAAAACAGTTATATTCCTCTCCTCCTTCTTCAAGTCTCTGCTTCTCTGTACTCAACTTTCTGGCCTCTTCTGCTTTGCTGGGCAATGTACTTATTTCCTTAAATCTCTGGACATTTTCTATCATAGACTTGATGGAAAATTTGAGTTATATCATGATTTCTAAAGTTTGGCTAATCATATACAAAGTACCAGTAATTAAATATTGAAATATATGACTGATGAAGGAATATTTCATTATAGAAGTGTAGAGATTTTTCCCATGTATTTTAAACAAAAACTCCAAGTTAAAACAAAGGAATGGAAAGTGATTGCTACATTATATTTACCTCAATTAATAAATATTGTGGAATGGCCATTCTATGCTTTTTCAGGAGAAAAAAACAAAATCTATATAAGCATAATATATATTATATCATGACATATAAGAAGTGCGTATATTACACACATGCTTCCTATTATAAGGGTTTGTAAGAACTTAAGTAGAACAGGAAAACTTTGCTATACTAGTATAGGTGGGATTATAAATTAGTATAGCCTTTATGAAAACAATGTAAAAGCACCTATAAAAACTAAAATAGAATTACCATATGTGCTAGTAATCCAGCCTCTGGATATGTAAACACAGAAACCAAAATCACTCTGTTAAAGGCATCCCTGTGTTAGCTACAACATTATCTATGATAGCCACATTCTGGAATCAGCTAGTATCCATCAGTGGGTAGAGAAAATGTGATATCAGTCTTACAACCAGTAAAATCAATCTGGTCATTTACATCAAGGTGAGCAAAGCCTAGAGGAGACACAGAAAGACAAACTGAGTCATTTCACAAGGTGTGAAGTCTAAAAATAGAGTTGAACTTATAGAACTAGGAGGCAGAATAAAGGCCACTAACAGCTGAGGGCGGGCTGTGGAGGGGAGCGTGAGAGGCTGTTCATTTTGTCCAGTGTGCTGTTGTAGGCTGATGTGAGGGATTGGTTTATAAATCTGTCCTACAATAAAGTAACTGAAATCAATAACCATGTCCTACACAGTCCACAATAACAGAGAAATTTTTAATGTCTAGCAAATAAAAAGTCACAGTTAAGGGAAACAATGCATATTTAATTCAGTTGATTTACTCCTTCCACATTGGACATGTGTATAAAAACATGATGCATATTTGTATACAATATTTGTATACAATAATGACTTGTCAGTCCAAAATAGTCACTGAAATAAAAAAGTAGCTAAGTGTGAGGAAAGTCTTTTAGAAATTTTAAGTGTGTACACTTGTAGTAACTTGCTTCTATGTTTCATGTCCTACAGTCCAATCCTTTGTTATATTTATTCTAATAATTGTTCTTCAAAGCCAATTTTTGTCCTCGCCTTTAGTAGTGGGATTTTGTATATTTGGAATGAACCTTATGATGGTTGGTACAGGTATTATTTATCATTATAAGGTATATCTCAAGTTTCATGTATTCCATGCCAAAAAATCAGTATTTATCTTATATACAGTGTTATTGGCATTTTAAACAGTTGATATGAATTGAAACAATGAAATTTGCATGTGAGCAAACAGAATGTGAGGGATGTTAGGGAAAGCTAGAACAAAGGAACAGAACTAAAGGTGAGATATCCACTAGCTGAAGATATCCACTGGAGATATCCACTAGTTACCGGTGGTAAACGGTTAAGACACAGCAGCTGCCTGGACTCAGAAAGCACAGACAACAATGGAGATAGTGGATAAACAGAACTCAGTAGCTAATTAGATGTATAGAGTAGGGGGTGGGGGATGATTTTAAAATTTACACTTAGAAGATAAATAAAAGTTTATAGACCAGCTTTCTGCTTTGTTTGTTTGTTTTCTCAGTTTTGGAGACAGGATCTTCTCACCATGGAGCTCAGGCTGGCCTCAAACTTACATATCCTGCATTAGCACCCAGAGTATTGGGATTCATCTACCACAATTCCTGGACAAGTTTTCCAGCTATGTACCTAGGTGAAAGGTTCGAGGCTAGCCTGTTCTACAGACAGAGGTACACAGAGAAACCCCGTCTCACAAAACCAAAAGAAGAGCAACAACCACCCTGTCCTTGCGCATGCTTGTCAAACACCCTATTACTGAATTACACTCTCAGTCTCCACACGGTTAGTGAATACTTTCTTTACCCTAACAAGCTCTCTCAGTATGGGGATGACAGAGTGAAGAAAGCCAAGCTCTGACTCTCGAGAAACTACATGTCTGTGTTGTAGACACATGTGATATAGGGACAAATGAACAGAGAATATCTTACACACTCCAGAGAAAAGCACAGCTGTATAAACATCTGCTCTGAGCTGTGACAGAGTAACTAGTACCAAGTCAATCCTGCACCAAGAACTGGCTGGGTTAAATAAAACAGAAAAATAACAACTGTCGGAAGGCGTCAGGAAATAGCCAAGGCAACAGAGACAATTTGGGACAAAGACTGCAGAAGAAGAAGATAACAGAGATAGGAGCCTAATTCAGCACAAACTCTTTGGAGCATCCCATTGAGACATTGCTGACTCAATGCTTGGGGCAATTTTCCAAGCATATAAGCAGAAACAGTAAGGTTGGCTAACAATCCACAGAGCTTTAGTATACAAACCACTAAAGAAAAACAAGGAAAAAATTCCAATGAAGAAGCAAAATCTTGAACATCCTAAGAGTAGGATACATGAGAAAGAGTCGCCAAATAGGTAACTATTAATGGGGTGAAGACCATTTATCAACACTGAATACTGTTTAGTAGAAGCCATTGTCACACAGATCTCAAAAGATTTTATAGGTGATTCTGCCTTCCAAAACAGAAATAATTCCATGGCATATGGTAACATGACCAAGTGGTAAACAGGACAAAAGAGACTCATCACAGTTTCCCAGTCACATTTGATACATAACATATTATATATTAAAACTTGATGGCATGTTACATATTTATGATTTTGAGGGTCACGGATTTGGAAGTAGCTGGGTGTGCTAGCTTTTCTTTTTGGGTCTCTCATGCTGGGGTTGTTCTATAATTTCTATCTACAGAAATTACTACGCTGGGCTTCCAAGGCGGCCCATGTGCATGTCTGGCAACTGGTCCTGACTGCTGGTTGCAAGGTCAGCTTGGGTTGTTAGCATAAGGTACTAAAGTAGCTTCCGTAGTATTGTGGCCTCAATGTAGTTGGATTTTTTCAACTGTAACCACTCTGAAACATCCAGGCCTAAGCTGTAATGCCTTCTTACCACCCATAGAAAGTGCCCAGTATCACTTGCTGGTGTTTTATGGTGAAAATAAATCATGTTTGGCTAGAGGCTATAAGGTCGTTTAATATAGGCATGGGGCTTACTCAGTATCACTCACCTGTGCTATTTGGCTAAAGTACAGTTAAACCAGTGCTCGCTCTTTTTTTTTTTTGTTTTTTTGTTTTTGTTTGTTTTTGTTTTTCTGGACAGGGTTTCTCTGTGTAGCCCTGGCTGTCCTGGAACTTACTCTGTAGACCAGGCTGGCCTTGAACTCAGAAATCCACCTGCCTCTGCCTCCCCAGTGCTGGGATTAAAGGCATGCACCACCACTGCCCGGCTACCAGTGCTCTTTCAAAGATAGAATGTAGACCGTGCTTCTCAGTGGGAGGGGTGCTGGAGAGTGTCTTTATTTTTGAGACTTTATGAGGAGTGTATCATTGTCAGCTCTTCCTCTCCCTTCTCTGATTCTTCCCTCCTCCTGCTTTTGTGTCTCCCAGGAAGATCAGCTTAAACAGTTTTATTTTTCCTGGCTGGATCATGTCAAGGACTGAACTTGTTACTTGTGGTTCATTTCCAAAAGTGAAGAAAAAGAAAAGACAAGTATTTTGTCACTGCTACCTGGGACCTTAAATACCTGTTGACATCAGATTCACATTCTCTTCTTCTGGGGACTATCCAGAAGAAGAGAATGTGAATCTGATGTCAACAGGTTTTTGAAAGCGTTTGCCATTATTTTTATACTCTGACCTTTAGTGTCTGAGAGGATTAAGGCTTGTTTAGGGCTGTGTGTTTTTCGAGAATGCCATAGGTTTTGCACTTGTCTATGAGAGCAGTAAGAGGTAAGGACCAAGGCTGTAAATGAACAGTGTTCAAAGTCTTTAGAGAATTATTTCAGAAAACTGATAAGCAATTAAGACAATAGAAATTATGTATGTGTGTATGCATATGTGTATGTGTTTTAGGCATGGGTATATATGTATATGTGTGCATGTGTGTAATATACTGAGCATCAGTGTGTAACTGTGTATGTGTGTGAATGTGAGTATGTGTGTAAATGCATGTGCATATGAGTGTATCTCATGTGTAAATTCTATTTATTTTAAAAGAGTGCTTTCAGGGTAGTCTTTCTCTAACTCAGACAACATTTTATTTCTGGAGAGCCTTGGTGCTCAGTTACTGCTTTGTTTCCTTTATCAAGCTTCTGGGAAGCACGTCACCAGCATCCTGCTATCACCTTTTCCAGCCTGTCACAGCTGTTCTCAGTCAGTCACCAATGGCCACTTTTCTCCCTGCTGTCATGCTCTGGTTCCCCAGACTGTGGGTCCTCCTTAGGACTCCTTCACTCCAGATGTTTCCCTTCATTATGTTGGCAAAATTCTTATTAATATCACCTACATTGTGCTTTTACTAGAACTTTAGAATATTCTGTTGTCTTCTGCATGTTCTTGCCCGACCCTTGTCCTGGTCTGTAAAAATCAGTGTATTTACATGTAAGTTTAAAACGTCAGCATTTTCTGTCACTAATGTGTTAATGTTTCATGAGTGATTTCATATTTTTCTTCTTTTGGACATAAGGTGGGAAGTCTATGTGGGGGGATGGAAGTTAGGCATGCCCCTTGTCCTATGGAAAGCCAGAAATTTGACTTTCTCCTAGACACATCCACACTTGAACTGAAGGAACTTGGAGACATGTCTATAAAAATCTGATTTTACAACTGTTAACACCCCCCCATGCTATATCATAATTTTATATTTTGTTAAAGATTTTTGTTCAAAGCATAAGCTTATATAAATACATTTTCTGCATTCTTCTGAACTTAGATTTAGTTCTTCAACATTTGAAGCTAATTTAGGTAATTCATTTTTCATATTCATCTTCAATTGAAGAAGAACACATTGACTTTGTAAAATAAGACCTAATCTCAGATTCTAGACAGATGGAGTTAAGAAACAAGAAATGTGAGTCCTCCACCTTCTGCTGCGTTCTGCTGCTGGGTCTTACCTTGCACAGTCAGTGCTGTGTCAGTCCTTGCTAGATTTGCCACAGATAAGATGCAGACACCTGCACTCACCATAGAGCTTACAGAGACTGGGGAGCATTCCTACCCTTTTCTGTTCTCTTACATCTTTGTAAGTTCTATACAAGAATCTATTCAACACGTAGGATTTGAGGGAATATTTGACTTTCAACTGAATCATTAAAACATTACAAGTCCTTGTGCTTTTTTTTTTTTCTGTAAAGCAGCAAATCTAAGGAGTAATCTTTTATACTTTCAAGATAGGGTTTCGTTGTATAGCCTCGACTGTCCTATATTATGTAGACCAGGCTAGCTTTGAACACAGAGATCCACCTGTCTCTGCCTCCTGAACCCTAAGAGGCTAAAGTGTTTTCATATTGTATAGTCATCAGCCAATGCTATGTGACACACACTTATTTTTTTTACATAAATGTGCTTATAGTTTCTCTCATCAAACTCTGTTTAATAAACCCAGAGTAGCCCTTTGAACAATAGTATGTAGCTGCTTTGAAGACTTTTTGGCAGTCTTACAGATAATTAGGAAAAATGGAAATTCTAAATTCTACTAAGTAAAAATAAAATATCGGCTCTAGGACATTTGATCTGACTATGATATACATGATATACATTATAATTAAATTAAAGTCCAATATTCATTTCAAGATGTTATCTTATTCAAATGATAAATATAAATTATATTTCAAATATTGTGATATTCATTATATTTAGAAAATAATATAGTAAGCACCTACCATGTGTGCTAACCTAGTCAATGTTTAGTGCTTAGACAGGAGAATACACAGATTCATGGATAGATAAAATGAAATATTTAGATCTATAGTCATTTTGTGTTTAAGCAGAAAATAAAGTATATTGTAGCAACTGTTAGTCAATTGGATATTTAAGGTGAAGAATATTCTAGAATATAGGGACTCAATTCATTTAAAATACAAATACACCCAATATGGTCTGAAGACGGCTGGGAAATAACATAGTCAATTTCTTTCTTCTTAATAAGTTGGACCATCAATTTAGTGTAAATTAACATTTGTGTAAAGAATAATTTAATAATCAGGCAATTCCCCACCTCACTACCTAGATTATTTGTCATGGGATATTGCTGCTGTTCTTTTGGTTCAGAATCTCTTATACTAAAGAGATAATAGTAACGTGGTACCAAGGACACATAGCTCTCTCTAAAGGGGCTTCTTCCCTAAGGGCAGCTCTGCAGTGTGAGCATCTGGGTAGCTAGTTTAATGCTACATTGAGATGAAGTCAGGAGAATGCCTTACCAGCCTTTGCAGCCTTCCAAATGATCTTTGAGCTTCTACCACACAGACATGATGACTCAGTAGTTTATCTTGGAATGTCAAGGTCCTCTTAAGTACTTTCTCTTACTCGTCATATTACAAAATGTACATAACTGCATCTTCCGTAGCATAAATAAATAATAAATAAATACCACTTTCCTTCAAAGAAAGCCCAAATAACTGTGATAAGAGCTTAGTGTAAGAATTAACATACATTATAAACTGTATTTTTTTTAATTGAGAAAAATAAGTTTACATGACAAGGGTAATTGTATCATGCTCTAACAGTTATTATGATGGTGCTCCTATCCAGAATAGTTAATGTTTGTTAATATGAGAGCTCCATCTGTATGCTTGACTCTATTTAAGATAATATGTACTCAACGGGCAGAAAGAAAGGAAAGGGAAGGCTTAGCTGTACAATAAGAAGGGAGCCATGGAAAAATTGTATGGAACAGGGAGCTGGATAGAAAGTAGCCATGCATGTGTTGTGTAGTGTATGCACTGTAGACAGATGAGCAATCTCAAGGGTACATCTTGAGAAACTAAAGAGATCGTGATACACAATAAAAGAAAAAAACCTGTGGATAATATTAATCTGAATAACTCTAATTTTACACACTTAAAAAAGTACAAGTTTCAACATGACATGCATAACTTTTGAAAGTAAGATGACATGCAACATTAGTACCAGCAAACATGAAATGTACAGACATTATCCTTAAAAAGAACACAAATTAATATGACATTGTAAACAGAAAATACGTAGTCCAGTGGCCACAAAGGGTTACTTCTCTGGAAAATGTGGGACTAGGAACTGCTTCCACATACCATATACCTTAGCTACTTTCCGTTTCATTCCATATGTGATGGAATGCCATGACAAAGCAACTTAAGGCCGAGTTTATTTTGACTTATGGTTTCAGGGGGCTAGATGTCCATCATGGATTGAAATTCATGGAATGCACAGGAATGGGAAACTGAAAGAAAGAACAGGAAGTGGGTTGAAGCTACAAACCTACAAACTCCACCCTTTGTCACTTTGTGTATTTCCCTTGAGATTGTTTTGGAGTAATAATGATGTTATTGTTTAGTACTTATCAATTCTTTTTCTAGTTGCTTTTTAAATGTCCATTTGCTTTAGATATACCATCCATAAGTAACAGGGTATACTTCAGGTTTTATTCTTCATTTAAATCTGATAATATCTTATTCTGTAATCAAATCTGTTTAGATTTATTTTCAATCCCATATTTGAAGCTCGTTCCACTCTCATGGTTTTCTGTTTGTCTTTTTCTTTTCTTTTGATAAAATGTCTTATTAAGTTTTTCTAAAAATTATATATGCTATAATAGTTTATCTTGACATTTTTTCTGAGACAAGATCTTACTATGTATCCAGCTCTGAATAGACTAGGTTGGCCTCAAACTCACAAAGATCTGTGTTTCTTTGCCTCCGCAGGATTGGGATTAAGGGCCTGACCCACCACACCTGGCTTCATTCTAGAATTTTTATGAGCATTTCTGTGTTCCTCCCCTCAATCTAAAGTAAACAATTTTTTCTAATGGTCTTTCCTAGTGCATGCAAGAATTGGCCAACATGATATTAAGGAATTATTTTCTTCACTTCCCACACATTACAGCATAACATGCAAAGAGTGACCACAATGTGTTATTCAACGACAAGCCAAAAACATGATCTAAACTTTAAATGTGCTATGAGTTCAACTCTGCAGTATAATGACTTCCTGAGCCAACTGTCTTATTTGGTGCTTCTTAGTCCATCTGTGAGATGCTCTATCCTACATCCCATGCTCCTTATGAAACTAGTGACAGAACCACTGTGAGGCCAGCTAGAGAACAGCAAAACATCAGTTCTCAAGGCAAATCAGACTTCTCAAGAGTGCAATTACTGTCATCAATTATGTAGCCACCATTCTCACACCAATGTAATTATTGTTAAAATCCTTAGATGTTTCTTGAGTTAATGTTCATTATCAGGACGAGGAACTACTTAGATTTATGATTGACTTTAAAAATGAAATTATGTCTTTTTTTGAGCAAATGTATCCCATCTGCTATGGAAAAAGAACTTATAAAAGGTATACAATATAAAATGAAGTTACACCCATAATCAAAAGCATGCATGAACTGCTCTCTCAGAGTGTTAATGCAACCAGGGTCTAACAGAGTTGTAAATGTCCTCATAACACTATATAGTGAACAATTTGCAGAAATTGAAGACCATCCTAAGCATATGGGTTTATCCCACATGATCTAAAACAACTTTATGGTCTGAAAACATCTATTCAAAAAGCACTCTCTTTTAAGTGTCAAAATAGATCAGTATCAAATATTGTTAGCTTGAACAATGTTCTGTTTCTGGTGTGGGTGCCTGTATACTTGGATGTGTAAAATATAAAGAGAACAGAAAGAAACATTTGATTTCATGTAAAATAGTGTCATTACAAATAGTTCATTGGGTTGTGTCATAGCTTCCTGGTAATTTGAGACTGTAGCTTTCTGGTTTTCATGTCAGTATCATCCACATTTCTCTAGTGGACAAGCCAGTAACTCCAAGCAGAATGAGGGTCATTAGCACAGTACATTTCAAATTTTAATTTTTTATATATCTCTCTCAAAATCATAATGATTTAATGTTTAATTCATGTTTCATTTTAGCTCATTAGTGTATATTTGATTTATTGCATCTATTTTTCTTTTAAAAAGAAAAGAAATGTGTAATGTATTTCATTAAGGTAAAATAAATTATTCAAGAACACTTGATATTAAGTTCTTTGGGTGGGTTTAGTTTTCTATCTAAATCCTCTGAAATATTTCTGATTATATACTTATTTTTCTGTGTGTATGTGCATATGTGCATATATATGTGTGCACATGTATGTAGTCATGTGGGTGCGTGCGTGTGTGTGTGTGTGTGTGTGTGTGTGTGTGTGTGTAGGCTCGAGGGTAATAACATTGAGCATTATTCCAAAGGGGAAGTTCACCTTTTTGTTTTAAGACAGGGTCTCTCACCCACCTGACACTTACCAAGTGGGGTATGCTGAATGGCCATAGAGCCCTAAGGATCCATCTGTCTCTAACGCCTCAGCATGACCATTATGCAAATGGCATTGCTGGCTGTGGTGGCAGGTGCCTTCTTTGGGAGGAAGTAGATAGTTCTCTGAGTTTCAGCCTTGTCTACATAGTGCGTTCTTGGCCAGCTACATGGACAGACAGTATCTGTGCCACCACACTCAGCTTGTTATGTGTAGTCTGAAGATGGAACTCAGGTCCTTATGCTTGCTGGACACTTTATTAACTTAGCCATTCCTTTAGACCCTTTATTAGATGCTTAATACTACTTATAATGATGGCTATTTTGGTTGTCAATTTGACTACATCTAGAATTAACTAAAACCCAAAAATGGTGGGCACATCTGTAAGGAATTTGTGCTTAATTAAATTATTTTAAGCAGGAAGATCTACTTCTAATCTTCTCCTGGAAGCCTATATGAGGACAAGGAAGAAGACAAGCTCTCTCTTTCCTGCCTGCTCTTGCCTTTCTAGTAAGTCCACACTTTACTGCCATTAGTGTCTATTTCTTCAGGATTCTAGTGTATACTGAAGAACAGATGAGGCTTCCACCCTCATGGAATAAATAAATACTGTATTCTTAGACCTTCCCTTCATAGGCAGCCATTGTTGGATTAGTTGAACCACAGCCCACAAGTCAATGTAATAAACCCCCACTCTACCTCTACATAGAGAGGTCCATCCTATAAGTTCTATTACCCCAGATAGCCTAAACTACATAATAATAGCTATATTGTTATAACCACAATAATAACCTCAACATTTAGCTCAGTAGCATTTTTCTAAACACAAAATGTGGCAAATATATATCAAGGCTTTTTTTCTTCCAGTTTCTAGAACCCTCTGATATAGAGCTCAAAAATGCAATGAATCTCCTGATTTCTCATTGCGTATTTGTTACAATTTATGGTCACATTTAAAGTAACTCACACCAAAATTTTTTGTACTCATGCCTCCAATTTTTGAGATTTGATTTTTGTTTCTATTCCTGGTTTCCATCTGCCTGGCTTTAAATTTATTTTATAACCTGTCTGAAGCAGTTACACTTTCACAAAATTATCTCTTTAGTTCCAAAGATAGATGACCTGAAGGACCTTTGAAATCTACTAGTCCTATGGAATTTCTTTCCTGCCAACACCTCTGAAGAACAGAGCACATTTCTGTCAGACACAGCAGTTCAATGGAATCTAAGTTTTCAATGATGTGGCCAACCATAAGTGGAGTAAGGAGCAGAATTTGCCCAGAGGACTTTGTGGGGTTAAGGAGATATCCAGGAGAATAAGATGAAATGAATGAAAGAATTCTTCCAATCCAGAGTTCTTATTCTTAAGGCAGAGTCACAGGGCTGGAAATCTATTGTTACAGTTGGTCTCAGAACTGCATCTGGAACTAAGCTTTTTGACAACTCATCTAAAACTTTGTCTTCAATACTGTATCACTTTCCCATGTTCACATGTTCATATCCTAAGACATTTCTGTGTCTTTGTTTGCTAACAATATCAACTGATTTTGAATAATTTAATTTCAAAAAAAACTTTTAAATTACACTGAATAATTCATGAAATTGAGGAAGCAGGCTCAGGCTCTGACCAGATGCCATGCTCCCCATTCTCAGGAATAAAGAGACATTCTTTCTTAGTATGACTCAACAGTAGTGGCATGCCCTCTGTTCAAGGTGCCATGAAGCCTCCTTGGTGTCATGTACCCATACTCTGGCAGGTCAGGAACTAGATGTGGTGGTCAGAGGTCTCCTCAGACGCCATCTCAGAAGGGGAAATCACATCCCCAAGGAACACTTAGATATTGTTGAGCTCAGGAGTGCTGAGAGTTGGCATTCAGAACAATAGCCGTGCATCCACTCAAAACCCATCCTGAGGAACTCTCCTTCCATTAGTGTCTTCAAGCCTTCGCTCTCATCGTGGTCATCCTGGGAGGATTTCCTAGTGCTTCTGCTGTGCTCACAATAGGGTTGCTCCCCTCCACCATGCACCGGGTAGACCATCAGAGGAGAGGGGGAACTGTTCCTAGAAGGAAGATGTGCGCGGAAGAATGAAATGAGAGCAGACAAAGCTCAAACAGTTATCAGTGGCAGGGAGGAATTTGTAGGGAACTCATGTCAGCTTTTCTTTTCTTGGGTGAATTTTTGAGGAGGAGAGATAGGGTAGCAGGATCCAGAGAGTGTAAGATCAGAGGCTACTTAAGGCTGTTGAGAAGCACAGGGAAGACATAGGAGCATAAATGTGTAACAGTCAGACAAACGACTTCCCTTTCTCCCAGGCTCTGCTCATCTTTCCAGGAGACTGAAAGAAAAAGCAAAAGTGTGGAATTAAGAGAGTGGAAACAGAGTAAGAATGGACAGTAACCACAACCTGGAGGCCAGAGCCTGCTGTGAGGAGAATGGAGTTTCCATTTGGTTCTGGGGTCCGGGAGGAAATAGGAACAGGAAATTCTCACCAACTTGCTTTTGACATTGCCTCAGCTTGTGTTAGGCTTGCTCAGGTTTGAGAGCGGTCCATGACCCAGAAAGAAGATATTAGATAGCCACTCTACTGGTGTGTGGAGAGGCAGCCAGATGTGCCCTAGGAGAGGATGACCACTGGGGTGTGGATGGGTATCTGTGATGTGAGGTAAAGTGAGTAGAAATGATATGCAACTCTGACGGGAAAAGGTTACCTCCCTAGATTCAAGAAAACACCTGAAAAACAGGAATATAACATGGAGTGATGTGAATTAATAAGGCATTGCCTTGAATTGTGTTTGGAGTCAAATTATATTGGCGATCTGGCTGGAAAAATCCATCCTAAAAGGTCTTTCTGAAAAGGTTAATTTTTTACCTACATATATTAATATATGCTATGCCATGAAAAATGAACTTTTTAGAAGAGAATTTTAGCCTCTGGGCATCACTACCGCCATAGTCCATTTTTAAAAAGCTACAAAATGGAAAGAAAGTGACAGGCCAAGTGCCTGAGATGCTAAAGGGCAGGGCATTTGTGAGCCTGCCAATATTTACAGCCATATTCCCCAGAAGGAGAAGCAAAAGTGAGGGATTTTTTTTTTTTCAGTATGAAGCAGAGCGATACAGTTTTATAGACTGCTTCAGGATTTGGTACTATTGAAAACCAGAATAGTAACACAAGCTTGGAGAACTAAGTAGGAGGCAGCTAAGGAGAAATCCAAACGGAAATAAATGAGGGGCTACTTATGCCTCTGGGAAATCTCATCTTCACTCTGAGCTGCATCTCCACCCCCTGCTCCCTCTAACAAGCCTTGGAAGCATCCTCAAAATCACCATAAAGGCTTGACAATGCTTTGGCTGATACTGGCTTTGCTCACATCTCAGAGAGAGATTTCAGCCACTGGGGGAAGAGATTAAATTCCAGATTAAATTACTTCACTTTTAAACATTTTGTAGGAATGCATAGTTTTGTATGTGCCACTGTGGTTTTTTTTGGTTTTGTTTTGTTTTGTTTTGTTTTTTTTTTTAGTTTGTTTTTTTTTTTTTTTTAGTTTTTTTGTGCATGCATCTATTTATGTCTACATATTTGTGTGGGTTTGGGTGGGTACATGTATGTGTGCAAATGCCCAAACATACACATGCATGTAGAAGCCTGAGGATTATGTCTGAGGTCCTTTTGGACTACTCTCTATCTTTTACCTGAAGACAGTTCTCTCAGACACAGAACTCAAAGTCTAAGTGGTCTGGTTTTAGCCAAGATGCTGAGAGGATACCCTGTCTCTGTCTCTGACCTCTATACTTGTAGGTAGGCTGCCATGCCTACCTAGCATTCACATGGCTCACACGTCATGGCAGCACTTTGCCTACTGAGCTATGTCCCTAGCCAGGAACTCAGTTTATAGGATTTTTATAAAAAATTATTTTCTCTTTGTTTGCACAAGATAAGCTTACTCTGGGAATATAGTAATAAAAGAGAAATAAATTTATATATGTTATAAATGCATAAAATAAATCACATTCAAATTTTACTGATTTGCCTGTTCTGTAATGAATCACCTACATAGTAGTAACTTAAAATTGCATCTTGCAATACTTTAAACTTGTAAGTACAAACATTCTGAAAGCTCTCTCTCAGGAAATATGGGAGGACTTACTCAGAATGTAAATACCCCTGTCCAACTCAAAGCACCATGTACAAACTTTTTCCACTGAGGCAGCCCGTATTCAATTTTTTTTTTTTTGGATCTCTCTGCCCTTGTGTTTTGTTTTGTTTTCTTGGTTTTTAATTCTTGGAGGTCAATTACTTCATATTGTCATTCTCTACACTGAACTTACTCTATTAAAATATTCTCCTCCTCTCTCTGTCCACATCAACTGCCCACCATAGCTCTTCTCAGCTTATTGTTTCTTTGTCTCATTCTGCCTATGATTCCATGTCCTCTACCTGACCAATCTCTAGTAGAAATAAGGGATTCCAGAGAGGAAGAAATGGGAAATAGAAAGATTGCCACAGAATCCTGTTAACCTTTGCCCCTTTTCCATTTTAGAAGTCTAAGACCAAGAGGAAATCAATGTGTAAAGGATTCAGTCTATGATGATGTTTTTTGAGAAAACATAC
This sequence comes from Rhynchomys soricoides, assembly GCA_019843965.1. NCBI lineage: Eukaryota > Metazoa > Chordata > Mammalia > Rodentia > Muridae > Rhynchomys > Rhynchomys soricoides. Next base: position 3,805,976 of record JADRCH010000061.1, read on the forward strand.
TGGTTGTGTGGCCATGATCTCTTCTAACTCTGGCTGGTGAACAGAAATGAAAGAAGTTATCTTTTTTTTCAATATAGGTAAGTAAGTAGTGCTAATTTCACTAACTTTGATCTTCTATGATGTTCCATAGCACTGTGGCCCATTTCCAGAGTGTCACATGGTCCCTTTTAGTGGGGACAATTCTCTTAGAGGATCTGCAGAAGAGATGCTAACATATGCTGGAACATTGACCATGTGAATTGAGATCTCTCTAATTTATCTCCTGCTAGGATCTGATGGGGATACAGCATAGGACATTATCTGTTCTACCTTCAACTGCTAGATTTCACTTTATAAGATATGAATGATCTCAAACAGCATAGTAAAACTTAAGTGTTCATTAAACAATGTTGTCATAAACCCTTAATGGTCCCCATGTATGCTTTTGAAAATAATTTGGCTTGATCTTTGCTCTTAATTATGAATCATGCTGTGAAATACAATCATGTAGCTAAGTTTTCACAAAACTTTCTCCTTGACACCCAAGGTCTCCCACTAGACTAGACACACTCCATATTTAGCAGCAGTATTTTATTACAACCAATCCAGTGCAGTGACCTTCAAACTGTGAGATGTTATTCCCCAATGAACTGCATTATGCTTATGCAATTCCTTCTCCATACACACTATTGATTTCACCAAACTTAGTAAAATAGAAAATAGATAAGACATAAAGGGTCATATATAAAGATATAATATATAGATAAAATATAGAGATATAAATTCTGGTTACATTTTAGCATATCTAATCGCCATAGAATCCTCCTTGGCTTCTATAATTGAAGCAAATGGTAGAACATGAAGGAAGGACTCAAAACAAAACAGAAACATGCTAAGATAGTAACCAGCTAGCTAAGTTGTCTTCCCTTTCTTCTGTTGCCTTGGCAACAGTTACAGGAAAAACTTATCATTTCAGGCCTATTTTGAAAACATATTTCCTGAACCCTGTAAGTGTGACAAGCACAACAGGCTGCTCATTTGCTAAGTATGACAGTTACGCCAGAAGTTATACCTTTCTCCGTGGTGATAGAAGTCATGGCATGGATGAGAAATGGGAGCCATCTGAATCTTAGGCAACACAGTGAACCTGTCTTCGAATATATTCCCAGTTCTGATGATGCCCTGAGTGCAGTTCTAGCTTCTATGAGGAGGTCAAACAGATATCAGACATGATTCGCATCCCTCAAAGATTGTAACCTAATTCACAAGTCCAAACCACAATCAGCGGTAAGGACAATGCTAAACATACAAGGAGTCAAAGAGCAAGCAATGAATGCCGCATTAATGTAAAGACTCAGTTGACACACTACATAATTCATTCCTCTTTCTTCCCACATATTCATACTTGTATCTTATTTGAGAAGCTTCTATATGATGTCTGTAATATATCAGACCCATGTATAAAATATCTAAGTGTTTATTACATGTGCCTGACTTCTAATTATGTATTCATTTTCCATGATGCCTCCTCTTCTGTGTAGATTCCAATTAATGTGTGTGTACCAGCATTTCTGAACAGAGACTAAAATCTGTTATGTTAGGTCAGGTTTTAGTTAAAGGTTGTAACATCCTGAGCTTGGAGAAAGAGCCAAGACCCTGAAATACACACAGATTAGCTTAAATATCAGCTTGCCCCAGGTAGTTTTTTTTAAAACTCTCATTGTGGACTGGTATGTAATGCCTGGCACATGATTTCTGTAGCTGGCTGTAGTGCACTGAGCTTTGTTGTATGTTTGTTTATGATTGAACTTTTGTAACAAAATAATTTTAGAATGCCTAGGCAGTGCAGTATGTTACCTTCTAAAGCATTGTGAGCATCCTTTTATCACATTGCTGTACAATTCCAGACTTAATTGATTTCTTCGGATGGTCTCCATCACATTTACCACCTGCACTGATATTGTAAAACTGATCCTGTTTGCCTGTGTGTGCATCTGAGCTGTTCCAAGTATTTATGGCTCAGCTCTTCGTGTAATGAGATATTTAGCAAATATGTCTTGTTGATGATTGTTTCCATCTTTAAATCCATCAAGTCATTATGCTGGGAGCAATGCCATGGAGAGCTTGTGGATCTGCAATTTTTTTTTAAAATAAACATATAGAGAAATATCTATTAGCATTATAAGAAGACCTGATATTTTCTATATTCACAAGGCAAGGTCACTACCTCATAAAGAAAACAAGTAGCAACAGCAATTTTGCTTGGCCTTGGAATCAAAAGAATGTGATTGTTTGAATATGCTTGGCTGGGTGGGATCTTACCCTGAAGTCACCACTCCCTTAATCTGTTTGTCTCCTTGAACAGAGGATTCAGCTCCATTCCACTTCCTGGTGCTCCTTTACTCTTTGAACCATACATTTTGTTTTACTCCTTTCAAAGCTTGCTACACTTGATCAAAATGCTCTTTATTAGAGTAAACCATGTCACAGAATCTAAACTGGGTTGTTTTGATACCTCCTTTGTCAATGCGAGGTGACTCTCTTCACCTTAGCCTCAGGCCAACTTTTCAGACAAGGGACAAAAGCAGCCACATTCTTCACCAAAACATCACAAAACAGTCTCTAGTCCACATTCTAAAATTCTTCTACTTTGAACCCTCTAGAACCTGGCTTCCACAGTTCAAATCATCCTCAGCATCAATGTCCTCCATATTTCTACTAGGATGGTCCATTCAACTCCACTTAAAGCATTCTACCACTTCCCAAATCCAAAGTCCCCAAATCCACAGTCCTCCAAATAACACAGTCATGTCTATCACAGCAATATTACAAGACCTGGTACCATCTTCGGTCTCAGTTAGGGTTTCTGTTGCTGTGACGAGACACCATGACCAAGGCAACTCTTACAAAGGCAAACATTTTGTTGGGGCTGGCTTACAGATTCAGAGGTTTAGTCTACTATCATCATAACAGGAAGCATAGAAGCATGCAGGCAGACATGGTACTAGAGAAGGAGCTGAGTTCTGTATCTTCATCTCTAGGCAGTTAGGAGAGGACTGTTCCTTCTACACTGGGTAGAATGTCAAAACCCACCTCCACAGTGTTGTACTTTCTCCAACAAGGCTACACCTACTCCCACAAGGCCACACCTCCTAATAGTGCCACTTCCCATGGGCCAAGGGTATTCAAACTACTACAGTGATGATTACTGAAGTCATTTTTGTTATTTCATCACACACTTTTTCATAGGGAAAGACTTGCACTAGTTCATGTCACAGATTAAGGGCTCTGCATGCCCCCAATTAAACAAGCTTCCCTTACCTCATATGTCTTGCTCTCTAGATTCTCATCTGTTAATAGAGTTTGAATGATGGCATCATTAGAGAGGAGTAGCTAAGTGTATGAAATGTACTGTTTGCAAAAAGAATTACGTTTAATGTCTTGACATCATTTTCTGAAATGAACAGTGTGACAAGAAATGTGTGACACAGATAGGAATTGGTGCTACAAATAAAAATTGAGTTTCAACAAATCTCTCACTTTTCCACTTCTCCATCCTACTCAACGTATTTAATCATAACTTCTTGTCTTCACTCTGGTACTGAGCACAAAGGCATATTAAATGTAGCTTGCCTTTAGCCTTTAGTAGTCTCATTATCTAGGTGACAGAAATCCCAGCTCAGGTACTGTCTACTGTCTATTCTTCTTCCAAAACATTTTAAATACCCCTACTTTCTTCACTATCACTCACAACTTATATAGTTGCAATGACTCTTTAGCTGTCCCTATAGAATGACTCCTCAACCAGATCTATTTTACTATAGGCACTTTATCAAGCTAGCTACCCATCAGTTTTGCTGTTGATGTGTATGAGATTTTAATTCCCAGTTTGGCCTCTGTTTAATCTCAAACCTACTACTGCAATATTTAGAGATGTTCTCCCCAGCAGTCAAGCACTGCCTAGCCAGGCACCTCTCTTTGCTCTGTATTCTAGGAAGTTCTTGTTCTGTATCATGGTCTCTCTCACAAACTTTTGGTCCTTCAATTCCTAAATTCAGTGGTACTTTATCAGCTTAGTCTACTCCCCTACCCCTAACCTCCCTGATCTCTCCTTTGGTACCAGAAGAATATTTTTCAATTACCCTTATCAGGATTCCTAATGTGACTATTGTTTTGTTGACTTCAGTACTCACACCTTTATGGACTAAACTTCTGTATTACTTCAGAGCTGGGCAGGGTGACCAGTAGAATAGCATGAGTGACATATTGTGTCTCTTTGACTAGGTCACTTATAAAATACATTGAAGTTTCAACATTGTCTTCTTTGGACATGCTGAGACATACAGCATAAGTACACTCATGTAGCATGATGGAGGGACCAATATGGATAGTTGCTTATTGGCCAACACCAACTTGCAGCTATGTGAATGAGCTCCCCATGGTAAATCTTCCAACTAATCAAATTAAGATGAACACCCACCTGAGAAGTTCTGAGTGAGAACTATTTATCTAAGACAGCTACAAGAACAAAATCCTGATTCACAGAATTATTTTAAAAAGAGATAATGGTAGCTAATATTTTAAGCCATAATTTTTGGGGGTAGGGGTGGAATTTTTAAAATAATAAATGAGAAAATGATGATATACAAGTTTCTTCCCCAACTGTATTGCAAGGCCTGCAGGGGTGAAATATTCGTTAGGAATTTTAGAGTCTAGGCAACAATGTGGCTATCCTTCACAGCTTCTTTAGATTGTGTCTTTGAAATTTAGAGAAAGAACCATCATTTTACTTTACACTTGCATTAACTTTATATGCAATTACACATAGGAGATAGACACCTACCAAGACAGTTACACATAGGAGATAAACACCTACCAAGACAGTTACACATAAGAGATAGACACCTACCAAGATAGTTACACATAGGAGATAGACACCTACCAAGACAGTTACACATAGGGGGATAGATACCTACCAAGACAGTTACACATAGGGAGATAGATACCTACCAAGACAGTTACACATAGGGAGATAGATACCTACCATGAAAATTTTGAAGACGTAAAACATTCTACTCAAGCTGCAAAGTGAAAAGTCAATATTTTGCCTTTCTACACTTGGGTTTTAAGTGAGTCAATGTCAGTGAGAGGATTTAACAAGCTGTAAAATGCTCTGTGGGCCCAGGGCATTATGGCTTGTACCAATTTATTTCCCAGTGAAAGTTTTAAAAGGAGAATTTAGTACCTCTACTGTAGTACTTCCCTTGATTTTCTAGAATGAGAAACTAGACAGACTTGGTATTGTGATATAAACAGCCTTTGAAACTCAAGAACCAGGAAAATGAAGGAAAATTGTGGCATCAAGACCTGCTGTGGTTTGACTCCTTGTCTTCTAGTACATTCGTCTACTGAGTTTTTACTCCAAGCTGATAGAGTTAAGAAGTGTGGACTTTCACATCCTCAGCGAGGTAACTCAGTCACAAAAGAATGAACAAAGTATGTACTCACTGATAAGTGGTTATTAGCCCAAAAGTTTGGAATACCCAAGAGTCACTTCACAGCAACCATTGAGCTGAGTGTAAGGTCCCAGATGGAGGACTTGGAGAAGGGACTGAAGGAGCTGAGGGAGTTGGCAGCCCCGTGGAGGGAGCAACAGTGTCCACTGGCCTAACCTCCCAATGCTTCTGGAGAGTGGATCACCAACCAAAGAATACACATGGAGGGGCCCATGGTGCTGGCCACATATGTGGCAGAGGAGGGTCTTGATAGCCATCAGGTGGGGACAGGCCTTTGGACCCGAGGGTGTTAGATGCCCCAGTATAGGAGAATGCCAAGGAGGGAAGATGAGAGTGGGTGGGTGAGTAGGTAGGGGAATACCCCCATAGAGGCAAGGGGAGGGGGAGGGAATAGGAAGGTTCCAAAGGGGAGATCTGGAAAGGGGGAAACATTTGAAATGTAAATAAAGTATCAAAAATAAAACTTAAAGGAAGAAAGAAAGAAAGAAGGAAGGAAGGAAGAAAGGAAGGGAAGAAGGAAGGAAAGAAGGAAGAAAGAAAGGAAGGAAGGAAGAAAGGAAGAAAGGAAGGAAGGAAGGAAGGAAGGAAGGAAGGAAGGAAGGGTGGCCTATGGTTTGGCTATGTCATGAAGGTTCTGCCCTTGTCAGGAGAGTTAGTGCCCTAAATTCCTGATGATGTTTGTTAGGACTTTCTTGTCCACTTAACATGGGCTGGTAAAGGGCATGGCTAAAGGCATCCAAATGTGAAGCATATGTTGAAAGTGCTCACATCTGAAACTTTGATTCTTCAGACTCCAGCACTATGGGAAATTATTTTCTATCTATTTTATAAATTCTCCTGGTGCCATTATGCATCCTGCAGATGTCCCTTTAAAGTTGTATTATATGAGGTCTCTAAAGGGAAAAATGTTTCACTCAAGTGGGTAATTCAGGAGAATTTAGAAAGTTAAAGGAAATAAAAGTGGAGAAACATACATTGAGACCCAGTGAAAGTAGATACATAGATGGGACCCAGTAGCAAATGTACTCTTTGGTAGACAATTCAGCCAAGTTGTTTCAGCCTATCTGGGAGAAACAGCAAAAATTAGTTCGTGTGTGTGTGTGTGTGTGTGTGTGTGTGTGTGTGTGTGTGTGACAGAAGCCAATGTCACATGTCCCTTCTCTACTACTCTCTTATTTTTTGAGATAGTGTCTTTCATTAAATGAGCTCCCCGACTCCCTGATTGGCTAGTATGATACCAAAATAGGAACAATATACCTCACAGGTTAAGGATTCTGTTTGCAGTTAACACAGGAATAACTTCCTATTTTTCCTATGTAAGTCCTTGCAAGTTAAAGTTTCCATTTGTAATTAAGAATAATTCCTGTTTCTTAGATCTGATGTAAGCTGATTGCAGCTCTCTTGTGCCTTGGAACTCCTTGTCTCTCCTATAAAAGGGTTCTTAAGAGGACAACAGGGGCTGACTTCTCAAATCCTGACTTAGGGTGAGACTGCCAGCTGGTTTAACTGGAAAATCATGGATTTGGTCTTTGCTCCTCACGATTCTTAGATCTAACACTAGACTGATCAGCCAGAGCCCCAGGAATGATCCTGTCTCCATCATGGCCCCCAGCACTAGCACTAAAGGTGTATTACAGTGCTTTCTACATGGATGCTGGAGATCTGAACTCGTCCTTCTGTTTGCAAGGCTGGCCCTATCTCATAGAACCATCCCCCCATGCTCAGGAATCTGTTGTCAGACGTCACTCTCCTATTGTGTTTTAGTCTTCTGTTTATGCTCCGCACTACCTAGGTCAAGTCTAAGGTCAGGAAGTCAGGGCAACATGATTACAACTATTCAACTTCCTTGGACTCAGAGCAGGATTGTGGGGACTAGAGAAATAAGCAGGCAGTGGAAAATACCTAGCTCAAAATGTAGTTATACAATGTAAAAATAATGACAGTGCTGTTTAGTAGACATGGAAACTAGAGGTACAGTCCACAGAAGTACAAGGACAGGGGTCATATGAGAAACAACCTCGGATTCAGTACAAAAGGGGGGGGAGACAATACACTTGGATAAATGAGTATTAAAAGGCAAGTTTTCTTTGTTTTTAATCATGTAAGAGTAAGTTATAATCTAAAGAAACTATTAAATACATAACTAAATGCAGGGAGCAAGTGAAGTCTCAAAGAGGATGGCATATATGCCCGTGGTCAGGTGTGATGCTGTGCAGAAGATATCTACTGTAGCTTTGTCCCCTTCACATAAATGTTTACAGCCAGAAGACTGGTCTCCAACCTAGATGAGTTGAAGCTGCCTCCTTATTTATGTGTATATAATAACACCTCCTAACCCATACGTTAGAGGCAACCCTGCCTCCTTGTTAATCTGTATTTATTAACCCTTACCTACTATTCATTTGTATTTAACATCCCTGCCTCATTGTTCATGTGTATGTAGTAACCCTGCTTCCCTGTTCATGTTTATGTAGTAAGCCTGCCTCATTGTTCATCTGTATGAAGTAAGCCTGCCTCATTGTTCATGTGTATGAAGTGAGCCTGTCCCCCTGTTCATGTGTATGTAGTAAGCCTGCCTCCCTGTTCATGTGTATGAAGTAAGCCTGCCTCCCTGTTCATGTGTATGTAGTAAGCCTGCCTCCCAGTTCATGTGTATGTAGTAACCCTGCCTCACTGTTCATGTGTATGTAGTATCCCTGCCTCCCTGTTCATGTGTATGTAGTAACCCTGCCTC
>JADRCH010000061.1:3814681-3883324 GCA_019843965.1 Rhynchomys soricoides
GTAGTAACCCTGCCTCCCTGTTCATGTGTATGTAGTAACCCTGCCTCATTGTTCATGTGTATGTAGTATCCCTGCCTCCCTGTTCATGTGTATGTAATAACCCTGCCTCCCTGTTCTACTGTATGCAATAAACACACTGAGCTTCTGGTTTGCTACAGCATCTCTATCAGAGAGTCCAGTCTACTGGATCCCACCTTTTGGGTGTGACCTTATTTGTGTTTTCTTCAATACCCACTGTACCATACCAGATCAGGTCAATCCTCAAAACTATGTAAAATATGTGGAATCTATCCTATGCTCTGTTGTTTAAACTGTCAAGAGAAAACTTCCTAGCTATTTGGCTATAGAAGCATGTGCCCTTACCTCAGAAATTTGAAAAATATCCCTAGAAACAAACCCCGAGTCAAGATGACAGCATCATTTCTGTATCCATGTACCACTTTTTGACATGAACGCAGTATTTTTTTAGAAAAAGTTTACTAGCCCTAGTTTATGATATGAATAAAGGTTCATATTTTAGTAGTTAACGTAACCCTCAAACATCTTTCCTATTTGAACCATACAATTTATTCAAGGTTATAAAAGAAATTAATTTTTAGACACATAACTTGTACAAAAAGATGCTAAAGGGCATTTTAGTTTAGTTCTTGCAATATCTTTACTACAAAGCTTTAAATAGTGATTAGCAGTTCCTCATCACAGGAAAGCCTGTACTTTTCTCATGGTTTGTATAGGTTTGCAGAACTTACCATAAATATGTATGTATGCTGTGGTCTTAATGTGCCCTCATTACGTCAATGTGACAAGATAATCCCACAAATATTCCTAAATTGCATGGCTGAATTTAGAGACTTTTCCAGGATTATGTAAGTCCCAACAGAAGTCTCTTAGTTGCGTGCCCAGAGATCACAGGTTTTTTTTAGACAGGTTCCTTGCCTAATTTAGACCAATTGACTTAAACTGTTCAAATTATAGCAAACCTTTTAAATCATTGCAGTGCATGTCAATGGTCTCCATGCACTGTGACTGGAATTTATGAGTGTCATTTTATCAGAAACAAATCTCTGTAATGTTTTCTGCTTCAGATTTGAGCATCTTTTCTACCAATGATGGAGGCTAGTGAAGCAGATGAGGTTTCTCCCTTCTCAGTGTCTGCACACTCTGTCTCCCGGCTTTTTCTTCATACTCATCTCCTCTGTTCACTGGACTAATAGTAAAATCTCAGGGTTTTTATTTCACAAAAAAGAAACTTTCTGCTTCTGCTGATCCAGTGGTCCTCACACTTGAGTGGGTACCAAATTCTCCCAGAAGTCTTCCTTAAAGCACAATTCTTCCTGAAGTTCCTGATTCAAAAGCCTGAAATGTGGCCCAAGGACTTGCATTGTGGTTACTTCCCCAGTGATGCTAAAGCTGTTGGTCCAGGATAGGTCTACACTCTGTTAGTCTCACTACCTTCAGGAAGTTTATGATCTTTAAGTCACTGCCAGGTTAAGATAACTGTTCCAAGCTCAGAGTCCTGTGACATTTCTCTCATAAATTCTATCGTTACATATAGTGCTGCAATAAACATGGATGTGCAAGTGTTTCTGTGGTGTGAGTGTGTTTTATGAGCGCAGCTAGAGACCATCATGAAAAGCCAAATAAGCTAGACTTGGGAACACAAATATTGTATAGTTTTTTTCATTTGCAGATCGTAAATTATATATAGATATGTAAAGTCACAAACACACAGAGAGAGACAGAAAGAGAGACAGAGAGAGAGACATGGAAATGCAGGAAAGTAACAGGAGAAAATTGGTAGAGGAAAAGGAAGCAGAAGTTATGATGGCTGAAAATGGTCAGAATACTTATTCTTGAAACTACCATAAAACCCAGTACTTTGTACAATATATGCCGAAGAGAAAGTCTAGTTTCTCTGACCACGTGTCTTTATTTCAGCTCCATGGATTCGTATCATCTGCCTGAGTATTGCATCTTTAGCAATTTGTGATTTGCTCTGACAGTGAGAAAGTAAACTAAGACACAAAGCAATTCTATTCATTCCGGTGAGTTTGGTAGAACACCTTATTATATACATATTAGTCTTACCGCTCTCTTCATGCATGGGATATGGCTACTCAACAGTCATAATAAAACCACAAAGGACATCATGCTTTTAATCACGAAGCCCTCTGTCTGAACTACTGCTGTCAAAATTGCAGGTTTAGTATTATGTTAATTTATGTATATGAATATAGAACATATAAAGCTTCGGATAGCTGTCCTAGATGATGAGGAATATGTACATTTATTTTGCCCTGGCTACTTCTCTAGTGAGAAGATGCCAGAAGCCAGTGACTTCAGCTCATTTAAAGACTGCTCACATTGAAAAACAAACAAATGAACATGCTTGGTTGTTTAGTAGACAGCAGCCTTTGATGATGGCAACAGCTTTTAGTTACTGGTTTTGAAGACACTTCAGGATAATCAAGCTCTACCTTAATATTCTAGAAAGCAGACAATTATTTGCACATCTGCCTAGTTTTATCAGGACATAAACAGAGTTTCATACACATGCTTGTACATGCACATGCATATGTGTGTTTATGGGGGAGATGTTCCTGTCACTAAATACTTTTCCCTTAGGGTTTGTACAAGCACTTATTGCTTATAAATGGCCAATTCCAGTTGAAGGAATAATTATTTTGAGAGACGGTTTAGAGGAATAACCATGTACAGAACTTAAAATAATCATAAAAAATAACCAGTTTCTGGATGGGGGAAGAATTTTTAACATTTTGCATAATGATGATTTCTGACCCAGAAACTCCAAGTTCATTATTTTCTCATAGGATAACACCTTCAGGTTTATCCAACATCTAAACCCAACAAATTTTTGGGAGGACAGTCTAAAGAGTCACCCTGACTCTTGATCTTCTGAATTAAAGAAATCATTTTGCGTATTTCTAGTGCTCTCTTTTTTTAAGACCCAGGAAATGAGAATCCCAAGCAATTTGGAAAGAATGCTGTTTATTGCACTGCCATCTTGGGGGCCCAGGCCATAGGTATCATCTATCTCTGCCTCTGGTACCAATCTCATTCCTTTTCAATTTCACATTTAACTCCAGGGTCTCATTCACACACTCATAATCCCTGATAGAAAGCTCTGCCTTGGGATCAAAGAACTATCTGGTAATTACATGATATAACCAGAGGCCACAGCAAGCAAGGAGATACAAAGTTTAGTTTGGGAAAAAAGACTCAGAGAACATGGTCCATAGCGTTGACAATAAGCCACTGTGTTCGCTCAGTTACTGAGTCACACACCAAACTTCAAAACAGAGACATGATGGGCTTCCTTGAGGAATTATGCATGTGAATTAAAATCCATCATCTTCATAGGTGGTACATTAGTAGAAGCCTATACTTACTAACATCGTCAGTAGCTTTTCTGCTTAAGCAGTGGCAAGCCAATTAAAATGGCCACCAGAGCAGAGCCAAACAGCATTTAATTACTTCAATTAATGTCATATTTAATTTGAAAGTACAATGGAAGATGTTCTGTACTGCACCCTGGAAATCTTCATTCAGCTTGTAGATTTTATAAAGTATATCTGCATTTTAAAAGAAAGGCTAGCATTAATCTGCTTATATTCCAAAACAAGTCTTTCAGGTTTTTATGTCTTCAATGTTCATCATTTTAAGCCAGCTCCTGCAACCATATTTTCATGAAATTGTGAGAAGGGACTCATATTTAGAAATGAAATCTCAAAGCAAATTGCAAGTTATTAGAGATCTAAGTTAAACATGTCTTCAAGGGACAAATGATGGAGTTAGCGTTCAGTTACTGGTTTACCAACCTTGCTGAACCTATTGTATTACGTAACATAAAGTCATGGAGTAGAAAGATGTGGTGGTAATTTTTAAGTCTATTGTAAAGAGATATTAGCAAGTGTAATACAAACACTTCTGTGCTTCCCCGACATTAATTCAGCTCATGATTAGATTGATTTATGCTATCTGTTTCTGTCCTGACCTTCAAACAGTAAAAATTCAGGCAAGCCTATATACAAAGTTTATGTAACTCTTCACATATAAAGTAAGAATAAGTATTTTAAAATTCTGTACATTGTGGAAGGAAGGATGAGTGGCTAAGATAACTGGGCCCTCTTGCAAAGGCAATGTTTCTAGCACTCATAAGGCAGCTCAAAACTACCTATAACTCAGGTCCCAAAGGTTGTGACATCCTCTTCTGGCTTCTGTGAACATATATGCACACATATACACACATATGCACACATACACATACATAGACAAATGCTCATACATACAAAAACAAATAAATCTTTAAAAATACAGCTTAAAATCTTACTTTGAAAAGGATATAAAAATGAAAGCATATGAAAATATGCATAAGCATAACAGTTATCACAGAAGTGAAAAAAGCAAAGATAATTTCTTAATTCTCACACAGTTTGTCCTACTGAAAAATAGATTATTATGACAGTATTAGGTTTGGCAAAAGTTACTGATACTTCAGAAGCCTGTACACAGTGACACAACTCTGCAGAGTGCCTGAAATTATGACTGTCCATAGCCTTCACCTAGAAGTTACACTTCAGCTTTATCACATACAAATAACTAGGACATGTATTGGGACACAGATTTAAGTCTCCATAAAAGCTTTTTATGAACGTTAGTTTTATATTTTGAAGACTGAACTTTACCTAGTCAGGAAAAGCCTTATCCCCCTGGGCCATGATCTCTTGCTCTACATTTATCTGTACTAAAATATTTTTCCCTATCACTTGGGAATAATCTGTAAACATAGTCTTCTCCAGATCTTGACATAAATCAATGTGTTCTCCCTGAATTTTATTTGAAGAAGTCCTTGGGAGGCAGTAGCATTTATTGACATAGACTTGTCCATTGGAATCAAGAGACTTGGGGTTAATTTTACTTTGTACGTTTATTCATGTAAATGCCCTAACTTTGTGCCTAACACATATTGAACATAAGAGTCTATAGCTTAAGTATCACAGAAACACTTGAGAGGGAGAAGAAACCAACCACAAAGGGGTGGGGGGAGGGAGCTGGGAAGGAAAGGAGATGGGGGGGGGGTACAGAGACGGGAACATGATCGGGTGTTGAGTAGGGGAAAAGATCTGAAATTCCTGAGGGCCAACAGAAAGAAGGGAAACATGCAACCTTAGGAGGCAGGAGGTTGGGGGACCCTCCAGAATGTACCAGAGACCTGGGAGGTGAGAAACTCTCAGAACTCAAAGAGAAGGACCTTAGATGAAATGCCCTACATTGGGGAGAGGGAACTTGTAGAACCTACCTCCGGCAAAAAGACAGGGCATCAAGTTGCCATCCCACAGTCAAAACTCTGACCCATAGTTGTTCCTGTCTGAAAGAACTACAGGGATGGAAATGGAGAGGAGCCTGAGGAAAAGAAGGTGCAGTGACAGGCCCAAAGTGGAATCCAGCTCAAGGGGAGGCCCCAAGACCTGACACTATTACTGAGGCTATGGAGCACTCACAAAAAGGAACCTATCATGACAGACCTCCGAAAGACCTAACAAGCAGCTGAGAGAGTCAGATGCAGATATTTGTATCCAACCAATGGACAGAAGCTGCTGATCCCTATGGTTGGATTAGGGGAAAGCTGGAAGAGGCAGGGGAGGAGGGAGGTTCTGTGAGAGGACCAGCAGTCTCGATTAACCTGGACCCCGGGTTAATTGAGATACTGAAACACTGACCAGGCAGCATATGACAGCTGATATGGGGCCTCCAGCACATATGCAGTGGAGGACTGCTGAGTCTGGGTTTAGTCCGAGAGGATGGACCTAACTCTCAAGAGACTAGAGGCCCCAGGGAGTTTAGAGGTCTGGTGGGGTTGGTGTGGGAGTGAGGGATGGGGATATCTTTGTGGAGACAGGGGTTTGGGGAGGAGGTGTGGGATGTGGAACAGTCGGAGGGTGGACCAGGAGGGGAATAAAATCTGGAGTTTAAAATTAATTAAATAAAAGAATTTAAAAATTGACAGAATATTGATATAATTAAACATTTAAAAATAAAATTTGAAGAATTAAAAAAGAAAAGAAAAGAAAATTAGCTCCAATATGCCCCATATGTTGTCACCCATGAAAGCATAAAGGGACAGATAACTAATCACCTCAGCTGACGTTACATGCTTGGGAAAGATAGTTTTTGTTCTTAGGTCCTAGATTCAAACTTGGCTTTAGTTGACACTTTCTTGACTTCTAATTTTAAAAGTCCACCATTCTAGAGAGCAACCTTCACTCCCAGTATGTTTGATTCTGTCCATGACCCCAGCTGAAGCATGAAAATCTTTGTATAAGCAATGTAAATTGTGTTCCCTATTGATTACCCATGCCAACTGGAAGATAACTTAACTACTTACAGGTGAATCTATGAAGTAAGTAATGACACTATATATCATTTGTTCATTTGGTTTTTCTTTCCTTAATTCCCCTCCCCCCTTCTCTGGCCATACAGTGATTTGAATAAATCCTTCTAAAAATTTTTTTTGATTTTACATGTCTCTCTCTCTCTCTCTCTCTCTCTCTCTCTGTGTGTGTGTGTGTGTGTGTGTGTGTGGTGTGTGTGTACTCACAGCTTATATGTGAATGTCAGGGGGCAATTTGTGATAGTTGTTTCTCCTCTTTACCACATGGATTTCCAGGATGAAATTCACCTCATCAGATTTGAAAGCAAAAGCCTTTACTTACAGACTCACCCATCTCTCGAGCCTCCAAATCTTTTTATTCTTTAAAGGTTACATTCACAGATAGTAATAAATAAAAATGAAGAAAGAAAAAATATTTCTGCTTATCTAAGAGAAATAATCTTATCACCTGACTAGTTCGGCAGTAGACTGCTGGCTTCAGATAGTAGACACAGAGATTCTCCATAAAAATGAGTCTATTGGAGGATCTGCCCTGGGACCATCACTGGTCAAGCAGTTGGATTATGAGTCATAGGTGCACTCTGGTAGGTTGAGGCAAGGAAAAGCCTTGTAAGGCCCAAAGAAGTTTCTAGAAGTTAAAAACAAAACAAAACAAACAAAAAAACAAAAACAAAAAAAACCAAAAAACAAAAACCAGTTCTGGAGTCACAGATGCTATGGAGAATTGTTACATAAAGAAATGCCCCTCCTTGCCATATCATGCTTAAAAAATAAACTTTCAACAGAGGAGAGCTTTGTTAGGAAAGGGGTCCAAGAAGTCCTCAATGTGACAGCTCCTGTTATCCGCCACCTGTAGGCCACACAGATAGTGTCAGATGTGCCAAAACATCTGGTGGGGTTACAAGGTCCTTATGATGGTAGTTCTTACTAACTTATGAGCATTAGACTCCTCTTCTTCTTTTCCTTCCTCAGCACCAGCTCAACCTTGATTCTAATGTAACTCTACTTCGATATTAACAAGCTCCATGAGAGCAGCAACCTTGGGTTTGCAAAGTTTATGCCCCAAATTACACTCTCCATAATTTTTGCCAACTGATGAAAGCTAATTTTGAGAATCAATAAGCATGGCTAGCTGTCTATCTTTCTTTTTAAAACAAATTTTATATGGATCAGTATCTTGCCTACATGTATGTCTATGTGCCATGTGTGTGCTTAGTGCCCACAGAGGGCAGAAGAAGGCATCAAATCCCCTGATCTTGGAGATAAAAACAGCATGTGGGTGCTGGGAAAAAAAACATGTTTGGGGGGAGAGCAGCCAATGTTCTTAACCAATGAGCCATCTCTCCACCCACAGACTTTCTTTTATTAATTGCATAATTTTTAGGATCAAGGCTGGAGAGCTAGAGAGATGGTTCAGTGGTTAAGAGCATTGACTGCTCTTCCAGAAGTCCAGAGTTCAATTCCCAGCACCCACATGGTGGCTCACAACCATCTATAATGGGATCTGATGCCTTTTCTGGTGTGTCTGAAGACATCGACAATGTACTCACATATCTAAAATAAATAAATCTTTAAAAATAAATAAATCTAAAATATAATCACGCTGAACTTGTTAAAAAGGAAAAAGATCAAGGATGAAGTTGAATAAGCATATCTATCTGTTACCCTAATGACATGGAGGCTAGGCAGGAGAAAAGGGAATCAAAGATGAAAATCCCCGTGCAGCCATCTTCCTAAGCATCATTTGAGGCATCAATATGTCAGTTTCCTCAGAGACAAGAACCATGATCCATATTATTAGTAGCCTGGAGATGATAAATTAATAATACTTTCAAAGAGTGTAAATTTTAAGCATCACAGCAGAAAATTCTCCTAGTTGGCTGTAACTTTTTTCAAACTCTGGCCTTCCATGGATAGATTAAAAATAAGCCAGCCCTCCTCATTCAACAAGTGATAAAGATCCACAGGTGATTTGCAATTAATGGTGGTATTAAAGATGAGACCGGACAGATGCTGTGGACTCCAGTTCCCAGGAGAAAACTGGACTTATGTCAAAGATTATCTGAGTACAATTTCAATGGCTGTGCAGTGCTAGAATAGTGCAGGTCTGGAATCAAATCATCTTTGACTGTCTTTAGCTTCCTTAGCAGCTTTCCTTGGTCACCTCTGGGACTTCTAACTAGGCCAATTCTTTTGGGATATACAAATAGTGAGATATCCCAAAATTGGCTTTTGTCCAAGCCAAAGTGAAAAATATGATCAGATACTCTCTGAGGATACTAGTAGGAAATTGGGCTTTGAGAAACTTTAGTGTAAAAGCTTTGCTATAACCTATATACCTGATACTCCATCCATGTATTTTAAAACACCTTGGTTTATGTCTTTCCTTGGTTTGATACTAAAAAGACTTCATGAAACTGTAACCTGCGGAAAGACAGTATTTAATGCAATGTAAATCTGTATCCACAGGCTCTTGTCACTCATATTTGGCTCCCAAATAAGCTGTCTCCTATTAAGGTGAGAACTGGTTTTATATCAGTGGGCTTAACTGACACAAAGCTAATGATAGAACTGATGACAGTAAATACCATCAGTTACTCCTCCTTACCCCAGAGCTAACAAAACTAAAAAGTAAGCTGACAATATGTAGTGACAATTATACCTTCTTGACCAGAAAGCTGAAAGCTAAGCTGGTGACAATAAATAGTTAGTTATGAGCCCATCCTGTCTTACATGCATCTGAGACCTGGGCTTCACAGTGTAACCCACAGCTCACCACAAGTGACACCAAAGAATACTGAAGTTAAATACTTTCTCACTGATAGTCCTAAAGAGTAGAGTGAAGATTTCACACCCACGGATTGTGTCACTCTGAAGGAGGGCAGCTGTCAGTCTGTAGTGGGAAGTACAAGGAACAAAGGTGTTGTGCAATTGTACCCTTCCCTAGGTGATGACTACATCCTTCATTTACTTTATTTAAAAATGTAACTTTTTCATCTCCTCCTCTTTTCCTCTTCCTATTGAAGACAGCAGTCATAGTCTTAAGCCTGCTTGCTTTGACATTCAAGAAACTCACTTATTTTTCTCTGGAGCCCCACCACCATGCAGATGCCTACAGATTTCCCCCACAATCCTCCAGGGTCTCCTGACTTCTTACTTGGAAGTACAACATCCCCTTTTTTCATCTCTCTCTCCTCTTGGCAACTACTGACATATCCAGTTTGTCTGCACTGTGTTCTCAAACTCTGAGAACACCTTCCTAGATTTCCCTTTCATGTCTGTTTTTTAAATTCTCTCATCTGTGAGACCAAGAACCTGCAAAAGGGACTCTGTGCCCTCAGTGCCCCAACCATCAAATCAACACATAGAACATATCTTTGCTTCCTGAATTTTCCTTCATGCACATGCCAATCAAACACCTCAGCATGAAACAAGGTCACCATGTGGCATCTCACCTCATCTATAGTCAGCCCTGCCCCTTGGTCTGCCTTTACCAAACTCAACACTTGTTTCCAGAAATAAAGTTCTGTGGTTAAGATAGACCTATAACTGATGCCTAGAGATGAGACTAAAAGTTTAAAAAAGATCATATATGTGTGTGTGTGTGTGTGTGTGTGTGTGTGTGTATGATGTATATGTATATATATATATAATACAGGAAGAAACTTCAGATAAGAGAGGGTAAGAAAACACCTGTGATGTGAAAGAACATGGAGTTAGCAATATTGGAAGCTAAGAGTTTAATTATGGGTAGCAACAGAGGGTAGATAAAAGGGCAGGGTGGGGGGCAAGTTAACCGGAATTTAGGGTATATGAAGAATCCCTATGGGCTCCACTAGTTTATAAACTATTTAAAAATATTTTTTTTAAAGAGGGGTTTGAGCAGAAGTACACATATTGATGAATAATGCTGCTCCCAGAAGACATGGGTTATTAAATAAATATCTTAGTGTTAGACATGATACATCTCTCTGAGTTATTGGCCAAAGGGGCCCCAAAGGCCTCTCAAAATACCATAGACTATTGCCTTTTTTCTGGGTTGACCGAGGGTCCTAACTAGATGGTTAAGACTTTATTGTTAAAGACCAATTTGGGTTGCAGGACACAGGGAATGTTTTTATCTAACCAGGAAACTTTCTTAACTGCTAGGTAGTTTTCATAGTTCCAGAGGTGTTGTGTAGCCTGCTGAGGAAGAAGAGACACCATAGAGCTTATGCAGTGTTGGTCCTTGCAAGTTTCAATATTTACTTGTCAGGCAAGACTTGGCTACTGGGACAATTGTGACCAAATTGTTTATGGAGTAGACAATTGCTCTCTTGATTAGATTTGAGCTTTGTTCACAAGAGGAATCCATACTTAGAACTGTAAACATGATTTTAAAAATCACTAGGAAAGTCATAGGCTCTAGGAAATAAACCTACCAATGTTTTGGTAACCATTCATGTTTTCAACTGTCTTATAAATATTGATACTTGTATCCACAGACTCAACCTTGGTCAGACAAGCTTCATATTGCAGTGAGTGAGGGTGAAGGCAGAGATACATTACTATTCAAAATGTTAAGAATAAGCAGATGCTAATGCTCAGACATAGAGAAGGCATCTCTATTAACCTCAGTTTTTCAAGGCTCAAGGAAGATCACAAAAGAGTGGGAAAAAGAGAGTGTAAGTCTGGAGAATAGAGAGACATGTGAAATGCTGTCTTCTAGATACAACATGGCTATTGTACACATAAACTCATAGCAGCTGCATAAAACAAGATCAAACCAGTTAAAACTTCCATCATGGAAGGAAGAGGGACTCCCAAGGTCATGCCATTAGCTCAAGAATTCCTTGTTGGTAGTTGATGGCTGCTGAAGAAGAGAAAGGAACTTTTCTTCGGGAGTGTGTTCACTGTTCCCCAGTGGATGACCCCACACCCACGCAACACTACCTTGACTCTGTAGGTTACAGTGGTGGAATAAACACAAAAGAAGAATATGAAATTGGGAGGGAGTTGTGA
Source organism: Rhynchomys soricoides (assembly GCA_019843965.1). Classification (NCBI taxonomy): domain Eukaryota; kingdom Metazoa; phylum Chordata; class Mammalia; order Rodentia; family Muridae; genus Rhynchomys; species Rhynchomys soricoides. Next base: position 3,826,095 of record JADRCH010000061.1, read on the forward strand.
TGGACAGTCTTTGAGGGAAGTGATGGAGAGAGCTAGTGATGGATGTGATCAAGATCCCTTCCCTATACTTGTGGAATTTTCAGAGGATAAAAAACAAAAGTGTGAAGGTAATTTTAATATGGTCAGAGTATCCATGAAAACCCTGGTGATATCTCTACTATAGGAATAAAACTCAGCTGCAAAGGTTTTACTGACTCTTTAAACTGTCTGGTTTTCATGTCAGGACAACTGATGATTCAGATGGCTTATACTCATTTACATAATACAAAAGATTTTTTTTCATGTGAACAGTCTAATTGCAAAATAAGCCAAATGTGTTGCAAATTGAAAGGAAAAGCCAATAGTTTTTATAAACAGAAGTAGCATCAAAAATCACATTACAGAATTCATGTATTAGTCCAACATCTTCTTCCAGTGACCAGCAGGTCTAAAGTGCTGAGCTAAGTACTCTGATTTTTGTTGAGACAATTGTAACTAGTTGTAATTCTATTTCATTCTGGAAATGACTGTACTTAGAAATATATTTTGTCTTCCTTAAAATTGTGTTTATGTTTTCAATAACATGACATTGCATTCTCTCTCTGTGCCTGTCTGTCTGTCTGTCTGTTCATGAGTGTGTATAGGTACATGCTTTGCCACACATGTGTTAGTGCATATATGAAGGTCAGGTCAACTTCAGGTATCTTCTGCAAGTCTCTTTCTACCTGAAACCTAGAACTCATTGGTTTCTCTTGACTTGCTGGCTAGTGAGCTCTGGGGATCTACCTACCTCCATCTTCTTGGTGCCAGAACTACAGACATATGTCTCAATGCCTGGCTCTTTGCTTGGTTTTTTGGAATACGATCTCAGGTCCTCATGAACAACAGGCACTTTAGGACTGAGTCACCTCTGCAACCTCCCCCACCCATTATAAGTGTTATGCCATATTGTTCTTTAAGTTAGTAATAACAGTATAAATTTGAAAGGCTTGGAGATTTCAATGAAGTCTTGCTGGAGTGTGTCCTCATTTAAATGAGCCTAAACTCTATGTTGAGCTTCTAACTTCTTCACTTCAAACTAAAAGGAGACCAGAAGAAAATAGCAAATTATTATGTAAAGTTGATAGCCAAGACTCATTGTCTAATATGTTGGAATAAAGTACACAAAAAGAACAAAGTGGATGAATCAAAGTATTTGAATTAGCAAATAATGGCAATAGTTTTAGAGAGTGTAAAATAGCAAAATTCAAGCTATGGACTATCGAAAATATTTGAAAGATTGATGTTTGGAGTTTATAAACTCTTCCACTTTGGTATTTTTTCAAAGTGCAATTTCTTGCCTGAAAAACAAGTTTTAAATATGGAATTGTTGCATGTAAGTTCACATAAATAGATAGAGTTTCTCTGTGAGTTTGGAAATATCTGCATGGTAATACACAGGTAAAATCAATCCCTTGGATTTGGTCCTTTTGACTGAATATTTGTTTAAAACAGGAGCTCAATGAAGAAAACTGAGTCTAGTTTATAATGAGCTGAGAGCTCTAGAGCTTTTCATTTCTAAGGGAGTTTCACCTTTGAAACTGAACCAAATTTCAAGATATCAAAACAAAATTATGGTTTTTCATTTAATCTTATTAGACAAGAAGCTATTTTAGGGCATGTATCATCAGTTTTCAATTGGATAAATTTAGCTCCCAGGTGTTTTCACAATATTTCCCAAGTAGGAAGAAGTGATTTCAGTGCATTCTGAACTTTCCTTTAGAAGAAACCCTCTTAGCCCGGCAGTGGTGGTGCATGCCTTTAATCCCAGCACTTGGGAGGCAGAGACAGAAGGATTTCTGAGTTCGAGACTATCCTGGTATACAGAGTGAGTTCCAGGACAACCAGGGCTATACAGAGAAACCCTGTCTTGAAAAAACAAACAAACAAACAAACAAACAAAATAAAAGAAACCCTCTTTCCATCCTATTGAGTTCTAAAGCTAGGCAAGAAGTCTTTGTGGATGAAGTGCTCCCTGCACAATTGTTAAGGACCTAGCATTTATGTAAATGTCTGGTGGTTTTGGAGCCTGGCCTGTGAGCCCTGCAATTGGTGGAACAAAGGCAAGAACTCCCCACAGTGAACAGGCTAGCAAGACTGTCTGAGTTAAGTGCCCTCAATATTGTTATTTACATTGTTTTAGCAAGCCTCATTTAACTAAACAAGAAAAATTCATAATTAGATTATTTTCATAGATGAGAGTTTAGAGTCATTTTTGACTATTTACATAACATTTTTGCAGTTAAGATGAAGAGACATCTTGGCTCCTTCTTTTCTAAGAGCGATAGTAAGAGGAGGAAGAATGTGTACAAGCTGTGGATAGTATGAAGTCCAACCTCAATTCCTGTGACAACCATAGCTTTACAAGTAGATGGAGATAAAGGCCAAAAGAGAAGCTTTAAACTATTCCAGAGCAGAAAATAATATGGAAATTTTTCTCTATGTATAAAGGCACATTAGAACAATCTCATTTCTAAAAAAAAAAAAAATTTAAAAATTAATATATTGAATCTAGTGAACCAAAAGAAAAAAATATATGGCAGCATGAGACTTCTCTCAGGAATATTGGAGATGTCTCAAAGTTAAGATTCTATCAACATGATTTATTAAATCAATATGTTAGAAGAGAAAAATGTGCAGATAATATCAATTGTAGCTGAATTGTGTACAGAAATTCAGCATTCCCAGCAGAAATTGAAATGCATAAATCAAGTACTTAGATATAATCATAAAACATAGATATTATGATATCAGTGAAGACATTTATATTAAAATTGCAAAAAAGACAGAATTATTACTTATTCATATTATTTTCAATAAATTAAGAAAAATTGAAATTCCATATAAAAGTGGAAAAAAGAAATTTTTTAAAATTGCTGGTGATAATTCTTGTACCATAACCAAGAATTTGGTCAGTATTTTACTGCACATAGAAATTTAAAATTTTTCATTTGTAATTATAACAGACTTCAGATAACTTTTAAATAGATTTAACAACTATGCCAAATCTGTCAGAAAAGTATAATACATTATTTAAATAAATTATATCTGAGAAGAGAAAATACTTAAATATTAGTTAATTACAAATTGACATATGCTTAATAAAATTTCAGCAAATACTGAACATTGTACAATGATCTTAAAATTTTTAAGCTAAGGTGAGAAACCAAATATTTATATTCTTTACAAACTTTATAAAAGATATCAAAATACTAATAATAAATCACATCAGTAAATACAGCGACCTTATTACTTAATTTACTCAATTCACAGATAGGCAAAGACTCAAATGCAGGATGTGCAAAAGGTAATAAATCTATATGAGTGCCCAAGTCTTTAATGAACAATGAATGTGGTTATATTTTATTTCATTGGAAAATGCTTGACATTTTGTGCCAAGACACTTTATCATCCTGCTAATAGAAAATAAATCTGGTTGAAAAATAAATGTCTTACCTTTTGCAAAATGATGCTCTTGGAGATTTTAAATACAAATATAATATTTTATATACAACTATAATATTTTATGGCATTAGAGTCTAGAGAAACTCCAGAAGTAATATAGGAGAAATGAATAATTTTGACTAAAAAGAACTTGAGACCTTGTGTTATTTATTCAAATGATAGATGGAAATAAATATTGTTCGGATATATAAAAAAGGACTCTTGTATTATTCCATTTTTCTTTCTATAATAAACTTTTCCTTTTTGAACAAAAAGGTTTCTTAGCTCATGGTTCAGGTGATACAAGGTTAAGGACCGGTCTCATCTGATGACCTTAAGTTAGCAGAATTCCAAGAAGGCCAGGGTATCATATGGCGTGTGTGTGTGTGTGTGTGTGTGTGTGTGTGTGTGTGTGACATTGTTCTCTCTCTTTCTGTAAAAGTACTAGGATTCTTGCCTGGAGACTCTATTCCAGTAACCATATCTAAACCTAATCACTTCCCAAAGGCCCTATCCCTTAACATCAATAAATTTTCCATTGTTATACTAATTCACAATGAGGGTTAAATTTCAATAAGTGAAGCCTTGAGTCTACTAAAAACATAATCAAAGCATAAAATGCTCCATATCTGAAATTTACAAAAATCCCCAACTAATATATTAAAATGTTATTTCCCACTAGAAAATAAGTCAAGTATTTGAATAAACAACTTAAAGAAAAAAAGTCCCCATTACACACACACACACACACACACACACACACACACACACACACACATTGCTTAGTTCCTGTAGCACTAACATTCTAATTCAGCACAGTGGCAAGAGTTTAAAAGCATAGCATGCTGTTACTGTGGATTTGGGAAAGCAGCCATTCTTACTCACTATACTATACTGAAGAATGTGTTAGCCATTGCCAAAACCCTGGACACAATCTCTGAAAATTATAAAGGAATGCATGTACCTTTGTTTTAATTGTGTCACTTCTGATCTTTATATAGCTCCTGTATGTATATATATATACATATATATGTGTATATATGTCAGAGGAAACACATTTTTAAACACAATTCTTTGATTTTCACCTTAATGGACTTGAGATTACCATGGAAATATTGTCTTGGTGTGTCTCTGAAAACTGTTCCTATATCCAGATAGCTGAAGTGAGAAGACCTGCCTTAAAGTTGGATGGTAGCACTACATGGATTGGGATTCCAGGCTGAATTAAAAGAAGAAAGTCAATGTAGCTCAAGCACTCACTGTTCTCTGCTTTCTGACCATGGGTACAAGGTGCTGACTCCTACTCTGGCTGCCATGTCTCCCCTGCCATGATTGACTCTACTCCATCATTAGACTGTACACTAATTTCCTGTTTCTATGATAACACCACGACCAAAAATAACTTGGGAAGGAAAGAGTTGATTTCATCTTCCAAGTTACAGTCTACCACTAAGGGTAGGAGTTCATGCAGGAACTAAAGGCCATGAAAGAACACTGCAGGCTTGTTCTAGTGTGACTCTTGGTTCTATCAAGTTGAACTAACCAGGACAGACAATATCATCTGGATTTGCAAGCAAAATCAAGCCCTTCTTTTCTTAAGTTGTTTTGGTCAAATTTTATCACATGTGCAAAAAGAGTACCTAATCAATTGCATATTAGCTGGGAGAATGGTTGGATTACCAACTTGCAGTGAAATCAAATTGTAGAATAATATGTAGCTATAATAACCAACCAGTTGATGCAGTGTACGCTGAGAGGAACACATGTATCTGTTCATGATAAGTTAGCAAATGAGAAGGGGATGTAATAGGATGAATAACGTGTATTTTTATTCTTTTTTAGAAGTAAGAGCACAGGCTTGCATGTAGATACAAGCAATCCTTTGGCTTTAAACCATGCAACAGGGCTGGAGGAGGTGCACGCAGCTCAATGAACTGTTCAACTTGTAGAATTACAACAATTTTGAAGTAAAAATATAAACTATTCTGACACTGATATAAAATCTTGTGCCCTCACACTCCAACCTACCTGGGACATGAATTAGCTCTCTGTGCAACATACCCATGCTGTATATCCTACCTGCCTATCAGTCACTTAGCCATCTTGTTTTTCATACCCACAGCCTTGGGGGTTACAGTTTGGATAGACATTAGTTCACATACTGTCCTAATTTAGAGGAGATTATGGAAAGAAACACCATGCGAGGCTGACAATGTGTTTTCTCCACCTAGATGCACTAGGCTCATTGACAGCTTTGTGCATCCATCTGAGGTTTCAGCAAGAGTTGTCTCCTGGGACATTAAGATGATTGCTTTTGGTCTTGTGACTATTTCATTATTAACAGAGCTATGACTACAACATCTGAGTTATTTTTATGGCCCCACAGATTTTAATAGTGAGTTGAATAGAAATCCATTGTCTCCAGGCAAATACATTCTCACTGGTTTTCATGGATGTGAGCCAGGGCCTCCTGAACTTAACCTCTGCAACTGTCTCAGGGAGAATATTGCCTATGACACCAGGCTAGCTCTGGTTGGCTGATTGGGTTAAGGACTGTATTAGGGGCTGTTTTCATCACCATATCAACTACAGTTAAGAGTGCTTTACTTTTTCATTTCAACAGTCAAAATTGTTTTTCAAGTTAGAGCAAATGGCAGTTATCATTTATTTCCCTTGCTTTATTGGAGACAGTCAGCAGAGAATTCTGCATTGTGTCCTCTCCTTTGTCACATCCAAGTTAATACATGTAACTCTATGAACATGTCTGCTGCTGTGTCATTGGAGCCTTACTTAAGATTTAATGCCAGGAAGAGAGGACAGTTAAAGGGTTGGCTTCCCAGGATCCATGTAATGGCTCCCATCTCTAAGTCCAGTTCCAGGGGATCCAACAGCCTCTTCTGGTCTCTGCAGATGCTACACACATGTGGTTCACAGACATATATACAACCCAAACACCAATACACACAAAGTGGAAACTTAAGGGATCTTTGGAAAGTCAGTTGGATGTTGTTTTGCTGGGGCAAAAACATGTGAAGGAGTGTTTTCCTGAAGTGGACACAGGTGAATGCCTAAGGCAGACTGGTAAAGGAACGTTTAGCTGAAGCAGACACAGGAGAGAGGATGTTCTGCTAAAGCAAGCCTGTGAAAGGACACGTGATGAAGGATTCCTTGCTAACAACACACATGTACTGGTCCGCCTTACATTGTACAATCGAGCTGCATTTGTTGGGACTCCATAGACAGAAATGCACCAAAACATTTCTGTGATATGCTGCAGTTTCTTGCTGTTTCCAAGAACTCAGGCTAATTGGCAGAATGACATCAGCTGAGAGAGATGCACATGCTGAGGCTAGCCTGGTACACACGAAGTTTGGAGGGTATAAATAGAATGACAAATAGTGGCTGAGGCTGAGCTGGGTTTACTTACAGAGCTAGCTTTGTAATTGTGTCTTCATTCATCTTTGCTACCATGAGAGAGGCATAGCCTAGAAATTCTACTGGCATCCCTCCTGGTCCCTCCTGCTGACCCCACTGGGCTGAGGCCTGGCTGTTCCTGCGAGGTCAAGTCGCTGATGCTGTTGACCGGGTATTTTCATGAGGTCTTTGCAAGTGGATCAAGCCTCCTCTGCTAACCTGTGAACTGAACTGCTGATTTCCAGACAACACAGACGGGAGTTGCTCCCAAGAACCTTTCTAAACAGGCCCACTTCCCCCATAGCCATTCTTTCCCACTACCTCTGGTGGGTGGTGGGCTAGAAGGGAGGTTAAAGCATTTAAGAACCATCATAAAAAATGGGTCTTGAGAAAAATAAAGTTATATATACATATAATAAAAAGATCAGAGTGCACCAGAAGAATGCACTCTTTTTTTTACAAAGCAATGTATTGGCTTTGTAAAATATATATATATATATATATATATTCCTCTTTTTAAAGGCACAGAAGCATCAGCAGGTTCATGTTACCTCAGGTTTTTTTTTTGTTATTTTCAAGATGGAAAAAATAAAAAGAAACTAACATATTACATTATCTTACCCTTAACTCTGTATTTGCCCTATCCTTTTTTTTTTTTTTCTTGGATATTTTCTTTATTTACATTTCAAATGTTATCCCCTTTCCCGGTTTCCCCTCCAGAACCCCCCTACCCCATCCTCCCTCCCCTTGCTTCTATGAGGGTGCTCACCCACCCACCTGCCCACCCACTCCTGCCTCACAGCCCTGGCTTTCCCCTACACTGGGGCATCGAGCCTTCCCAGGACCAAGGGCCTCTCCTTCCACTGATGTCTGATAAGGCCATCCTCTGCTACATATGCGGCTGGAGCCAGGGGACCCTTCATGTGTATTCTTTGGTTGGTGGTTTAGTCCCTGGGAGCTGGGGGGGTGGGGGGGTCTGGTTAGTTGATATTGTTGTTCTTCATATAGGTTGCAAACCCCTTCAGCTCCTTTTACCCGTAACAAATGGCTTATAGAAGTGGCTCGTAAATATAAAAGTCTTGAGACAGCTTTGTTTTGAACTAAAATGGGAAACACCCCAAGCATGTTCTGCTCCCCAATAGCTTTCTTCTCAAAGGAGTTAGAAGAAGCTCTCCTTGCCAAAGAAACCATGCCTCTTCATGGATGGCCTTGAAGTTCAAATATCCTGGGATATTTGGACTTGAAACAGTGGTTCTTTAGGTGAATTGCTTTAAAAAATGACTTACTAAATTAGATCAAATATTAAGAAAATTGAATATATTACAACTATCTTCTCTTATATTCAAACCTAAACTACTTGGTATTCTTCAGTATTCAATCAGGAGGCAGGATCAAAGTGAGAAACATCACGATTTTCTTTCCTAATCCTTTTGGGCTAGATAGCTGCTATTTAGTTGTGTTTAATATTATCATTTGGTGCTCTATATATTATAAAAAAATTATATGTAGACATTACAATAGTGTACTACTTTATATGAATCAGAGTTTTTCTTCTCAAAAATATTTGTTTTGTTTTTCCATTTGGGAAATTATACTTATTCACAAAAGTACATATGATTGAAAAACATCAGCATATACAATGGACATTTGTAATATAAAAACTAATGTGGGCAGTTTTCTAAAAAGATATTACACACTTTTTGTAAACAGAAACTGTCTTTTAAATATCTTGGAATGCCAATTCTTTGCTCATTGCTAGGCTACTCTACCAAGATACATTTTTTTTTTTCCTGGATGGATGGGTTTCGTGTATTTAGGAACAAGTCCAACTACTATGATATAGTAGTATGTACAATTATTTTTAGGAAAGCCTAAGATATAGAAGTTTATAGTTGTAGTGTTACAAATTAATTTCTTTGAATAATGGATTTCATATCTCTTAATTTTTATTGGGATATGATTTAAATAGAATAATGCATACACATTTTAACTGCTCAGTTCAGTGAGTTTTGGTAATTACATGTCCCTGTGTAATCAGCAATCTGAACAAGAGGCAGACACATCGATTACCTCAGGAAGGTGCCTCACTCCATTTTCCACTTAATTCCACTCGAATGGAGACATCTACTTTCTGATTTCCATCCACAAAGATAATCTCTGCCTTTTACTGGCCTCTGTAAACAGGGTCAACTTAGGATGAACTTTTTATCTGACTTCCTTATCTGGAAAAAAAAGCTATACATAGCTGGTCCTTTTTATTGTTAAATAGAATTGTGCTTCATAAGTGCTTTACATTTTTGTAATCTCATTGTGTAATGATGCACATCTTGACTTTTTCTGCCTCTTCTGTAGTATACATACATATACATGTATATGAACATTCATACTCACACACAAATGCACAAGCATATGCTATAAAATTTAAATGCAAGTCTTTATATGTTGACATATATTTTTGTTTCTCTTGGGTAAGCATATGGCAGTGCAACCACTGGGTTATAGGCAGATGTGCATTTAAATTGTAAAGATACTTCTGAAGAATTCTTCAGGTGGGTTTCATTACTCTGCATTGCTGCCAGCAATGTGCAGGACTCTCTGAGGACAGTTGTCTGTATCTTTGTGCACATTTGGCGCTGTCAATCTTCCTATTTTAATTCACGGCTGCTGAGTACTTTTGTACTTTGTACTGAAGATTTTCAGTAATGTTCATGAGGAGTGGTAAATCCTATGTCTCCAGGGGAAAAGATTTAATGTTTTATTAACATTAATATTATTTAATGTTAATATTAAGATTTAATATTTCTCATAGAAGCTCTTTTATAAGTTTAGCAACATTTTTGTTAGTTTTTAATTATTTAAGTTTTTCTCAGTAATTGAAAAGGATTTGATTTATTAATTTTGTTCAAATTATCAATACATATTAATTATAAAAATGTATGGGCTCCACTGTCACATTTTCATATATGCATATATCATATCTGATAACTTTTACTAAGAAATCTATATTTAAAACATTAATGTTTGTTCAGAGAAAATATTTTTGTATCTATAACATTTTTCCTTGTATATTCTAAAAGAGAATAGGTTGATTTTGAAATTTGAAACAATTTGTATAATCCTAGCATGAACCTTGGGATATGGATAGTGTTCTATGATATTTAAAATTTGTGGTATTTAATTAAACAGTTTATACATGTTAAGTTTGTGCTCATGAAGGACTATGTTGACTTAAAGTTTTGATATCAATGTCTTGATATAAATTTGGTTGATTAATGTTATTATGTCTTTCTGACTTTGAGAAGATTTATGAATACTGGTGTTATTTATTCTTTAAAGTTTTGCTAGAATTTAAATCAATGTATTAAAAATTTTATATATTGTTGTACTCATGTTTTCTAAGGAAGTCAAATTTATTATAAGATCTTAAATATTCTTTGTTGGCTTTCTACTAAACATAAAATTGACAGTGAAAAACTTTTGTGCTGGTAACTCAGTTTCCTCTCTTTTTTGAATGTTTTTGGTATGTGTTTATGAGTTCCACTAATTATTTCAAAGAAAAATCTATTTGTTGGTAGATTTTATTCATTGTCTGTGTTTTTGATTTCATGTTTATATTGTCACTAATTTGTGGATGTTTACCCAGGGCATTTGTCCTAATTTAATGATTCAGCAGAGAAGACATTCTATACAATTTTGATCTTTTTTCTTTATTAGAGTCTTTTCATGGCTCATTGAAATGGAAATTTCTGGTTTCTTTGGAGGCTCAGTTGTGTCAAATGATTATTTTTGGAAGCTGTCTTATGAGAGGAGGTTTTGCTGAAGCAGACATGAGAGGAGGTTTTGTTGAGAACAGACATGTGTTTTTCTGGAAGCTGTCTTATGAAAGGGCATGTGATGCTTTGCTGGAATATATACTTTAGAGGACATATGATATTTTTAAAAGAATGTAAATATAAGCCCACAGAGAGTGAGAGGACAATCTTGCATTAGTTCACCATGCAATACTTTACTGGTCTTCACTGATCTTTGCTTGTCATGACTTTGTAGAGAGAGCTTCTCATGGTATTCTGGCTGCTTCTTGCCATTTCCACAGACTCCTGCTGGTTCAGCAAGCCACTGAGTCAAGCCGCTTATACCGATTCATGTTTGGTTGCTGATATCTTGACAATGGAGATTGAAACTGCCCCCAAAGGACTACTTCTAAACAGGTCTACATTCTCTGTTTCCTATTAACCTTTCTTCTTCCTATCTCTGGAAGGTGGACTAGAAAGGAGGTTGGAGGCTTAAGGACCCTTATTATAGTAAGTTTTGAAAAACAGTTCATCACATACTTTGATGAGGGTTTGTGTGCCCTTGAAAATAATATTCTGGTGTCGCTAGGTACAACGTTTTGTTCCTGTAAAGTAGGTCACGTTGGTTGATTGCAGTATTCAAATTTTAATTTCCTTAACTCTGTTATATCAATTACTGAGCCAATGCCTTCAGTAATCTTCAAGATTAAATAGGAATTTTGACATATTCTAAATGTACTTTACAAAACATAAAAATGTGGATGGAAATATAGAAAACTAGAATTATAAACAGCATCCAATTAAGAATAATTAAATGGGCATTCTACAACAGAAAACCTGGTTTCTGTGACAAATTCAGTGATTTTTAAGAGTATCAGGAGCCACAGTTAGAGAATCTGAAGGCTTTCAACAGTAGTAGAAGGTAGTAGGTCCTTTTGGGAGGTGACTTTTGGGAGAGTAATGTGTACTGTGTCTTAAATTAGCATGTGTGAGGTTCTCAAGGGATCCCTGTGTGCCCTCATGAGCTGTTAGAAAACTGTGCTACACTCTTTGCGTTGGATCTTACCAGCCCCTTGGAAACTTCTGGTCACCTTCTTTCTAGACCCCTAGCATCTCCTCTCCTGTCCTCGATCTCATTCACACTGGAGGTACACCGATGGGTTTTGTGCTTGACACCGGCTCCTTTGCAGACTTCAAGTTCTTATGCAACTGACCCATGTACTTCAGGGGAAGATCTGTCAGAGTCTTTGGAGAGCAATTCATCCTTTGCAGTGACATCTTGGCTCAGGCTGGCCAAGGTGGCATTTTGGCTATTTTGTTGGGTGTTCTCTATGAAGAAAAAAGAGATGATTTCCAGGATCCAGACACACTGTAGGCCAGACTACACTTTTTGACTTAATAATATTTTTAATTTACAAAACAATTTGAACATGTTCTTTCAGGTCATGTAGTTTATCTATGTATATATACACTAATCTATATAGTATTTATGTATATACAATATGTGGCTCAATGTCTGAAACTATAAATTCATCTCTTTAAATAAACAGCATAAGACAACTCAATTTGAGGCTTTTTGATAACATTATTTTTTAGTCGTTTTACCCCTAGAATTAGAACTTTTCAAGAGGAAAGAAAAATATGCTAAATTAAAAACATTAGAGGAAGAGTGCTTTTATTGCTGTAATTAAATGTAATCAAAAAGTTGGAAATTATGCATCCAGAAGTTGAGTGCTGATGCTGAGTTAGTACTCATGAAACAAAGCTTAGCCTATGATTTATGAATTATGTAATTTCCTTTGATGAAAATGCTTTCCAGACAAATTAGAGCAATGAGAACATTTAAACCTGAAGTTTAGAAAAATACTGTTCAGAGAAAGCACAGACAGAAGCTGATCTTTTTCTTGCACTGTAGCTGAATTATTATTTGTCAGCACAAGTCACATATACATATAAAGATACATATATATCTATGCATATATATGTATAGAAAATTAGATAGATTGATAGATAAATAGATCGATAGACAGATAGATAGATAGTTTGGACATGACCTTCTATTCTTAGCCCAGTAACTAATTGTTGTAAGGCCAGGCTCAATGTACCCTTGTAATTGAAAATGCATCTATCATAAATAACTCAATTCTTACACTAGTCTTCATTCATTTTAAATTTAATTTTAGTCAATTAATAAAATTCAGTCATTATTTTGGAAAAATGGTAAGATTGTAGCCTTTCTCCCGCCTTTCTTCCTATCTCCTTTCAGTCACTTTCTTTCTTTTCTCTGACATGGAGCTTCGCTGTATAGTTTAGGTTGGCCTGAGGTTGTCTTCTGTAGCCCTGGCATGCCTCGACTAAGATCCTCCTTCCTCAGCCTTCTTTTTTTTCTTTTTTTTGGTTCTAAGGAGTTTATTGTCATTGTGGAGAGTGGCGTGGGTGAGACCATATCCCGAGACCTCCAGGAGGGGCCAGGTAGAATATTAACTGGGAAGGGGCGTGGCTAAGCCTCTAAGTGTCTCATTAACATGGGATGGCTTGGGAATGCGTGGCCACGCCTCTGCCTGAGGAGGGGTTTGGGGGGCGTGACCGTTTTTTGTATAACCAAATGTCACAAACCTATGGAGACATATAGGCATGGGTTAGAAGCTGTATTCTAGGAGCTTTGGCAAATGCCTGCTATCCCTTATAGGCTGTCCTCCACTTGGGACAACCTTTTGGGCCTGCAGGGTTCAAACCTTAGTTCTACCAGAAAACAGACTTTCTAGCACGGCCAAGCACTGAAGGTCCTGGTATGTACCATTTTGTTGCTACATAGCCACACCCTTGACTCCTGCACTTGTCCTCAGCCTGCCTTTATTTATTTATTCATTTATTTATTTTTGGAATAATAGTACATGATTTACCCATTCTCTCCAAACCTTGTCATAAATTCATGCTCTCTGTTTTCATTAATTGATGTTACATGGGCGTGTGTGTGTATATGTGTGTATACTCATGTTCTAATAAAGTCTCAGGGAATAGACAAAACATTGACAATCTAATAGCAAGAGTGCAATGCAAAGTGACTTCCAGTTGAGTTCCCAAGGGAACCTGCCACCATCTGAAACCTCACAAACCTAGCCTTTACTCTCTCTGTTTCTCTCAGTGCATTCTGAGCTTTCACAAAGAAATGTCCATTGCTTATAGAATTCTAAGATTCTTCTACCCATTTTCTGCAAACTTTCTGGAACTCATTCTACACACCAGCTTTCTAAGGTGCTGAGCCACATTGTGAGGCACAGCCATGGCAATGGCCCCGTTTCTTGTCACGTTAGCCAGAATTTTATTGCTATTACAAAATCCCTGATAAAGGTCAACTTTAAAGGAGCAAGAGCTTAGTTCAGCTCATGGTTCAGAGGTTTCAAGCCCTAGTCACTTAATTCCCCTTGCTTTGTACTTTTCAGGGCCAAGTAGATCATAGTGGGAATATGCATAGAGGAAACAAGCTTATCTTATGGCAGCCAGGGAACAATAAGTCAATACATCTTCAAGGACCTATTTTCATTACTCTATAACTTCAGAAAATTCCACAACCTCTCACTGGAGCAACAGGCTGTCAAAGCCTCAACATTTAGACAACATTTAAGATATAAATTATAGGAGTTTTCCAATTTTATGAGGTCCCATTTGTTAACTGTTGCTCTTAAAGCATAAACAAAGCATAAGCATTGGTGTTCTGTTCAAGAACTTTTCCCCTGTGCCCAAGTATTCGAGGCTCTTTACCACTTTCTCTTTTATTAGATTCAGTGTATCTGGTTTAAGTGGAGGTCCTTGATCCACTTGGACTTCATCTTTGTGCAAGGAGATAGATAAGAATCAATTTGCATTCTTCTACATGTAGAAGGCCAGTTAAACCAGCACCATTTGTTGAAAATGCTGTCTTTTTTCCACTGGATGGTTTTAGCTTCTTTGTCAAAGATCAAGTGACCATAGGTATTTGGGTTCATTTCTGGGTCTTCAGTTATATTCCATTGATCTACTTCCCTGTTTCTGTACCAATACCATGTAGTTTTTAATCACTATTTCTCTATTGTAGAGCTTGAGGTCAGGGATGGTGATTCTCCCAGAAGTTTTTTAATTATTGAGAATATTTTTTTTGCTATCCTAGGTTTTTAGTTATTCCAGATGAATTTGAGAATTGCTCTTTCTAAGTCTATGAAGAATTGAGTTGGAATTTTGATGGGGATTGCATTGAATCTGTAGATTGCTTTTGGCAAGATGGCCATTTTTACCATATTAATCCTGCCAGTCCTGGAGCATGGGAGGTCTTACCATCTTCTGAGATCTTTAATTTCTTTCTTCAGAGACTTGAAGTTCTTGTCATACATACCTTTCACTTACTTGGTTAGAGTCATACCAAGGTATTTTATATTATTTGTGACTATTGTGAAAGGTTTCATTTCTCTAATTTCTTTCTTATCCTTTGAGTAAAAGAAGGTTACTGATTTCTTTGAGTTAATTTTATATCCAGCCACTTTGCTGAAGTTGTTTATCAGCTGTATGAGATCTCTGGTAGAATTTTTGGGGTCACAGAAAAGCTTCTGTAAAGCAAGGGACATTATCAATAGGACAAAATGGAAACCCACAGTTTGGGAAAAGATATTAACCAACTATATCCAATGGAGGGCTAATTTCTAAAATATACAAAGAACTCAAGAAGGCAGACTCCAGAGAACCAAATAACCCCATTAAAAAGTAGAGTACAGAGCTAAATAGAGAATTCTCAACTGAGGAATCTCGAATGACTGAGAAACCCTTAAAGAAATGTTCAACATCTCATTGGGGAAATGCAAATCAAAATGACCCTGAGATTCTACCTCATACCATTCAGAATGACTAAGATCAAAAACTCAGGTGACAGCAGGTGCTGGCAAGGATGTGGAGAAAAAGGGAACATTCCTCCACTTTTGGTAGAATTTTAAACTAGTAAAACCACTCTGGAAATTAGTCTGGCAGTTCCCCAGAAAATTGGACATAGTATTACCTGAGGACACAGCTATACCACCCCTGGGCATAGACCCAGAAGATGCTCCAACATGTACTAAGGACACATGCTCCACTACATTCACAGCAGCCATATTTATAATAGCCAGAAGCTGGAAACAACTCAGATGTCCGTCAACAGAAGAATGGATACAGAAAATGTCGTACACTTACACAATGGAGTATTACTCAGCTTTTAAAAACAATGACTTCATGAAATTTGCAGGCAAATGGATGGAACTAGAAAATACCTTGAGTGAGGTAACCCAGACACAAAAGAACACACAAGGTATGTACTCACTAATAAGTGGATACTAACCCAAAAGCTCACAGTGCATATGATACAACCTATAGACCATAAGGAGGGTAGAAGGAAGGAAGATCAGGGGGTAATGTTTCAGCCCTGCATATTGGGGGAACTGGATGATCCTGAGAGATAGGAGAGAAGGACAAGGGAGGGAAAAAGGAGGAGGAGGAAATAAGGGTGGCAGTATCAGAGTCTGGAGGAGATGTGAGAGAGATACAGAGGGTCAAGAAATGGAATAAAAATATGTAGGGGGGAGATGAGGAATTGGGGATAGCCACTGGAGGGTCCCAGTCACCATAGAAACATGAGGCTCACAGGACACAATGGGATTGACTTTAGTTGCAATGCACAGAGATGGAGGAGATAGAACCTGTGGAGACCACCTTCAGTGAATAGGCAGTACCCCTGGTAGAGGGATGGAGCCACCCACCCATCTCAAAGGTTTTTTTTTTTTTTTTTAAACCCAGAAATGTTCCCCTCCAAAGGAAGAACAGGGACAAAAAATGGAACAGAGACTGAAGGAAGGGCCAACTGGGGAATGGCCCCATCAGGAGGGTACATCATGTCTGCAGACACCAAACCCAACACTGTTGCCAGGATCAAGAGGCACTTGGGGAGAGGAACCAAGTGTGGCAGTTCCTGGGGAGGTCCAGCCAGCAACTGACCAATGCAGATGTGGATACTTGGAGCCAACCATCAGACTGAGCTCTGGGAACCTTGTAGGGGAGCTGGCGGAAGGACTGGAGGAGCAGGAGGATTGCAACCCCATTAGAAGAACAACATAGGCTGGCCTGACCACCCAGTGCTCCCAGAGACTAGACCACCAAGCAAGGAGTGTACCTAAAGGGATCTTTGCCTCCAGATACATATTTAGCAAAGGATGGTCCTGCCAGACAGCAATGGGAGGGGAGGCCCTTGCTCTGGGGGAGGTTTGATGCCTCAGAGTAGGGGGATGCTGGAGCTGTGGGGTAGGAGAGTGTGGGTGGTTGGGGGAACCCTCTCATATAGGCAAAAAGGAGGAGGAGGGCAGATGTGGGATGGGGTGGCAGGGGGTAACTGAAAAGTGGGATATCATGGGATAGGGGGATTGGTGGAGGGGATAACCGGGAAGTGGGATACCGTTTGAGATGTAAATGAATGGAATGGTTAATACTAACAAAACAAAAAAAGAAAGAATCCCAACAATATAAAAAATGATATAGATTATAACATGGTCTTCTTTTTCAAACCTGTAATGCAAAATGATTCATTAAGCAGCACATTTCCAAGAGCTCTATATCAGCTCCTGCTTCCAGATTCCTCCCTTGAGTTTCTCCCCTGAGTTCCTTGGATGATGGATGACAATCTATAAGATGAAATAAACCAGAAGACCAACAGTGCACTGTGCAGCATGGGAAGGCAGACTACACCTGAAAGATGACCTCCACCTAGTACCAAGTAGGCAGAAAGAGAGCCTAGATGACCTTCAGTCAGTGCCACAGGGCCAGGACAGGGCACAAGCCTGAGACAACTTATCAATACAGTGCTGCATTGCCCAGGAGGGAAGACCACACATGAGACAGCTCCTAACCCCTACTCCAGCCACACAACACAAGTGGGACATAGCACACCTGAGCCCACGCCTGAGATGACCCCAGACACCCACTTAGATGGTGTCAGACCACAGACATCAATAAGATGAACAAGTAAGTGGTAGATAAATAAATAGAAGAGAAAGAGAAGCAGAAACAAGTATACACAATGAAGAGAGTCAGAACTGGAGAGTCAGTCGGAAGTAGTAAGAAACAGTCTGATGTGATGCCTGGTGATGCCTCCCAAAACCATGATGAGGTCCTAGTCTGTGCTGCCACCATGGGCCATCTCTGGGGTCTTTGACCCTGCAGCAGCAGCTGTCTATTACCACCAAAGGGAAGGCAGATGTCCCTGGTCTGGACTGATGCCTGGGACCATGTTGACGTCTGATAATTGAGCAGAACGGGCCCCATCCCTCATCTTGGCATCACTGGGGAGCTGACCCCAAAGGTGTGAGAGCACGAGAGCTGTCCATGGCCCTCAGTGGCCATAGCACTCAGGAAAGCTCTGAACCCTGCCTGGGCAGCACAATAGAGGTGACCCTGGTGGTATGGATGTAGGTGAGCTCGCCCCTATGGAGTAAGTGCAAGATATCTGAGAGGAGGGAAGGACTCCTCCCCTCTTTGGCTCTCACCACCTATGACAAGCTGGAGAACTGGTCTTGTTCCTCACAGGCTGCAATACTCAGGAGAGCAGGCCCTGCATCTTGCCTAGGCAGCACAGTAGAGCTGGCCCTGTTCTGGGGGGTTGTGGGTGAGTCAACCCCAAGGGCTTAAGAACAGGAGTGCTGGCTTTCCCTTTTTAGAGCTATGGCACTGATGAGCTATCTGGGACAGTGATGGAGAGCTTGCCTTCATTGTATGGGCGCAGGAGAGATGATGGGCTCACCAGCTCAGATATCTCCCAGGCCCAGATCCAGAGCTTTGAGTTGGCTCATCCTAATATCTATCCCATCTGTGAACTGCTGGAGTCTGTCAAGGGGCTAGTCCTGAAAATTCAAAGCTTCAGTATCTCCATAACACAGGGCAACAACAGGATATCCTAGAGGAGTCCCAGTGAGGATCCACCACTGATAGTGTAGCAGAAGTCAGAGGCCTTGAACAAAACCAATGACTCTTGCAATGAATATTTGCAAGCAAAGAAGTAAGGACAAAAGGGTGTACTGTGGGACACACTGTGACACACTACAGCTTCCCTAATGAGTGTCTGGGGGGGTGCTTGCAAGGGTGGAAGATGGGTACGAGGGGATGGGGAGATAATTGGGATTGGGTGCATGATATGAAATTCACAAAGAACCAATAGAAGGTTTTTCAAAAAGATGAAATAAACCTTTTCCTTCTCCCAAAAATGTAGTGGAAATTTTCATATTTACCCTAATTGTTTAATTCTGTATTTTGTTGATGACTGCTTAAAACTCAGATGAAGTAAACATTTATGGATAAAGAGACTGTTGAGGGAGCAGACTGTATTTTAGTGAACACTTTCTCTATGACTATATAAAACACCCATTTTCTGGGTTTAGCACATTCCCTGGTTAATCTACTTCAATCCATGTAATTTTAAAAGGAACATATTTCTCAATTCCCAGTATCTGAATCTAAGTGTATAATAGATGTACTTGATTAAAAAAAAAAATTGGGAGATACTTATTCTGAGATAAAAAAGATCCTCTCCTGACAGCTCTAATTGTTATAGCCTGAAATAGCTTGTCTTCAACTGAAAGACTAGGGTTTCAATCATAGAGAAAAAAATTTTTAAATGTGACTCCTTCCTATGGTGACAATAAGATTTGACAAGTAGTGCTTGCCCTTAGGCATTTCCTGATCCTGTTACTTTTCTCTTTAGAAATGGTTCAAAGAACTTGCTGTACAGAAAAACCACTGCAGCAGACATCTGACCTTTGTGTTTGCCCTAAATGTCCATTACAGCAAAAGCTTCTGAGACGTGTTATAAAAAATAAAATAAAGCTGCTTCAAAGTGTTTATGTTGGCTATGCTTTCATTAAGTAATGTTAGACTGCCCTGAAGACTATGGGAGAGAATAATCCAATGTCTTCAGTTGTTCCTGTGATAAAAATGTCGGCAGTCATTCTCATTGCCCCAGTGAACCAAGAGGAAGAACCTTAAAAGTAATATTCACAGGGCTGGGTTTCTGGCTGCATCTTTTAGGACAAAGGGCACAGAATTTATGAAGTTTGGTACAACCTTCTAATCTGTTAAGAGTGCCAGTGTTGGTTGATTTCTGAAAGACTTTCCTTTGATGGGGTATCTTTTTAATTGATGTAATGATGTAACTGTGCTCTTCCCCCATTTCAAAATGTCCAGTGACCTCTCTATTCTGCCAAAAGGCAAAATAAGAAAATTAACTTCTAACCTTAAAAGGATGAACATATTAGGATCCTGTCTCTTAGAATAATTCTCTGCAAATATACATTCAATGCGCACACCAGACCCTTATTTTTCTGCCTATGCAAATGGGGTTATTTGACTTTGTATAGTGTTCAAAAAGTTTGCTGGTATGTGTGTGTGTGTGTGTGTGTGTGTGTGTGTGTGTGAGAGAGAGAGAGAGAGAGAGAGAGAGAGAGAGAGAGAGAACCAAATTAACAACAATATTGAGGGTTTCTTTTCTTTTCTCTTTTTATTCTTTTCCTTTCTCTCTTCCTTTAATCAAACTGGAACTGAATGCAACTGAAGGGTTATTCCCAGGGTTCAGTGAGTTATGACCTCTCTCTGAAACCTCACCAATATCACTTTTTACTCTTATCAATGAAGGAAAATTACAAATGAAAGGCCTGTAACTCAGCAACAGGATGAAGCAGAGTGTGAGCAGACTAGGAAGAGAGTGATGTCCACTTTCCAAGGCAATCATTTTCTAAGGCCAGCTGTGTGATAAAAATAATAGAGCCTCTGATGGAGAAGGACCCGACAGACCCTAATAGTCCTACAGGCACAAGATAACTAATAGTCCTACAGCCACAGGAAAGTGGCTTTAGGTAATTGATGTACTTTACACTTAAATATTTGAGCCAACTGACTCCCTGGTTATTCTACCTCTGTAAAACAAAGACCTGGGGGTCTACTTTCCACTCCTGCCCCCTGATGGTGGGAAAGCAAACAGCTTCTTTGTCCTTCACAGGCCCCTGCCATAGCTCAACCCAGCAAATTACAAGGGCAAAAGGGACTCATCCCATTCCCAAACGTAATACTCCCTCAACATTCTCAGATCGGACTCAGACTTCAACTCTGTGTCCCCTTGTATAATGGGAAGTCCACCTCTGTGTGCTTTGCTGAATATGTGGGCTCTTGCTTTGGAAAAGATTTGGCTGAGTGCAGAGACCTAGTTTTTCCTGCTTTTTCACTGTTTAAATCAGTGTTGGGGAGGGCAGTTTTCCTGTACTGCTAGACCACATCATCCTGAAGCTATCATCTCCAGGATCCTTAAGTGTGGTGATGTTGTGGAGTGCTGTCTTCTAAGCATAACATGGCCAATCTCATCTTAAAGCAGATATGATTACCTACAGGAGGCCTGCACAAAGCCAAGCCTATTAACATTCTCATGGAAGAAAGGACTTGGGAGGTTTGTTATCCCTCACCCCAGAGTTCTAGCTACTTAAGACTTCTATCTGACTCCCAACTTGCATGTAATCCTGCCTAGCTGTACATGACTTGAAGAGGTGCTGGAGTTTATATGTGGTAAAAGGTTAACTGAAGGGAATTCCATCTACCCAGTGATTAGAAGTGCATCATCTACCTAGGGCAGTGAGTTGGGGGTGCGACTTTGTGATCCAGCTGATTGTGGTCACCCACACTGTCATAAATAAACCCTCATACCCATTATTCTATAAGTAAGTCTCAAAAACACACCAATTCACCAATGCATTAGTTATTTTTCTATTGCTGTAATAAAACATCTTGACCTAAGAATTTAATGAAGTCATCATTTTTAATAGTTGAATAGTATTCCATTGTGTAAATGTACCACATTTTCTGTATCCATTCTTCTGTTGAGGGACATCTGGGTTGTTTCCAGTTTCTGGCTACTATAAATATAGCTGCTATGAACATAGTGGAACATGTGACTTCATGAAATTCTTAGGCAAATGGATTGAACTTGAAAATATCATCCTGAGTGAGGTAACACAGTCACAAAAGAATGAACATATTTTGTACTCACTGATAAGTGGTTATTAGCCCAAAAGTTTGAAATACCCAAGAGTTACTTCACTGCAACCATAGGGCTGAGGGTGAGGTTCCAGATGGCAGAGTTGGAGAAGGGACTGAAGGAGCTGAGGGAGTTTGCATCCCCATGGAGGGAGCAACAGAGACAACTGGCCTGACCCCTCAATGCTCCCGGAGACTGGATCACCAGCCAAAGAATACACATGGAGGGACCCATGGTGCTGGCCACATATGTGGCAGAGGAGGGTCTTGTTAGCCATCAAGGGGAGGAGAGGGTGTTAGATCCCCCAGTATAGGAGAATGCCAAGGAGGGAAGATGAGAGTGGGTGGGTGGGTGGGTGGGGGAATACCCCCATAGAGGCAGAGGGAAGGGGGAGGAGGGGGAAGGAATAGGGAGGTTCCAAAGGGGAGATCTGGAAAGGGGGAAACATTTGAAATGTAAATAAATATGAAAAAAAAGTTTAAAAAATTAAAACAAAACTAAAATAAAAATATAGAATCCAGGAAAAAAAATAAAACACCTTGACCAAGGTAACTTACCAAAGGAAGACTTGATTTGGGTTCATGGTTCCATAAGATTATAGGACATGGTGGTGGAGCAAAGGTAGCAGGCAGCAGATGATAGAAGCAGCTGAGAGCTCACACACCTCCAACTGCAGGCATGAAGTAGACAGAACAGTGGGAAAGGGAGCGTTTTCTGAAACCATAAAGCCTGACTGGAAGGAGCAATATCAGCCTAGGACCCCCAAGACCAAGTTCTCAGCACAAAGGAAATTCGTTTGCTGCAGGGGCCAGGAAGGAGAGAATAAGAGTCAAAGACAGGAGACAGGGGGCAAGGAAGAAAGAGAAGGGAACAGAGGAAAATGAAGAAGAGTATTTGTCCTCAAGGACAAAGGACTGCCTCTGGATAGAGAGGAGACAGACGTGGCACATAGGAAAATGACGGTTTATAGAGGAATGAGGGGAAGCCCAGTGTTAAGAAGAGGTGTTTAATTTCAATTGGCAGTGTTCATTAGGAGAGCCAAAGAGAGTTTTTGATTAGTTGATTGAGTTGTTAGACTTCAATACTTTGATAGCTGGCTCTTGGTAGTCAGTGTTAGGAGGAGGTAGTGGACCTATAGGGGAATAGACCCTGGCGGCTGGCTTAAAGATCGTCATCTAACGGTTTTTAGCAAGGCAGAGGGAGGGAATGGGGAAGGGCAAGGCTGTCAGAGTCATGCTCACAGTACTCCAGCTGGCTCAAATCCCTTCCCTTACCACAGTAACCTCATCCAGCTCCACAAACAATTCCATTGAACATCTGAGTTTGTGCAGTTTATGCAGGCTACTATATTCCAACAGATAAGCTCTTCTCTCCCTTGGTGACGAAGGTATAGGCCATGTTAGACCAGATTCAAAGCAGGTAAAGGCAGGTTTATTAGGTACAATTCCTGGGCAGGTTCAGCAGTCTCAAAGAATGGGAAGTCGCATATCCAGGTATGGGAAGAGAAGTGTCATAGACTGTAGGCAGAGAGTGAGAAGCTGGGTTCCGGCCCAAGTATGATCAAGAGCTGAGCACTTAGGCCGGGTTTTGAGTGACTGGCAGCATCAGCGGTGGAGGCTGCAGCTGCCAAGGATGGAGAACTGGGCCCTTGGAGCCTTTTCTTTGTTCAGAGTTTTTCAGTGCAGGTGGGGTTGGAGAAAAGAAGACAGGCAGGGTTTCCCAGCTTGTGAAGGGGTGAGCAAGGGTTCCAGCCTAACACAAACCACCACAGCCAAGCTGGATAGAGATGAAATTGTTCCTTTGGGCAGCTCTTCATGGGGGGTGGGGGGGCAAAGCCTCTAGAGGATCCTGACCCTGAGGGCTCAAGTCTTAGGAGTGTTGGCTTTTTCTTTTGTTTCTTTTTCTATCTCTAACCTTGTATTTCTGGTGTCTTCCTTTCTACTAGAACACAGGAGCCTAGAATACAGTACCATCTAAAGTCAGATTCACAGCTCGGATGCTAGGTACCTCCTCTTTATTCTTTCTCTTTTTCTGGATAACAACAATAAAAAATAGCAAAACATTAAAACAACAGCAGCAACAACAACAGCCTAAGCAGGCTTTGGCTGATGTTCTGGGGTTTCTCATGGTTTCTGTGACCTCTGTGACTAGTTTAATAGGTATGACTTTCTCCTACCCTCATCTGACAGCTACTGATATTTTCAGCTTGTTTTCCTGGTGCTGTTCTTCCAAATTCTAGTAGAATTGTTCACAAACTTTCTTCGGACTCTGTTTTTAAAAGCTCTTATTAAGACTAAGAACCCTGAAAGAAAACCTTGATGTCCCTAGGAACAACACAGCAAGTACTAACAGAGTAATGAAAGGTAAATTAAATTAAATCCAATTCAGCCTGAAGTTGCTTCTGTATTTTGAGTTCCTTTGTAACAAACTGCAACTGAACTTTGTAGCTCCCTGACAGCCTAGTTTAGGAATACACTTAATCATTTTTTGTTAGTATGTTTGTTTGCTTGTTTGTTTGTTTTGGTTTTTCAAGACAGTTTTTCTCTGTAGCCCTGGCTGTCCTGGAACTCACCTTGTAGACAAAGCTGGCCGTGAACTCAGAGATCCACCTACCTCTGCCTCCCAAGTGCTGGTACAGTATATGTAACAGTAATTTTAATAGGAATGTGTACAGTAAACTAATATGGCAGCTGGTTTTATTTTTTCTAGCTAGTTACCCAATAACAACACAGAGAGACCAAGATTTATTTAATCAAGCTTCATCGCACAAATCTGGGCAGTCATTGACCTATTTTAATCCTCTCAGCTAATCTGTCTGCCTCCCAGCCAAAATACCCGAGATACTTGTATTTTAGTGTTGGTCTGGATCTCTGGGCTTCAGATGTATTTTTCCATCATGTCTTCTTTCACCTTCCTCATAGCTGAATCTGTCTTACTTTTCTTTCCTTCTCCTTGGCTTGCAGAAGCCCCACCCTATTTTCTCTTCTGCCCAACCATTGGCTAATCAGCTTTTATTGAGAAGATGGAGAATAAATGATAAGCATTGTTTATACAAACTTGAGACAGGAGATTCTTGACTTAAACTTTTTAATGCCAATGCTATGCCCATACTGAAACAAGATATGAGAGCAGAGAAATCAGCATTTGAATAACACAAAGATAATCTTCACAGAATGCACAAAAACATTATGCCTACAGGTATGCACCACCATGCTTTTATAGCAAATAGTGCTGAGCTTCAGGTAGCCATGGGATGACCACTGATCAGACCACACTCAAAGGAGGTGAATGCAGAATTCTAGCCCTACAAACTATATGCCCACTTCAGCTTTCTGTCCACAAACACAGCCTGATATACTTCTTCTGAACTAAGGGTTGCATGTTTTGCAAACTGCTGTTTGTTCATACTGTTAGGTTTAGATAAGAAAAGGAGAGAAAGCAAAGCTATGAATAATATTTTAGATCTAAACTCCAGAGCTAATTAGTACTTAGTGTAATAGAAAAGTCAAATATGACTCTCATATCCTTTAAAAAAAGATAATTAACTATAAATTGAAGTAAAGAAAAGCTTTGTACATTTCTATTTAAGAGGGAAATTTATACATTTTGAACAACTTAAATTTGAGGTCCCATTAGGACTACTAGGATAAAGAAACGGTAGTTTACATTTATTGTGTAGCAATTTCCTCTGAGTTGAAATATTTCATGGTGAAGTGAAGCTCGGTAAGTAAAACTGAGGAAGTAAATAATTCACCAGCTTCAGGAAGTTCCTGAAACTGACCAAATGCGCAGGGCCATCACTCCCCAATGTAGTATAGTAGTAAGCACTACTGAAGAGACTAAGACTGGCCTAGCTACCTGGCAGAGATTCTTCAACATGTAGAGATACTTGCAAGTTGTGCAAGAGAGTTCCAGCCTTCCAGCTTTCAGTAGCCTTCACCCATGCTGTGGTCAGCTTCATCTGCTTCTTAGTAGGTTTTACAGTGACTCTCCACCTGTACCTCAGTGAGTAGCTCCGACAAAACTTATTAAATAACCAAGTTGGGTTTATGTGATATCCTTACTTTGGTCTTTCATCATTTCACATCTGGAGTGAGTACACATTTATTTATGTCTCCCCTAGAATATTGTCACACACCTCTATCCCATGGAGGAATGTTATGACCTTTACCATTTCTGTAACAAAATATGTTCTATAAACACCTTAAAATAGAAAAGGATTTCTTTCTTTCACAGGTTCAGAGGTTCTAGTTCATCATGGTAAGGATAACATGTAAAGTAACTAAGCTACTTTACACACTAAGGTAGGTAAGGTAGTGCACTAAGGTACACTACCTTAGTTAACATACTGGAAGCAGAAGGAAGATGTAATGTAAACAGTACAGGGAAAGATACAGCCACCAAGGACATACTCCTAGTCCTTCCAACCAGGTCCTCATCTTCCATATTACCTCCACATCCCCAAAGCCTATTCAGATTGCGAATCTATTATAGACTTATTCATTTATACCTTTAACACTTCATAAATACACCCAGCACATGCTCTACTATACTTTAGACATTTTTTCAATCCAATCAAGAGGAACCATCCTAGAAGGCAATGTAATTTTGACGCTAAGTGGTTACAGCGAACCACCAGATGGAGAAGTTTGAGATGACATGAAGGTTAGGCTCACATAGTAGAGTTACTGTGAGCAGGATGGCAAGAAAACAGAAGGAGGAACAAAAAAAAACACTGAAGAAAGAAAGTGTGTGTGTGTGTGTGTGCATGTGTGTGTGTGTGTGTGTGTGTGTGAATATGTAAGTTTCCTTTTGTTAGCCTGACAAACTCCCTAATTAAGCAAACAGATGAAAGAATCTATTGGTAGGTACATGAGTAAGCTAGCTCTAATCATTAATTACAAGGAAAGTAGGAAGAAAATGAAAGGTACTGTCTTAGTTAGGGTTACTATTGATGATAAGGAAGAAGAGGAGAAGAAGGAAGGGGAGGAGGAGAAGGAGGAGGAGGAGGAGGAGGAGGGGGAGGGGGAGGAGGAGGAGGAAAGGTTTTATTTGGTTTACATACCTCAAGACACAAAGAAAGAAAATGAAAGAATTCAAACTGGGTAGGAATCTGGAGGCAGGAGTTGATGCAGAGGCTATGGAGAAGTGAGTTGTGTTTACTGGCTTCCTCAGCATGGCTTGCTCAGCATAATTTCTTAAGGAAACCAGAACCACACGCCCAGAGTTGACGTTACCCAAAATAAACTGGGCCTTTTCTTCACCGATCAAAAATGAAAAAAATGCCCTATAGGTCTGTCTGCAGGAAAGGCATTTTCTCAGCTGAAGCTCCTTCCTCTCACATGATTTTAACTTGTATTGAGTTGACATAGAACTAGTCTGTATAGACACTATAAAGGAGAGGGTGAAGAACAAAGGAAGTATCCCCCAAACACACCCACATGCACCACGGAGTAAACTCTATAAAAAGCTCTTGTTACAATGGAAACATCTGGAATAAGTGTAGGGACCAGGCCTAGAGTGTCGTTTCTCATGAGCTCAAACAGAATCAGAAAATATTCCATGCCCTATGTCGTGTCTCCAAGTGAAATGAAAATATTTACTCTAGCCTCTAACTTCCAAACACACAGATATATGGAAAATAATAATTTAAAAAAGTTAAATCACATGGATACATAGCAAATAATACATTTAGGAGAAATAGCCAACTGCTTGTCTGTTTGAATCTTCATGGAATGCCAATGGGTCTTGGTAAATGGAGAAGGACAATTAGGACCCACTTATTTGCCTTTAATTCAGTGTAAGCACAGGAGAAAATGCATAGTCATTTGATAATTGGTTAATATTTATTTTCCAAGTCCAATGTTTAAGTGGTGACCAGTTTTGTTCTGTTTCACTGAGATAGAATACCTATTTGTAGAGAAGCAAATTAAAATTTTCTCCTGAGCTGCATAGGTTTGATTTTTTTCTGTGCTCTAATTAACAAATAATAGAAGTGAAAGTGCCACTTACTTGGACAGGAGAAGTTGACTTAAGAGATGAAGCCAGTACTTACTCACTGAATAGCCTAAAAACTAATTGATCTTTGGGAAGAAGATCTGATGAACAAAGTACTTTTACTGGAGAGACAGTTCGAAGAAGACTGATTAAAGACAAGTGGGTCACAAAGTTTATAGCTTGGTTTCTTGTCACCCAATCTATTTTTGAAGAGGAAGAATTTCTGATTAAAAAAATTTATTTCTTTCTAAATTACTTTCCTATCTTAGAAGTGAATAAAAACTGTCTTATTTGAATTATGAATTACATTGTCTGTGTTCACTTGAGGTTTTATAGAAATATTTTATAGTTATCAAAATAACTACCTTTTTAAATATCTTTACAATATGTCAAAACTAAAGGATTTTTTTTTTCAGTCAATACTTTACTGTGGGACACCTGGAAGAAGGTGCAATTTTGTGTCTGGGAAAACAATGTTTTCTAGGCATGAGCTTTAGCTTGGTCATAATTGTCCTCTGGGGGACTTCAGAGTATTCTAAGTAAAAGCTTCCCTGATGTGGGCTTAGTTGGCTCAGAAGCTGAAAAAATAAATGTAAACACCAAGTCCAAAAAATAAGCAGAAGGAAAAATAAACTAACCTCATAGGAAAGAGGAAACCCTGGAGCAGCTTGGAGTCTGATTGAAGAGCTGAGATAATGAAAATGACTCTGCTTTTATTGGTCCCTACAGGGCATGATCATGTGTTGGGAAATCCTGCCTGAGGTCTCAAGAGGAGAGGAACTAAAGGAAATTGAATTGCCCTTGACAATAGCTTTCGAAAACCTGAATAGATTTTCCACATATAGCCATTTAGAAATACTGGTCTCTTTTTGGTGATGGAGGGCTCAATGTTAATTGTTCCCTATCTAGTTGTTTCATTTATTAGTTCTTAATAAAACCAAAGACCTATCATTCAATCAAATTTGTATGAAGGGTTCCCACCTGGCAATGAAGTCACTGCCTTTTTGAGCTCTAAATGAAAAATAAACTGTCTTTTAGACCCTTTGCAGTGAGAACTGTGTTTTCTGTCAATGGAACTTATTTTACAGAAACATCTTCACAGTGAAATGTTATTTCTTTTGCCAGGAATCCTTATCCCTTCACTTCCAGGCCTGTGAAGGGTTTCAGAACATAATACCCCAAAAATCTTAAGGTGAAGGACTTTGAGAGAATTTCAAAAGCAAGAAGTTCTCCTCTTTCTGTTAGTACTGATCTTAGAGTCTTCCTGAGCAAGTTGCTGTCATCACTCCCAAGAGAAAGGTACATCCTTCCCCTGAGTTGAGCCAACATGATCAATTAATCAGGCCTCATTAGGTTTCCCCTAGTTTATGACCATTGGACCATCCTTCTACCCTGTATCTTGCACCTCCAGAATTGTCCATTCCTTATCAAATCTTACATAAAAATACTCTGCTTTATTTGTATCTCAGAATTTTTTCATATGTAAGTTTCTGTGCCATACAAAGCATATATTAATAATTTTGTGTGGGATTTCCCTTGAATGGCACTGGAGCAGTAGCTGAGAGCTCCCATCTTGATCTTCATGTAGAAGGTAGAAAGAAAGAAATACTGGGAATGGAGTGGGTTTTTGAAATCTCAGTGCCCACCCCCAGTGATACACCTCCTCTAACATGGCCACAACTCCTAATCCTTCCCAAACAGTTCCACCACCTGAGGAGCAAGTATTCAAATATATGAGGCTATGGTGGCTATTCTTATTCAATCACTGCATTGAACTCCTTAGTCCCCATTGGCTTGTGGACATATAATGCAAACTTTGCAGTCAGAAAACTAAATAAAACAGGCCCACTTCCAGAGAGAACTGCTGAGGAGATTTGGTCTATCTCTTCCTTTTTATGCAGACTTTCTAGACAGTCATTTGGGGGAGCATTATAGCCTCTGTATATTTCCTGGTTTCCTGAAAGATATCAAAAACATTGAACAACACTTGAAGCCTGACATTTTCCAGCCTGTCTTTACTCTTAAGAATATGGCAGCTTTCTAACCCTTCTCTGCCCCTCCATCCAATGTAGTCCCACCAGGCTCTCCACATCCAAAGCTCATGCCAATTTCATATTGATTTTAATCCGTGTGTGTGTGTGTGTGTGTGTGTGTGTGTGTGTGTGTTGGTTGGTTGGTTTCTTATCTAAAAGAATGCATTGCAGTGAGCATCGTGGGGAATTTAAAAATGAGAAAACACAGATTCCCTTCTCAGGCATTGATTAGGAGGGAGAACACAGACACTAAACAGAAAGGAAATATGCTAAAAACAGAGGCCTCACGTTGAAGAGGCAGCTGATGAAGGGCAGTAGTGGCTATAGAGGTAGAGAGCTGCTGGGAAGCTGAGGGACAGGGTAGAAAGTCCCAGGGACTAAAACAGCAGGAGAAAGGACATCATGGGAGCTTCCCCCTCATGCCCACCTCAGTTATTCCAGGAACTGAGGAAAGGTAGCCCAGCAACAGGAATCTTCCATTTTAGGAAGCTCCAAAGGTGACACAGGCATTTTTGGAAAGGCAAATTATACTGAGGTTTTAGCTTTGAGTCTATACTACAAGACTGTAGGTATGGTAAGGGAGCACGGGGGTCTTTAGATGACATTATTGATGGCTAATGACATCCTAAGCATTTAGTCCTTAATTACAGGTACAATAGTGACCGTGAAGAAGAAACATATGCTCAGCTGCATGGTCAGCCTCAGCACCCCAAAGTTCCCTTAATCTTTTAGGGAGTTCACCTTGACTTAGGTAAACCCCCAGAATACATAGTTTTTGTGTAGAAAATAGTTTCAGGACTAGCCAGTATAAAATAGAGTTTTATTAAAAGTAGAAAGAAAAGTACTTAAAATGGGATTAAACCACACATACAAGAGCATAGATGTGAGCTTCTCAAGAAACAGTGGCAGTTTATTGAAAGATGTTTTAAACTTAGATAAGCACAGGAGTTGAGAGAAACAGAGGATATGACATACCCAAGTGTGGATCTGAGGTCCTCAAGGGAAAGTAGCAATTAACTGGCACAGTTTTAGCAGCGTGTACCAAGGCGCTCCACTTACACTCAAAGTGTTGCTAAGAAACCTCCCCTACGCCAAGTTTACCCTTTTTTGATAAGTGAGATTATAGAGTGGTTTTGGAGATCTTTGGGTAATCTGCATAAGGTAAAATCAGGAGGGTTACAAGGGGTTTTTGGTGAGGTTCCTAGAGGTCTGGATTTCTAGCTGTGAGGGGGAAACGTGTTAAGCAGTTGTTACCTGCACTAGAATTACTGTTTCGAAGCTTGAAGAGGGTTCTAATCAAACTCTTGGATGGGGTGGGTTGTTCTTTAGCCTCTCAGATCCCTATGGTTTTTCTTGTTCCTCAACCCAGCCTCACTAGGGTGCCAACGAAGATTTCCCATGCAGAGAGATGAGGATTACCGAAGCTGTTGACTGGAAGGGAAGAAACTTACTACAAGACTCCTAATCTTTCAATCTACCGAAATATGAAGCAGGCTTTTTAAAAAATGCATTTTATTTATTTATTGATTGATTGACTAGTAGATGTGGGGGGTCATTCACACTCATGCACATATGCTGTGGCATGTGTGTAGTTTGAGGTACTCATATGCATGCTGTGACATGTATATGGTCTGACACATTCATGCACGTATGTTATGGCATTTATATAGTCTGACACACCTATGCAAGTGTGTGGTCTGAGGATAACTGATGGGAGCCTGTTCATTCATTTTACCAAAGCACTGGTGCTGAGACTTCTGTGAGACCCAGCCAAAAACTCTGAGAGGACTTCCTGACCACCTGAGGTTTCTGTGTTCTGGAGTAAGGCAGAAAGCACCATTCAGCATCAACAGTATCACCAACTTCAAAGGGTTGAATCTTTTTTTTTTTTTTTTTTGACAGATCTCTATAAATCTCTTGGGTTTTAAAAAGTAAACTGACAATCTAGACTATTCTTTCCATGGATCTCCTGAAGACCACTGTCTTTCCCATGTTCTCAGTGTACTTGGGTGACCTTGAATGTTATTGGTACATTCCTGGAAAACTTTAGAAAGGGAGACAGCAGAAGGAAAAATTCAAACACCAAGCAGGAGTAATAGATGGTTACCACTAATAAGAGATAGGTACTACTAAGAGGTAGGTCCCACTAGTTTTCTGCAGGCCACTACTCTACAACATTCATCCATCACTTGATGCATAGATGCCTATAGGCTGTAAAAAGTCTCCACCTCATCTAGAAAGAAGCATTTATATAAAAATAATAACCAACACATATTCCATCAGATTTAAAGCAGGGAAGGCATTATTTAATGTTTAAGTAATGGAAGCAAATTTCATCGAGGTTGTATGCTTTCATGGAATGGTTATTATATGCTACACAAAGAAAATCCTTTCAGTTTAATTTTTGGGAGATGTCTGGGGGAAGCAAACACACACACATGTGCTACCCTTGCCACATTTAACTGTAAGTTCTGTTGACAGTTTTCAGAATCAAATCCTCATGGAGATTTCTAGTCTGGTCACTTTGTGTCTTGTCATCTGGCCAGCTAAAGTAAGTTATTGATAGCTCTCCGAACACAGCAGGAAGCATTGGGATGTCCTGCCTTAACTTTCTTTGCATCAATTTCTTGGAATGCCCTCCTTACGTCTTTCATCTGTCTGCCCAGTAAGGAACACAAATGTCACCTTCTCTAAATTTTTCCTGACTCCACCTTCCACAAGGATTAAACTTAGAGTCCAGAATTTTCTTGATTCAGTGCCATCAATTGAGGCCATTTCATTCATCAGGTCCTGTAATATCAAGCTCCAGGTTCAATGTGTCCCTTAGAACTCAAAAGATACTTAGGAAACAAATAGAAACAGGTGGCAAAGAACCTCCTCCTAATGTAATAATTCATATAATTTTACAGTTTTACATACTGGGAGATCAATATGTTTTCTCCACCATGAGCATTGAAGACTGGGCCTCTGTTAGCTAAGCTACAGGAATGAGGTCTCAACCTATGTGGGGCAGAGGCATGTGGTTATCTGGAGATCTTGGTTACAACTCTGGCTCTGATGTCTAGCCGTGTAGAATTGGATAAGATACATCTTCTCAGGTTTCATTTTTCTTATCTGTAGAGTTATATTTGATTTATCAAATCTTTCCAAGGAATTGATGTTCTACAGACTTGATTTCCACTGCTTCCTAAAATGAATGTGTATGCTACTAAAAGCAACCAATTTAGGTGCTCTTGAGTTCTCAATTTAAGATCACAACATAAATTAAATTTTAATAGATATAAAACAGAAATTATACTGTATTTATTTATTTTATATTCAAAATTTAAAAGGACAGTTTACAGAACAAAAAAATCACACACATTATATATACATACATACATACATACATACATACATACATACATTCAATTCCCATATTCTCCATTCTGTTTTCTATGTCCTGTGATATTTAAAATCATATATATGGAAGTTTTGTTTCTTTTCTATGTTTAAATTTTATTTTACCCAAGAGATTGTTTTATCCTGCCTCCTAGAGTCCACCAGCCCTGAGATGTCTAACTAGTCTTAAGACAATGACTAAGTCTGCCACTGCCTTCTCCCTGCAGTCGCATTCCACCTTGCTTCCCCTATCCTTCTCTGTCTTGGCTTCTTTTTGGGGTATCTCAGCCACACTGTTTGTCTTAGTGGAACTACATGTGCACCTATCATATGACTTCATTTTCCTTTTATAGATGGGGATACAGAAGTTTAGAGAGATGACCTTTTTGCTACTGATACTCAGGTTATAAGGGAGAAAACAAGATTTTTCTTTTTACCCTTTATGCTTCATTTCTCAATCACCAGGCCACACACTAATGTGCACACTGGTCTGGAGCAAGCTGTGCCAGAAAACATAAGGAGGGTCTTCTGGGTTCTGCAACAAGAACTGAGGGACCCAAGGCAAGGCCAGCTTTGGCTGAGTTCTTATTTCTCTGAGGGGATCTTTCCCCAGAGTTGGAGAGTTTTCTCTTCCCTGGGACAGTCTTCCTGTGTACCTAATTGTGTGTTCTGAGTCAAACAGGGCATGTTAGGGCCTGATCACAGTTTTTCTATTGTTCATAGGAAGAAACTTGGTCAAGTTCTTGTCACACAACCTGTTTTGAAATATGTAGAAACTGTCTTTCAGTAGGTCTTTTCTAGAAAATGCACTCAAGGAACTATAGGCCTTTAATGATCCCAGTAAACCAAATTCAAATTTACCTGTGTTGGTTATTGGGTTGTTTATTTATGTTTTTTCTTATGTATTGATAATTTATGTTTGTTTACTTATCAACTTGACACATGCTAGAGTCAGTTGGGAAGTGAAACTTAGAATTTAGAAAATATCGCCATCAGACTGACCTTAGGCAAACCTGTGCTTTGAGTATTTTCTTGGTTAATGATTGGTGTGGAAAAGCACTGTGGGTAGTCTCACGCCTGGGAAGGTAACTCTTGACACATATAAAAGCAGGCTTATGGATCATGGAGAGGAAGTTAGCAAGCAGCATTCTTCCATCCTCTCTGCTTCAATTTCTCTATTCAGGCTCCTGCTTGAATTTGTGCCCTGACTTCCCTTGATGATCGACTTTGACCAGGAAGTGTAAGCCAAATAAATCCTTTCCTTCCCAAGCTAATTTTGTTTGGCATTTTGTCACAGCAATAGAAGGTAAATTTGGAGGGTACCCATGGTTTTTATGTGATATGTTGCTCTCAGAATGGAAGCTTGGGTGGCACAAGATCTCATTCTAGCTTTTGAATGCTCTTCAAACACTGTATGTGCATTATGAAATGTTTTTTTCTCAACCATTTGCAAGCAGTGTAGAAGCATGTATTTTCTTACCAGTCTCAGGCCTTCCTTTTACTCTCAGTAGGTATCTTGTCTCTTTATCTCTTTCAGATAGCTTCAGAAGGACAGACAAGAGCTGAGGTGGCTGTCCTGCATACTGCCTGCTTCCACGAATAAATGCTCATAAAATTAAGATAGTGTGTGTGTGTGTGTGTGTGTGTGTGTGTGTGTGTGTAAATCTATTCAGCAAATACTTATGTCAGTATCATGTGATCTAGTAGCTCTGAGTTCACTTGTTTGCCTACCAGCTATAGGCTACAGGGAGGAACAGCTAACCTTCATAACATATGAGTCTCTTCTGGTCCCTGCTTCTCCCTTCAACACCTCAAATATGAGTGTGAGAGTCACTGATGATATAACTATACTACCTGCTGTCTTTCTTATAGCAGCAGAAAAAGGACAATGGAAGAAGTCATGTGGTTGTGGAAGTGGGAAAATAAAAGGCTCTAAAAGAACATATTGGTGTGAATGTATTTTGTTGCAAAGATGAAGATTTGTCTTTGATGTTAAGGATATGATAAAAGATGGAAAAAATCATATACCCTGAGAAGAATCAATTGTAAAACTATAAAAATACGTAAGAAACATTTAGAAAATATCAAGAACATCCCCCCTATTGATGCTGCTATAAAACACAATTGTGAGTTAATAGACTTCTCTTATTTTTCAAGCTTGATACAGCTGGTCTAGACACCTTGACTTTGTTCATATTCTGAGAAAATGTTTCCATTAATTGCTTTTCTTGTGATAAGAAGATATGATATATGAAATGAAGTCTTTTATAGACTTTGCCCTCAAGAAACTGTCTAGACCCCCACCTGGTACCATTCCACATGGGTGAAAGTAGCATTCCTGAGACAATCCCCAGCCCTGCCCCATGCAGAAGACACCCAGTGGCTCCAGGCACCACTAAGATGAGCAAATAAGTGGTCATGAGATGGGAAAGAAAGAGAAGCAGAAGGATGTGTGCACAATGAAGAGAGGCAGCACTGAAGACTCGAAAGTTAGCACAGAAGAGACTGATATGAGTAGAGAGCTATGCCACTTAAGGCAATGGTGAGGTCCTGGCCCACACCAAGGGGCAAGTCTGGGTCTGTGGCCCTGCAACAACGGTGTTCTGTTACAACCAAAACCCAGGCAGACATATCTGGTCTGGGCTGCCCCTTGAGGCCATGTTGATGTCCAATGGCTATGCAGAGCTGGATCCACTCCTCTCTGGCTTTGGTATTCAGGAGAGATGGCCTCACACCTCTCCTGGGAAGCTTGAGAGAGCTGGCCCTGACAGCATGAGAGCAGAAGAGCTGGCCCCACCTCTCATGGGCTTCAGCACTTGGGGGAGTGAGCAGGCCCTGGACCTCACATCAATAACAGAGGAGAGATGACCCTGGTGGCATCGGCAAGGGAAAGTCTGCCTTAGATGCAGAAGAGCAGAAGAGCTGTCAGGCTGACCAACTCAACCACTGCCCAAGGCTTTGAGTTGACCCACCCTAATACCTTCCCCATTTATAAACTTCTGGACCATGTGAAGGGCTTGACCTCCAGAACCAATGCTACTAGATCTTCATGACAAAGGTCAGTAACAGGCAATCAGAGAAGAGTCCCAGAGAGGATCCAATATGGACAGCGTAGCAGAAGCCAGAGTCCTAGAACCAGACCAATGATTTACTATAATGAACATTTTCAAGAAAAGCTGTTTGGGAAAAAGTATATGCCATGTGACATACCGTGACACACTGCAGCTTCCACTGTGAGATTTTCTTTGTTTCTTTGCTTGCTTTTGTTTGTTTGATTTTCCCCCTATGGGGAAATTGCAAGGGCAGAGGACAAATATGGAGGCACTGCGAAATGAGTGGGTTTGGGATGCACGATGCGAAATTCACAAAGAATCAATAAAAAAGCAAAACAAAACAAAACCTATCTAGATGTTGATACATGCATTGTTTCAGTAAATACTTATTGAGATGTCTTGAGGGTTCAGAATTTGGCTACTGGTGATTAAAAGATATTTAGAAGACTTTCTTGCCGTGAAAACCTCCAGGCAGCAGGGAGAGGCATTCGAGAAGGAATGCATGCTCAATGAAGTGTGATCAAAAAGAGTACAGGCAGTAGTGGGCTCTAACAGTGAGAAAGTGTGGATGAGATGAGAATGGATGCAGGAGGGATGCAGGAGGGGTACAGGAGGGATGCATGCAGGAGGGATGCAGGAGGGATGCAGGAAGGATGCAGGAGGCATCCAGGAGGGATGCAGGAGGGATGCTGGAAGGATACAGAGGGGATTAATTTTTTTCTTCCTTCAGTTGTTAACTCAACACCACGCTTACAGGTAGGGATTATCCTTGCTTAAAGAAAAGCAATACTATTGAAATGACATTTTATCAGCCTGGTTGAGACATCATCTTTTAGGATTTGCGCAGTTTCTCTCAAGCTGGGTACTAATCCTCCTGCTGTCCTCTCTGTCTGTCTGATTTGTTACTGACAGTCACTCTGCCACCCAGGGTGGCATATTTCAACACAAGTAGCTAAACCCGCTCCCTGTGAAGAGTTATTTTGTTTACAAAGAGCTAAACCTAATAAAAATTTCAACTGAGTCACCTTTTATTCAATAAAGACAAAAACCATCTGTCACCTTCCAACTAACCATTTGTCAAGTTGGATGACTGAACAATTGATATGCTCCATTAGTCTCATAAACAAGAAAATGCGAGCCAAGGATTCCTGGTCATTTGTTTACTGGTCAGTGTGGTGTTTACATGAGGAGAAGGTAAGTATTCATAAAGATTGTTCCAGAACACCTGCAGGCAAATACACAAACACTCTTCGACCGCAATCATTTTGTGTCAGTGACAAAATTAATCTACTGTAGACAGACTTTAGGCAGTGATATATCAAGCTGGGGACAGCTGTATTAACTTTCTGCTAGGGAGAAGCATTTTGGAAGACACAATTTGAAAAGTAAAAGATAGAGTCTTGAAGTAACTCAATCTTCAAGTAATGACTTCTAAATGTGCATTAGGTAAACCGAGGGCTTATTATGTTACTTCGATTAGGGGAAAAGATGGAGGTTTTGGCTAGGTTGTGACTGATGGCCATATTTGAGAAGAAGGGACCATCTCTGGACATTTTTCAAAAGTGGA
Organism: Rhynchomys soricoides; assembly: GCA_019843965.1. Lineage (NCBI taxonomy): Eukaryota > Metazoa > Chordata > Mammalia > Rodentia > Muridae > Rhynchomys > Rhynchomys soricoides. Next base: position 3,863,855 of record JADRCH010000061.1, read on the forward strand.
AATATTTTGGATGGATAGGATTTTGCTGAAAACTGTAAAATGATTTTTTAATTTTGTCCAGTGAAGGTGACCACTCTTCCCAAGTGGACTTCGAGACAGGGATTCGGAGATGAATAAACAAATATATGATTGATATGATTTAATGAAATGATAAATGTTACACAAACAACCAAGGTAATGAAAACAGTTTACTAAAATGATCTGGCCATAAATGTTGGGAAATCTGATAATTGTAAAATACTACATAACTGTGAGGATGTCCCTCTGGCTGCTCAAACAGAGCATGATCAAATGTTTTACTGTTGATTGAAAGAAGGAAAGACAAAGTGAGAGTCCAGATCTATAAGCAGCTTCACATCAAAGGAGAAAACCAGAAGAGAATGTAATGATGTCATCGAACAAAGTTCTACTGATGCATTCTGAAATCCCTTTTTGGAATATACACAGCTTGAATGAATCTAAGAACCAAGAAATAATTGACATGTTCCATGCCAAAGTGCTCCTGCACAGGGCAGAGTATGCCCATCAAGTGACTTGGTGTGCAGCTTTAGAATTCTACTCAGGATAGCTTAATAAAAATGGAAATTTTTTGAGCAAGCATTGAGAGACTATCAGAAGTGCCAAATAATGGAAGAAAAGCTTTGGAAAACCAGCATGAGATATCCTAGTGCGTAAGACTCGGCACCACGTCGCCACTCCTGAGAGCCAGGATTGCTGCTGAGCATCCCATCTTTATGATTAAATCTCAGCCTGGTAGGCTGTTCATGAACAGCCTCACATCCAGTACTGCCCTGTCCTCTTTTAATGGCTTTCACAGGTTCAGGCTCTCAGGAAAGTGAATTCAACTGGATGAGCTAAAGGATCATCACCTTTCCAGGTTACATGGGGAGAGAAAAACAATATGTCTGTCTTTCTGAGGTTTCCGGAGTGAGTGATGGAAGTTCACTTTGCTAACATTCCCACAGAATATCTCTCTCCTGCCACAGAATGGGGGGGGGCATGCCTCAGCCAATTAAAAGATATCAAGACAACAGCTTGTGTGTGTTTGTGTGTGTGTGTGTGTGTATGTGTGTGTGAAATCGTGTTATCCTTACCCAGAGCTCTGTTAGGAAAATTATCAGTCTACATGATCTTCAGCACTCTGAATTTCAGCATGTTTTCCAAGTAATTTCATGTCTTGCTCAATAGAAATTTTGATGACTGATGGATGTGGCAGTTTGTCTTAGTTATTAACTTGATAGAATCTAGAATCAACTAAGACATGCCTCTGGTCAGGGCTATAAGGCTCTTTTCTGGAAGGACCATTGGAGGTCTTTCTACCAAGAATGCTACCTTTCATAGGCAGCCCAGACATAAGGAAATCAGAATGAAAAGCCTCCTGCCTTCAGGCTGTCTAGCTTCTCTCATGTGTGCCTCTACCCTGATGCTGCCTCAGCTCCCATCCTTCATTGGATCCCAACTTCTCCAACCATACACAATGTGGACTTGGATCTTCAGAAATCCCCCAGGCCTTCAACACAAGATTAGAATTTCTATAACCTTCTCATTCCTGTGTACAGTAGCTGAAAGTTGCAGTGATCGAGCATAACCCATGTTTGTATAAATTATTGAAATCCATTTTCACCCTGTAAGAATGGACTTAAAAGTACTGCTGAGCAGTGTGCTGAGAGGACAGTGACTGCTCAAAGACAAGGAGGTGGCCCAGTGAACGTGGTTGGGGGTGGGGGGGAGGGAGGAGAAGCAAAGCTAGTCAGATGTGAATTGTATCTGTTGTAATAAACATGTTTAAACAACAACAACAACAAAAGATTGGAATTGCTGAGGCCCCCAGCCTATGTGCATTGTGAAGCTACTTTTCCTGGTTCTTACTGTCTGCAGATAGCCGTTGTTGAACTACCTAACAGAATCTCTTTAAGTTAACATAAGGAACTCCCCTGTCAGATCTTTATGATCTCAGTTCTGTTCTTCTAGAGAATCCTGACTAATACAATAGCCCTGACATTAGCTGTTAACCTTTGGACATAGCAGTAAAAGTAAAGGTCCTGAAGCATTCTGCAGTTCTTTTAATTCTCATTTAGATTTGGGAGAGCATCAATCCTTGACCACCTTACAGAGTCAGCTCATACTTTATGTAGGCATGAGTTTTATAATGATCATAAGCGGTCTATGTGGACACGTCTATGCACATTGTACCAAGATCTCTTTTCAGGGAGAATATCTCCATATTCCACATCTTGCGAATGCTGCCATAAGACAGTCATTCCCTTTTGGGAATTTACTCAGCTGAAGAAACCATGTCATTGATGTTCACACTACTTTCTGTAAACCATTATTTCCAAGGATTGATTGGTAATCAAGTATATCCTTATGGATGCACATATTTGGCTATCTATGGTAGTTTGAATATGTTTGGCCCATGGGAAGTGGCACTATTAGGAGATGGAGCCTTGTTGGAGTAGATGTGGCCTTGTTGGAGGAAGTTTGTCACTGTGGGAGTTGGCTTTAATATCCTATGTTCAAGCACTACCCACTGTGGAAGTGAAACTCCTCCTGGCTGCCTGCTGAAGAGAGTCTTCTCCTGAATGCTTTCAGAACAAGATGTAGAGTTCTCAATTCCATCAGCACCATGTCTTCCTGCACACTGCCTTGCTCCTTGTCATGGTAATAATGAACTGAACCTCTGAAACTATAGGTCAGCCTCAATTCAATGTTGTCCTTTATAAGAGTTGCCTTGGTCATGGTGTCTCTTCACAGCTATGAAACCATAATTCAGACACTATCTTAATCTATTTAAGACAGGAATATGGAACTTTAGCTACATGGTCAGCTGCAGAGGTCCTATCCTTCTTGGTTCACAGGTATGGTGTTCAAGAGAAATTTAAAAATGAAAATTTTCAGGGCAACAAGTTAGTGATATGTTTTGCTGCAGGATTCTTGTTCTTATCCAGAATATGACAATCTTAACAATGAAGTAGTAATAAAAGATATTAAAAAGTTACCAGCTTCAAGTGCATTTTTTTTCCTGAACAATGTGTCTCTAGAAAGCTGATCTCTTACCAAGATTAAGCAGAATATATATAAGAAGGTGTAAATTAGGTACTTGGCACCTCTAAAATCAAGGACATGGCATCTCTAATGAGATGAACTGTAAAAATACACTCTGACCTTAGTGTTTATATTGGGAAGTTTATGCTAGAAAGACTTTTATGAATAGAACTTCTTTGACTTAACCAGGTCAGATTTGATGAAATTCATATCCATAGAAGTTTAGAATGATTACTCTGCCAATAGCCTGAAGTTATTAGTAGGCAATGATAGAGACCACAGAGAACACCTAGCAGACTTGATGTAATCATAAATTTTCAACATTCTTCTCTTTTCTATTGGGGGATAGAACAGAAAGCCATTTCCTTGCATAATTTAATTAACCTGTCACTTTATTTTGGAGGCTTGATAATTCATGATCTGAAAGGACTGAGTGATGGAGCATCATGCAAACCATCACTGGATGCCGAGGAGAATTAAGCGACCTAAGCAGAATGTGACAGCAGAATTATTTTTTAATTAACATCAATTATGAAATGAGTTCAAAAGATATTTACTGCCTAAGCCATAAAGCTTTGTCTTATTGGCCTTAATTTTTAAAAAATCACTCAAGAACTTTCTGCTATTTTGTACTTAGATGTTAATGTAATATTAAAAGTCAATAATTGTCATCTTGCAATGCTACAAATTATTTAATGGAAATTATGTTTTTGCATTTATTGATGCTATTTATTATTCTCATTAAAATATCTCAAAGGGGGGCCTGGAGAGATATCTCAGTGATTAAGAGCAGCACAGATTGTTCTTATAGAAGAACACATTCGGTACCCAGGACCAATTTGCGATGGATCACTGTAACTTCAGCTCCAGGAAATCTAATGCCCTTTTTGGCCTCCTTAGGCATTGCCCCAAATACACACATATGCATAACTTTAAAAGTAAAATAAGTCTTCTTTTAAATGTCTCAAATTTATAATTGTTATTAATGATTATCAAGTCATGCTGAGAGAATAGTAGTACAGCAAATTAGCTTACAAAAATGTTATGATGCCAAAGGAAAATGTGAAAGTATGAAGAATTAAAACATAGATAGTTTGGCAGACTGTACTTTAAATTTTTAAAGTGTTAATAATTGATTGAATGTTGTTTCTAAATATCAACTTCCTAAACAAGTCTTTTTAAAAGTTCTCGTTAGAATATTAGGAACTTATCTTGGAAAATATGAGAACTAATGTTCTTTTGTTTTAGTAGTTTGTGAATTAATAACCATAAATATTTAATATTGGGGACATTTGTAATCAAGAGAGAGGGAGAGTGAAACTTGGACAGAAGTGTGAATTCAGAAGATGCTCGCAGGACCTGATTGATGGCAGATTCTCCCCATTAGAGAAGTAGTGCTATGTTCTTCTAAGTCAAACTCAGGAAAGTACCTAAGGGTCACATAGTGGGAAATAGATTATGGAGACAAGCATCTTTTGGGTACTATAGATCTGTATTCCTGCAGGACTTGGCTACAGGTCATCAACTCACATGGCATGTGGAGTGGGTTCTTGGGACACAGCCTCTACTTAGACAGAAGCAGTAACCACTCATAGACCTGGATAGGCGGGCTCTGTGGCCATTACTTCTACCTTGTCCTCAGTATTTCACTACATAACTTCTCTGGCCTTCTTGTGATTTTTGCCTCACTCTCTAGAGGAGCAATTTGTGGAAGTAACATGCCAAGGTCAACTGGAGCTCAACATTACCTTTTTATACATGCTTGCTTCCCTGGCATCCAGACTACTCTTTCCAATGATGTTGAAGCTGATTCGAGAATTCTGAATCTGGTTTAGAGCCTGTTCTGAGACTGTGAATCCACAATTCATCACCTTTATGCTAGAAAAAATAACTGAGGGGAAGCTGCACAAACATGTGAACAGTCTGGATGTTCCAGCACATGTTTTACCTGCTGATGTGGAATAAGGAGTCAGGAGAGAAGAGAGCTCCAACTAGGAGCTGAGTGCTGGACCATGGTTTTGTCTTCAACTCTGTGTTCCAGTGCAGGATTATAAACATTTTATAGAAGATCTTATTCCTTCAATGTTATAAACCTGCATTAGTTGAACTAGGATAGTAGAACTTATTTTACTTACTGATTTTGCACTTGATTTGCAGCACTTAAATGTCTATACAATAGCATATAGATTTCCAGTTGCCCTCCTGGACCCACCCCCTGCTGATGCTGTGATGTGTGTGCTCAGTATCCTGTATGAAATTATTTGAGTTTACCATTGGTGGCAGAAGAAAATACTATCCTTACCCCCAGCACATTACCTGTCATATCGTAAGTACCTGAGAAACCTTTCTAGAATGAAACACCAAACTACTGATTCCTCACAAGCAAATTATGAACCCTCACCCTCCAGGAGCCAAAGCTCAGATGGGAGGTGGGGAGCAGAGCTCATCATGACTACAGAGTAGGTGTCTATAAATCATCAGCCAGGGTTTCTCCTGATTCCTGTACCTGCAGCGAATGTCACCTCTCATTATTAATTCTGAAGTCCTTGGTCTGTGAGTGCCTGGCTCTCATCAGCTCGTATTCAGTCAGTGAAGTGTGCTGTACTCATTCTAAAATGTGTGATCATTTTTTAACATCATAAAAGTTCTCACGAAAGTACATCTTGCCACCTAAATAATTTAGCGTTTATCGTAATTGGTGAGTTTCAGCACTTGTCAAAGTATTTACTTGATTAAATCTGTAGCAGTGACATCCTGAGAGTAGACACAGTTTTTATTTAAAACTGTTTCTTAAGTGAGAGAATTTTGTGGTTTTCAAATTTTAATACACTTGTTAAGATTTTTTTCATAGTTGATGATTCTTAACAATAGTCATCAATCCATGCTTAGCCTGTGATCCCCCAATCACCCATTTAGGTTCTTAAGTATATTGCACTCTGGAACACCCATTTTGCATTCCAAAAGAGTTAGCCTGTGTTATTCCTCTGAGACAGAGAAAGTTGGGCTTTCTCACTAATTCCATTGTCCATGAATGCAGTAGGATTTAGACATGACTGAACAATTTTTATGTCTTTCTTCTCTTAGAAAAAGTGAATTCAAAACAGTTCTGGGAGGAGAGGTTTACAACCTGAAATGTCTCCTTTTTTCTTCTATTTAAAACTATATAAAATCATTTGTATAGTGTTATTTATATGCAAATTATATTATACATAAATAAATTATCTTTTTTTTTTTTTTTTTTACTTAAGGCAACTTCACACTGCTTTGGTAACAAAGATGGATAACAAAGAACTAGAGATTATTAAAGCCCAGATACCTAGGATAATATCAAACATTACTACTCTCTTTCTTTCTCTCTCTTTATTGATATCTTTATTGATATATATTCATATCAATAAAATAACTCCTAATAATATTTTGTTACATGCACAGATGAGTGCCTTATCTAGTTATCAATAGAGAAGCTTCCTTCAATAGCAGATGAAAACAGATGCAGATATCCATAGCCAGACATTATGTAGAGAGAGTCTAACAGAATGTCTCCATCAAATCTCTCTCCTCAGAGGCTTAGGTATCCCCTGCAGAAGAGGTGGAAAGAGTGTAAGCCAGAGGGGATGTAAGATACCAGTAGAACAAGGCCTTTGAGTCAAGTAAGCAAGGCACATATGAACTTACAGACTGAAATAGCAAACACAGGGCCTACTACCTGAGTCTCACTAGGTCCTCTGTGTATGTATTATAGCTTTTAGCTTGGTGTTTTTAATGAGACTCCAGAGTGTGAGAACAAGTAGGTCTCTGATTCTTGTATCTGCTCTTGAAACTCTTTTCTTTCTGTTGGATTACCTTGTCCAATTTTGTTTTGATAGATTTTGCTTCATCTTACTACATTTTATTTTGCCATATTTGGTTGTTATCTTTTTAGAAGTCTGTTTGTTTCTAATGAGAGACAGTAAGGGCATAGGCCTTGAGGGAAAACTATAATGAGAATATTTTGTGTGAGAAAAGAATCTATTTTCAATAAAAGGGGAAAGGCATGCTATATACTAGAACCAGCATAATTTTGATGATATCATAAAACAAATACTATCTTTCTAATAAATGAATTCTATTCATATGTGAATTGACTCAAAAGTATGAAAGAAGATGACTCTAAGAAGTCTCTGATCAATAATTATTTCAGGGCCTTACAGAAAATCTGTAAGAGGAACATGGTAGTGTAATATTCATAGAAACCCACTGCCATTTTATAAAAAGTTCACTGTCACAGTTGTTTATCTGTAATAAAACATACGTGATAAATGTCCACCAGAGTTTAGTTTCAGGGAAACACTTTCATTTCTAGGCCAATTCGTACAACAATTGTGGGGAAAGTCCACTGGAGTATTTGACTTTGTATCTCAAAGACTTCGGTTTGGTTGGTTAGCTGAGCTAAATCGGCCTTAAAAGAATTATGACTAGCTTATTTCAGAGGGCAGATAAGGCATAGTCTAACTGTGAGTTTTATGTTCTTCTATTCTCTGTCTCGCTCTGTCTCTCTGTCTCTGTGTGTGTGTGTGAGTGTGTGTGTGAAAGAGAGACAGAGATACAAACACAGAGAGAGAGACAGAGACAGACAGAGATAAAGAATATGAATGTCAGAAAACAGCATTAGGTACCATCCCTCAGATGTTTTGTGTGTTTGTTTTATGAGACAGGGTCTTTCACCTTTCACTGGCTTAGAACTCACCAAGAAGGCTAGGCTAGCTGGCAAACAAACATCAGGAATCTGCCTATCCCTGTCTCCTCAGTGATGAGATTGTAAGTGCATGAAATTGTATCTGGCAAAGCAAAAATAGTTTATCTATTCCTCTAATTAATTTATGTAAGAGATTATAATACAGTTCCATCATTTCCCCTTCCCCTCTCTCCTTCCAAATCCTCTAATATACCCTTCTTTGCTCTCTTCCAAATTAATGACCTCTTTTTCTCATTGTTTTATGCATACATGTATGTACTATAAGTATATATTCTTAAATACACAAATGCAGCTAGCTAGTTTGTTTGTATTAGTTGTATGTGTGTTTTCAGGGATGGCCATTTGGCACTGGGTGTGCATCCCTGGGGTGAACGGGGCTATTTCTCCTGCTTTCAGTATTTCTTGGATGCCTGCATATTTTTGCTTAGGGTTGAGGCCTCATGGGATTTTCTCCATCCTCCTTAGCATGTCCCTTGTTGCTGTCCCTTTTCAACTCATGTTTACACAGTGATGCTGGTGAGACTTTATGGAAGTAGCTTCTGATATTACTGGGAGACATAGTCTTATAGCCTGATCCTCTGACTCTTGCAATCATGTCCACAACCTCTTCCACAAACTTCCTAGAGTGTTAGGTGCAACAGTCATGTTGCTGATGTATTTCTTGTGACTGGTCTCAACTCTGCCTTTGATTGTTTATGATTTTCTATAATTGTCTTCACTTGTTGCAAAGAGAAGTTTCCTTAATTAGTGATTAGACTATCTGTGGTTATAATAACAAATATTTAGAATATAGATTGGGATTATGTATGAATGAAACTATGATTATAAAGTAATTGTGATAGGTTCTCCTCCAAGATCCATGATTTTATCAGTCCTGGGCAGTTGGCTAGGTTTCCATAGTCTCATGATTTCTATGATCTGTGATTTCTCTCTTGTTGGTCAAGTCTTAAGTTTAGTTAGAGAGCTGTTGGTTACTGCCAAGATACACATGCCACTACTGAACCCTTAGTATTATTGTGCCATACTGGTCATCCTTCTCTGAAAGTGTGCATGACTCCTTCTGGTACAAGGTAGTACCAGTAGTAAGCTTCCTTTGTGCTGACATAACAAATGTGCACTACCACATCTCACACAGTTTTATTTGCTTTGCTTTTTCTGTTTTATTTTTCTTTTAATGCTACAGGTGAAACATGTGACCTTGTATGTGTTAGGCTACATTCTATCAACAAACTAGAATCACAGCCCTCTGGTAGTTTTCTGTGTCTAGCAAGGGCATAACAAATAAAACTTCCATGCTTAAAGAAGCTACTCCTATTCAGTGGTTATAAAATACAATCCAGTTTTGTCATTGTCTATTGCAAAAAGAAATTTGCTCAATAAGATTTCAGGACAACACTTTTCTGTGTGTGGAAGGACAAATATGTCCAAAAGATTCAACATCCTATTTCACAGGAATAGTTCAGACATTTTTATTGCTGCTCTATTCATAATAGCTAGAAAATGAAAATGGCCTAAATGTCATTTAACTGATGAATGGATAATAAAAATATGGTACATATAAACTGTGGAATAGTATTTAGCTGTAAAAAATATTATAAAATTTGTAGGCTGATGGGTGGAACTAGAAAAGATTGTATTAACTGAGGAAACCCGACCCAGAAAGACAAATGTTGCATGTCTTTCTCACTTGATGCTTCTTGCTCCAAATCTTCAGATGAGAGTATATATCTTGGAGTAGCTGTGAATATCAGGAAAGTAAATGAAACCATTGCCAATGTACGAGGAAGGGTGAGCAAGAGAGAGGAGAATAGAAGGGGGCAAGAGATCTGATCAGGGAAATGTGGAGCATGGCATGGCTCGAATCAGGGATGAGGGAGAGGGAGGGAGAGGGAGATACGCGAGATAAGAGTAAACAAGTCTGAAAAATTCGTAAGGACTCTATATTATTTACTATTACCTAAAAACTATAATACATATGCACACACACACACACACACACACACACACACACACACATTAATAGTCCTCCAGGGGCTAAACACTATCTAACAACACCAGGCATGAGGAGCCCACTTTCGAGTTGTTGGTCAGGGTTGTCAAAGGGACTCCCAAAACATTACAGGTTACTGCCATTGCCCTTGGCTGTCTCCCAGAGGTGGACATTAAGACCCTGTTGCAGAAGACACCATGTACTTCAGACATAGAGTCAAGATACCCATGAATTAGAGTTACTCTGCAAATCTTTTCACTGAGCACTAGCTTTCATTGTATGAGAAGGCATCATGAAAGCTTCCAAAGGAGTGAGGCAACCAACAGTCCCACCCAGCTATGATGCTTATAAGTCACAACAACCAGATTGGCACAATAACCCCATGATTTCATCATTGTCGCACAGACACACACCTGCACAGTAACCAACAGCTCTTAAACCCCATTCAATAATAAGGAAATCATGTCTGATACTGGGAATTTAGCCAACAACTCAGCACTAGTAAAGACCTTGGAGGAAAACCTATAACCAAAATTTTACTAAACCAGCATAATCCCTAACTACATCTGGCATTCTCTATAGGTTCTGGGCATGAGACTCAGGTTTTCATGTTTCTGAGGCAAGTACTTTACTGAGTCAACTGAGTCATTTTAAATTCTCTTTCACCCCCTCTTTCTCTGTTACCTCCCTCCTATTTACCTACCATCTGTTTGTCTGTTTGTCTGTCCATCTACCTAAGCACATATGCACATATACTTGCATATACACATCTGTATCATACATATGCACATATAGAGATATACACACATATACACATATGTTATATATCATTTATCATACATCATATAGAATATATAAATCATATATCATATATACATATATGATGTCCACACAATGTTATCAAAGGGTTGGTTTCAAACTTCACTTTCTTGTGGTATGGGTACATTGCATATTCAGTACTTGTCCCAGTGCCTATGGCAGGCATCTTGGCAATGTGTATGTAGTCAACAAACAACTGAACTAGAACTGGATTATTTCAGAAAGATCCATTATTCTAATAACAGGTTACACAATTCACACAGAGCTATAATTTGACAGGCAGAAATTACGTACTAGGCTAGAAAATCAGATTTCTGTCACTTAAGCCTGTGGCATCTGCTAGCTTTACTGATTGAATCAGCCTCCTTTACTTAGCTGTCAGGGCCTGATGCCTGGGCACAGGTACAGAGCAGAAGACTGCAGAGGCCTATTATTTTTTGTTTTGGAAAATAATTTGTTCTGAGCCTTCTGTATTGCTCTCACCATAGAAGTGTTTACTATTTAAGGGAAATTGGTTTCAGTTGATCATACTGAGAGCTCAAACAGATAGGAGCAGTTACCCTCATTTTTGCAGATATGCTCCTTGAAGTTCCCATTTTCTCCAATTATTATTTCTTGTTCTTCATACGGATCTGCCTTCTTCTGTTCTGTTGTCTTATTGCTTAACGCAATGTCAGGATGACACCAACAGGTTGGAAGAGCTACTTCCTGGGTCACTGTACCACTATCAGCAAAGACAATTGACAATATGGCACCCAGTTGTCATTACAGTTTCATTGACTGTATTGTAAAGCAGTTATCTTTCTGGAGTCATAAAAATATATGGGTCAAAAGATGGACCTGTCATGGGATTTCTCTGGCTATATATTGTACAATATGGAACTTAGAACTGTCACACCATCTTGTACCATCTTGAGAATTCCCTGCGAGCTACAGAGAGCAGGTACATTCATTTCATAGCAGAGAAAGTGAGCACAGGAAGATTGAGGAGCTGGTTCAAGCTCCCATTTCTCATACTGTCAGTAGGGCAGGAAGATGACTCTAGGCCATGTTTCTCCCTGGCTCTGCCCTACAGGACACAATTAAAATGAAAATCAGCTATAAGAGGAAGAAGGAAAAGGTGAAGCTGCACAGTTTGCTTAAGGACCAGAAATTGAAGGTCTTGCAAGGGTAAATGGAAAGAGCATCAATTTAACTCAAGTCCTTGGGAAACTAGCACACACAATATCCACGGATGTTTTCAATTGCATGCTGTTCAAATCCCCAAGCTCACTTCAAAATGAATTCATTACATGCACCATGGTGAACCTGCACTATTATTAGATTCAGGTTTGATGGGTACTTTCTTCTCCCAAAGTGACTTTGTTTGCACTGGGGGACATAGCCCAAGCAGCCAAGTCCCAACCTAAGACCAGCAAAGTTCAGAGTCCCATCCTTGATGATGATTTGATGTCCAGCATTGCCATAAACAAAATCAATTCCCTTTTAAGGTATGTTTGGGGTCAAGAGTAAAGTTCCTATGTTCTTCTCCTCCCAAACATGATCCCACTTCAATCATAAACAGCTGCACTTAAAGTATTTATTACCTGAATGCTACTGTCAGCAACCTTGTATATTTCAAGTCATTAATTTTCACAATAACTTTAGGAGTCTAGATCAGTAATTATATCTGTCTTATAGCTGAAGAAATTGAAGCACAAATTGGGTAATAAATTGCTTGAGCAGGTTTTAAACCCATCCCCCAACTTTTCCTATTTACACTAGCTAGCATTCATGATCTCTGAAGTCAACGTTAGACCTGAACCTCCCTGGTAGAAACCTTGTAAGTGATGAATGTTTCTCAGTGAAGGGACTCTTCTGAGATAAATTATTGACAAACACAAAATATGTTTTATTTATTATTATGCATCTTCCTCCAGCAGCGATGAGCATTACAGTTATTGTGACCATAGGATCCAAAAGATTAAAACACCAAAGAGTCTCTCATTACAGAGACTCCTAGGTACTCTACTGCTGATGCCTGACAGTGTTCTTTTGCTTTTTGGTAGAATTCTTTAGAAGATGAAACAGTGAGATTGGTCGGTGGTTATGGTTCAGATGGAGCATGTTGTGGTGTGTAAATGTCCCGTATGGGAGTCTCCATTCTCGTCCAGAGTCAAAATTATTTCACAGACACACACACTTGCATATGTTGAGATGCATACACACAGATGCATAAACAGACAGAATTACAGTCAGAACCACACCTGCATACTCACATATGTGTGCACACACATACAGAGTCACACACATTTCTACAATTACACATAAGGTTGTACCTGCATAGATACATGGCACTCACACGTATATGCAGTCTTAGATGTAGAAGCAAAAATGTCAAGAAGGAAACATGCCAGTGTAAAATAGTAGCTACCTGTAAATGGTAGAGCAATAGAAGAATTTTAAAATTTTATTTATGCTGCCTTAAAACATTGTAAACATATACTGATTTTAAAATGATTTGAAAATTTATATGAATATACTAACAAGGATAGAAAATACACATGAATATTAATTATAAAAAGTTAATGAGCATTTCTAAACTTGTTATAAATGGATGGTCTTAAAATGTTTTCCTTGAAGGGCAACATAATTATTCAGGTTTGATTACTCACCAAGAGTACAAATGGGTATACATATACACACATGTACCCACACAGAAATGGGCACACAGAGGCGCATATATACATATGCACACTTATACATGCAAACATATATGCGCACATATACACATATACACATACATGTACGCAGACATGCACATGTTCATATATACCCACCCATTCACCCACACCCATGCACACATGCATACATATACACACAAATACACAAAAATATGGGGAATGGAGACTTCCCATATAGGACATTTACACACCACAGTATGCTCCATACACAGATATACAATATTCATACACAGACACACATATACATATGCACACTTATATGTGCACACATATATTTATGCACACATAACCACATATGTGCTCACAGGCATACACAGATGCACAAATATACCCACTCACTCACACATACATATACACCCATGCATACATGAATACATACATACACCTATACACAAGCACACTCACATTTACATACATACACATACACTTCTTCAGCAATCATTAACAAATGATTCATGCAAAAGTGCAGATGGTCATCATTTCAGATTTTCTGTCTGAGGACTCCCCATAATTGTTCAGTTCAGTCACTCTTGAATCAAGGTAGCTGTAGACAATATGGAGACAAGAATAAACAACTGAGCCCTAAATAGAGTGGATTTGTCTGTGGGATGTATTTTATTGAGTCCTAAATGAAATTATGAATAAGCTATGGAATTACAGAATATTAACAGAAAATTAAAGTAAAATACTACCTATTCCAAACCTTCCACTTGTAGGTTTTCCCTTGCAAGAGAAGCAATCTGCCAAATGGCTATTAAGTAATAATACACATTTCAAACAGAAAGGATGAGAAAGGGAGAGGGGCAGAGGGCTTTTAGGATTCTGAAACAAAGAGGAAGATGAATATCAAAATTAGAAAAGCATCATAACTCCGGGCAAGCAAGTTTTGCCCATGTGAGATGCACTTTTGAAGGCTCCTAGACCTTGATGTTGAAGTACATTTTAACATCAGCCTTGAGGTCTGATTTTAGGCCATATTTGATTTCCAGGAAAAAAAAACATAATAATAAAACTTGTCAGTCTTCAGCAGGGCTCAGGGTTGAGAAAGAAAATCTCCCTGTGGATCCATGACTATAATCCTGTTCACAGGGGTTGGGAACTTAAATTTACTCTACCTGCCCAGGGCAGTAAATGCCAAGCCAAGAAATAATAAAAGTGGCTTTGACTGGAGCAACCAGAAATGTTGGGATAGATAAAAAGAAATCTTCTGACAGTATGGATACAGTCTCACCAACAACAGTGTGGAGTTTCCAGCCACAAACACAAGTGGAGGCAGCCACTATATAGTCAAGCCAGGTTCTTCAGGATTTCTAACAATAATGACTAATTTTGTCCCTTATTTATTTAGTACTTGAAGCATGTAGAAATAGTACTTAAATTTTTTTCTCTCTTATAACAGCTAGATTTTTAAAAATTATTTTCTTACTCAATAAAACAAATACTGTATATTTTCTTTTATATGTTGATGCTAGCCTTTAAGCTTTCGATATGTGTTCTACAGTCCAAATAACCACAGAGATTAGATCTTAAAGGTTTTTTTTTTTTTTGATATCTTATTTTTTGATTCTTTATTTACATTTCAAATGTTTCCTCCTTTCCAGATCTCCCCTTTGAAACTCCCTATCCCCTCCTTCTCCCCTGCCTCTATGAGGGTATTCCCCACCCACCCACCCACCCACCCATTCCTATCTTCCATCCCTAACATTGCCCTACATTGGGGCATCTAACACCCTCAGGCCCAAGGGTCTCTCCTCCCCCTGATGGTCAACAAGGCCCTCCTCTGCCACATACTTGGCCAGCACCATGGACCCTCCATGTATATTCTTTGGTTGGTGATCGGAGAAGGGACCAGACAAATATGTTAGAAAGACATCCAAGGCTAGTCAGAAAATCAGATAAACATTTTTAAAAACAACACCAGGTCAAAATGGATAAAGTCAAAAATATAAAAATGAGATGAAAAGATTAAATAGAATTAAAGGGCACATTAGACTCAGCAGAGGGAAAGAAGAATATGAAGAAGCTACTGTGAAATTAACAGAGTACTCTAGAAAATAGAAGGGAGAGCTAAGAAAGAAGGGATTGAACTTGTGTTGCTACCAAGCAACTGTGATTTAGGATATCCCCTTTAACAATTAATTTTGCATTTATTTGTTCATTCATTCATTTGTGTGTGTGTGTGCACGCATGTGTGCGCACACACGCACATATGTACTTGTACTAAAATATGCATCAGAGGACAACTTATAAGAGAAACGCTCTCCTGTTTTGTGCATTCTGAGTGTTGAACTCAGGTCCTTAGGCTAGTGGCAAGGTTCTTTAGCTGCTGAGTCATCTTGCTAACTCTAATTTATTGTTCATATGCCAGTGCTTCAGTGGTTCTCAACTTGTGGGTTGCAATCCCTTTGGGGAACTGAGCAACCCTTTCACGGGGTTGCATATCAGATATCCTGCATATCAGGTATTTATTTACATTACAGTTTATAACACTAGCAAAATTACAGTAATGAAGCAGAAAGTAAAATAATTTTATGGTTGGTGGAGACACCTCTATATGTGGAACTGTATGAAAGGATCACAACATTAGGGAGGTTGGGAAGCAGAGCTCTACTGGATTGAGAAAGTTTTTGCTAGTTCTGGCTGGACACATACTCATGTATCGGAGTTTTGCTGGTGAACAGGTCCAGCTGAAATGAGTGGAATGGCGCGCACACACACATGTATATGAGGGCTTAGAGTGGTCAACTGATCCAAAGCCAACCCTATATTTATGATAATTATAAGATATCAAGAACTGAAATTGAGTATCTCAAAATCAGCCAGAGAAAGCTGACACAGTATCCTCTAACCAAAAAAAAAATGTCACATACAACTAGTTGAATTTTCAACTGTAATGATAGAAATAAAAATAAAATAAAATGACACTTCCGAGGGATGGTTGAAAAACTGTATGGACTTCGAGCTACTATAAGAAAGCTAAAGTAGAGACATTTTCTGAAAACTGAATTTGCAAACAAATAACTATTTTTAATGAATACTTTTAAGAACATATGTCAAAGTGATGAAATGACTCCAGAAAGAAATCTGTTATGCAGAAATCAATGGAAAGAAGTCATAAAAAACAGGGCTGTTTCTCAACTAGCATTTGATGTAAAACCACAGAACGTATCAAATCTAAGGAGTCCAAGTATGGGAATCAATTGCTCGTAAACAATGAGTCGAGGAAAAGGTTATTAAGGGGTGTGGATGCTTTCATATTGGGTAGAAGAAAAGCAAAAATCCTTGTAGTTGCAAGTTAAGGTTGCTGGGACTTTAGAAATTACTTACAAAATAGAAATGGAATATAAACAACTATGGAGGATCGTTCAAAAGAGAAAGGAAAAGATAGTCCAAAATAGTCAGAATTTAAAAAAAAAATCACAGAAAATATAATGCAAAAATTACAAGTGCTCCAGGAATTTAATGGAATGTAAGTGGGTTAAAATATCATCTAATTGTGATGCAAGGGAAGGAAGAGAGAAAGAAGGAAGGAGGGAAGGGAAAGAAGGATGGAGGGAGGAGGAGAGGGAGGAGGAAGAGAGGAAGAAGGAAGGAGGGCTAGTTATACCTGTATGTTTTTAAGTTACATAAAAACTTGTAATGATGATGATGCTTCTAAACTTAAGTATATAGAAAGATTAAAATCAATTCATGAAGTATGATACACCAAAATATCAAGAAATTAAGGATGTAGTGACAATAATTTCAGACTTGTGTAGTTGCATTTCTTTGGTGAAAGAGATGACTATTTCATAATGACAAGAGGAGCAGATTATTCTGAAATCCATCTTGATTTAAAATATAGGACTAGTATTCCTTTGTGTAAATGAACCACATTCTGTATCTATTCTTCTGTTGAGGAACATCTGGGTTGTTTCTAGCTTCTGGCTATTATAAATAAGGATGGTATGAACATAGTGGAGCACATGCCCTTGTGGTATGGTGGGGCATCTTTTGGGTATATGCCCAGGAATGGTATAGCTGGGTCTTCTGGTAGAATTTTTTCCAATTTTCCAAGGAACCACCAGTTTGAATTACAGAGTGGTTGTACCAGTTTGCAATCCCACCAGTAATGGAGGTGTGATCCTCTTTCTCCACATCCTTGATAACATGTGTTTTCACTTGAGTTTTTGATCTTAGCCATTCTGATTGGTATAAGGTGGAATCTCAGGGTTGTTTTGATTTGCATTTGCCTGATGAGTAAGGATGTTGAACATTTCTTTAAGTGCTTCTATTAAAAACGAGGGCATCATGAATTTTTCAGGCAAATGGATGGAACTAGAGAATACCTTCCTGAGTGAGGTAACCCAGACCCAAAAGAACATATATGATATGTACTCACTGATAAGTGGATATTGGCCAAAATGTTCAGAATACCCATGATATAGCTCACAGATCAAATGAAGATTAGTAAGAAGGAAGGTCTAAGTGTGAATACTTCATGCCCACTTAGAACGGGGAACAAAATAATCGCTAGAGGCAGAGGGAGGGAGAGATCTAGGTGGTAAATGGGGAGGAGAGGGAAAAGGGGGTAGGAACAGATGTTGGGGAAAACAGGAGAGAAGCAGACAGCCAGAAGAATGAATAGAAATATGCAGCAGTGCGGGTTGGGGGAACCTCTAGAAAGTTCCATACAACAGGCATGTGAGAGGCTCCAGGGATCCAATGGGGACCTTAGCCAAAAAGCCCAACAGTGGGGAGATGGAACCTAAAGAGACCACCTCTAGTAGATAGACATGCCCTCATATGAGACATGCAGGCAGCCATCCATCTTCAAAATTCTTGACCCAGAATTATTCCTATCTAAAGGAAATTCATGGACAAAAATGGGAGTAGAGACTGATGGAAAGGCTATCCAGTGACTAGACCAGCTTGGGAACCATCCCATGTGCAGGCGCCAAACTCCAACACTATTGCTGATGCCATCTTGTGCTTGAAGACAGGAGTTTAGCATGGTTGTTCTCTTAGGGACTCTACCAGCAGTTGACTGAAACAGATGCAGCTACATACAACCATTGGACTGAGGCAGGAACCCCTATGGAAGAGTTAGGGGAAGGACTGAAGGAGATGAAGGGTTTTTCAACCCCATAGGAAGAACAACAATGTCAACCAAGACCTAGGAGACCCCTAGGATCTCCCAGAGACTAAACCACCAACCAAAGAGCATAACATGGGTTGGTTCATGGCTCCTGCTACATATAGAGCAGAAGACTGACTTGTCTGGCCTCAGTGGGAAAGGATACACTTAATCCTGTAGAAACTTTGTGCCTCAGAGAAGGGGAATGCTAGTAGGGTGAGGTGGGCATCGGTGGGTGGTTGGGGGAGCACCTTTGGAGAAACAAAGGGAGGGGGTAAAAAACTCATGGAGGGGGAACCAGTAAGGGGGTAATATTTGAAATGTAAATAAATAAAATAGTTAATAAAATAAAAATAAAATGTATGATTATCATTTCACAGACTTTCAAAACAATATCTTATTGGAGAATTGACAAGGAGAAATGAGTAGATTCACCATAAATTGAGAACTTTTATACTTTTCTGATTAATGAACACATAAAGCAGGTTAAAATCTCAACAGTGTGTTAATGAATATATACCATCTGTATATACAGACCAGTGTACCTCAAACTAGAGAAAATGAGACCTTTTTAGTACATGTTGGAATTTGGGGGGTGGGAAATATGAAATATACTTTCAGACAAGTTTTAACATACTTCACGGAATTAATATCATAAAATTTATGTGCAATGATCATAAAACAGTTGACAGACATCTTCTACAAAGCTACTGAAATAGCAAATGGATCTTGAAGTTTAAAATACAGTTCTATATAATACATGAATCATAAAAAGAGCAAAATAAAAAATCATAATCATTGAAAACAGGGATGGGTGAATTAATAAAAAATTAGAACTGAACAGACTTGAAAAAATTATGTAAAATAGAGTGATAAAATTTTCTTAATATTTATTTTTGTTTATGTTTTTTTCCTCATGAGGGGTATTGAAAGAGGGGGGCAAGGTAGCAGCGAGAAGAGAAAGGGAAAAGAGAGAGGAAGGAAGAAGAAGAAGAAGAAGAAGAAGAAGAAGAAGAAGAAGAAGAAGAAGAAGAAGAAGAAG
>JADRCH010000061.1:3883334-3915183 GCA_019843965.1 Rhynchomys soricoides
AGAAGAAGAAGAAGAAGAAGAAGAAGAAGAAGAAGAAGAAGAAGAAGGGCTGTTTATGTTTTTATATACATGTATATCTATCATCTGAATTCTAGGACTGACCCTGAGCCTGCTGCCTGCCTGCCTGTCTGTGGATCTAGCGCCCCTAAATGGACAACCTTTTCTGGTCTCAGTGGGAGAGGACATACTTAGTTCCACAGCGACCAGATGTGTAGGGAGAGGAGCTGACACACAGAGGGTGTCAAAAGAGAAGGGGAGGAGGGAATGGAGGGAGGACTTGTGTACTGGGAGGAGAAAAAGTGCTGTTGTTGTTGTTGTTGTTGCCCAAATCTTTTACAGGCTAGGAGAAATCAAAAGTGTCTACAGCCAACTATGTGTTCCAGTGTTTGAAAGTATTCAAAAAAAGAAAGGGAAGAAATGGAAGCATTGGGGTTGAGAGCTCACTCTGAACTCCAGAAATTCATAGTTTAGGGCAGAGAAATCTACAGCAGGTACGCTGAGTGTATGCACTCTCTACTAAGAGCAATAAGAAGGGACTATATGGTGGTTGAAAGTTTTTTAAATTAAAATTACATTTATATATTATATATTTATTATGTCACATATAATGTATCATGTATATGTGTCATATGCCATATATCATATATCAATCATTAAATGCATTATATTACATATTATACTATATAATATATTTATTTATATACATAATTGTTGCTTGAATGCATGTGTGTGCAATCATGTTCATCCCTGTTGCCCACAGAGGCCAGAAAAAGATGTTGAGTTACACATGGTTACTGTTAGGTTTCAAACCTGGGAATAATGGTTGTGGTGCCTACTTAACATATCAAA
This sequence comes from Rhynchomys soricoides, assembly GCA_019843965.1. NCBI lineage: Eukaryota > Metazoa > Chordata > Mammalia > Rodentia > Muridae > Rhynchomys > Rhynchomys soricoides. Next base: position 3,884,184 of record JADRCH010000061.1, read on the forward strand.
GCAGACTTGGCCTCTAGGTTCTCTTTGTATCCCTCAGTCCCTGTCTGTAACAGGGCCCTCCTGACTGGTCTAGCTCCATCCCCTATCCTGTATTCTCTAGCCCAGGAGCTGGGCTTCCCTTCTTTATATAACCCAACCATTTTGGTTACCTTGCATTTTTCTCTACTCTCCTTTGGGCCTCCTGGCTGCTGTACCTGGTTTCCCTCCTTTCCCTCTCCCAGCCCCTACCCCTCCTTACAGAGCTCATGTCCATTCTGGACTCTTTCAGATGTCTCCGCCTTTGGCTATGCTCTCCCACATATGTTTAATGAACTTTCTCTTCCACCATTCTTAGGAGAAGTCATATCCTTTCCTTTTTTTCTTTCTTTCCTTCCTTCATTCCATCCTTCCTTCCATCCCTCCTTTTCTCATTCAGTTATGACCTGCCATGTGGATGCTGCAAAGTGGACCCAAGTTGTCTTGGGTTAAGTGTTCTTAACCATTATCCACCTCTGCAGCCAGTTTAGAAGTTTTTAATATTTTTCCCCTTGTATTATTTTTTTTTATTGTTACAAGGGGTGGGATTGATTTTATTCTTAAAATCCTCAGAAATTATTTGACAATTAAAGGCCATGACTGGACAGGTAGGTCACAGACTTCCCACTGTAAATTCTCATAATGGCTCTGCAAAGATGAGGGGTTAGTTAACCACTTTTTTGGAGCAGTGCTTCATCATGTCCTCCTGTGGTATGCTACTTGTGGCTACTACTGTTCCAATGTCTACATTGTTGAAGTGGGAAATGGCTGGGCCAGGAACATATCCTTGGTTTAAGAGAGCATAGTAGAGGGCAGCTCCAACTGAGAGATTGAGATTGTGCCACAGGACTGGACACATCATCGTTGAAGATAGCCACCTGCTCTTCCAAGTCATCTACTCACTTCATGGACCTTCCATTCTTTGTGAAGCAGGGAAAAGTCTGTTTACCTGGTCTGCAGTTAAGGTTGCTCTTGGCTCCATAACCAGCAGCTGAGACAATGTGAACTTGTTGGATTCTGAGATATTTTACCTAATCTACCTCAGGACAATTGCATGCAAATTTTCCAGTAGGATATCAAAAAGTCCCTGAACCTGAGGAGCAGATAAATGTGTAGTGGCACTATGATTTCTACCTACTATGTTGGAAGCTTGTCTTAAGTACTGCCATTTTGACTTCAGACTCCATTATACCTAAGCTGATCAACTCCCTCTGTAAGCAACAAAGTCCCTTAAATTATGCCTATTACCAATCCCCTCTCTAAGCGTCAATAGTTGCCCAAAATACAATGCTTGTTCCAATCAACAGAAAAAAGAAACCAAATGAATTTAGTTGGTTGGGCAAAAACACTTACATTCAATCTCACTTAACACTTGGGAGAGCCCCTAATCTCTGAGTTCTGACTGGTAAAAATTATGACTGTAATTTGCTTCAGATAATTGCAGGTTTTATGCTTATAAACAGTGCTTCAGCCCCTACTCCGGGTTCCCAGATGAAATATGACTCCGGAGTCCTTGTCTGGTGGCCCTGATGGATCAGTGACAGTTTGTGTAGTGGGAATATAAAAGATTTTGTTGTTTCAGGAGTCCACTGGTGTATTCTCTCCCTTCTCACATGGTGCACACCAGACACAGTGTAACAACTAGAGATTTACTTACAACAGCTTGGCTTCGATTGGAGGGTTCCCCTTGCCCTCCTTTTCCTATCAGGCATAGGGGAAGTAGCACCATTATAGTAACTGACATTGAAGCAATCTTGCAGACATTAGTCAGACTGAAAGAAAGCTCCGAGAGATTAACATTAACTTTGCTCCAGTCACTCTCAAAAGTGTAGATTTCTTCTCCAACTGAACGTTGACCAGTTTCCACAGAGGTCTCTCCTGTTAGGGGATGTTCTTAGTCACCACCTTGCCTTGTCCAGGTCCAGGTGATCAGCAAATTTTCTGGGATAGCCCTGACGAGAACCACCACTGTCGATTTTGATCTTCTACTTGGTGTTCTTTGCTCAGTGTTCCTTGCTACTGAGGAGCCAGGGAGCAAAGTGAGCCCAGAGATATAAACATACAGCTTCACACTGCTGCTCTGCCATCTTGTCTGTTTAAAGAAACAAGAGGGAGAAGATGTTTAAGAAGTGAATGAGGAGCCATAAATCTTTGTTGCACTCTGTGGTAGGCAGAGTTTGGGTGTGAAGAAAAGGGAGAAACCTTTACCTGAAGGCCCTTCAAGTCAACAATGTACTCAGGCATGAGATGAACTCAGTAAGAACTAGATAAAGAGGCCACATCCCCAAAGGAGACAGGTTTATCAGAGACAGATGTCCCTGACTTATTCTGCTCTTCAGTGAGTCTCCTTCTGTCACCAGGAAGCAGGATGGGAATGTCCCTGGCTGTGTCTGAAGGCATGGGAACCGATTAGGTTCAGCTAGCATCAGTGGCACACAGTTCTAACGTTGCTTCTTTCTCTGCTTACCCGTCGCTGCTCCTCAGCACAAGCCTCTGCTCCCATCAACCCACTCTGCTTTTCAAGCTTGGGTTTGGCTTTCTCTTCAGCCAACCCTGTCTTTCTTTATGGAATTGCATCTTCAGGAGCTCAGTTTTTATTTTGTATCATTAACAGCAGGCAGCAAGGTGCTAGCTGCGGAGTGAGTGTTCAGTAAATATATAATTGAGCTACACATCTACCATGTTTAGAAATAAACCCATGCACACACATGCAGAACTGACTATACATTAGAAAGCAAAGGATCCGTGTCTTAGAAACTTTTTTGTGTGTTTAAAACAAACCCAAAAACTTGGCTTATAAAATTCCGCCTTTACTCTTACTTCCTCTCCACCTCCTTGCCATCTGAGACTTAGGAAACGGAAGTAGTTGCCGTGGAGACAGTTGCTGGGCACTAGAGGAGCCATCTGAGAACAGCAGCAAGAGAACAGCAACATTTTGCATTAATCTTTTTTGCTTCCAATAAAATCGGGGCTAATAATCATCTTATTTATAGTAAGCACCACAACTTGTTAGGATTTGGAAATGACCACACACTCGTTGGGGAATAGTCATGGACTCTAGGGCCTCCCCCAGAGTTCTAGTGTATTGCCTCAGCTACCTCCTCTCAGGTCCTGAGACTCTGAGTACCTCTCCCAATTCAGCCACTTTGTATTGACTATAAATGTCCTCCCAGGCTCCTGTGATGAACACTTGATCCCCAGATCATGGTTTTATCTTGGGAGGTTCTCCAAACTTTAGAAGGGGAGACCTAGCTAGAAAAAACAGACAGTGAGGGTTTGAATCCTTGGGGGGATTTGTCCCTTGTCCTTTCCTGTTCCTCTGTCCTCTCTCTCTCTCTCTCTCTCTCTCTCTTTCCTGCCCCTTCTTTCTTCTCTTCCCCTTCCCTTTCCCCTTCCTCCTCCACTTCATCTTCTGCCTCCTCATCCTTCCCATCCTCTTCTTCCTTCTCTTCCTCTTTCTTGTTTTTGTCAGGTGGGGAGGTTACCCTTCAACAGACTGCAGCTACCATGGTGTTCTGCTCTCGCTTGGAATCAGTGGACCTACGTGTGATCTAAAATTTTGAAACTATGAATTAAAACAGCTCCTTCTCACATTAAGTTTTTTTCTAGGTGTTGTGATTATAGAGAAGGAAAAGCAAACAATACAGTAGCAGACAAAAGTTTACAGCTTCCTAGTCAAGCACTGTGGCTCTAGCTGGTAACTGGTACTCATGGTGGATCTACCAGCAGTCAACCCAGTGAATCTCATTTGACAGTATTTCTCAAAGTAACAAACTAGTCTCCTTCAGACATGTGTGAAGCCCTCCTAAGACTTTATATCCTTTGAATTATCAGGTAACATTAGAAACTCAATTATTTAGTGTAATAATAAAAATTTCAGCCTTGCTTGAAAGATCGAGGGTCCTAGGAATGCTAGATTTTCATTCCCAAAAGCTCACAGAGTGAGCAGGGCAATAATTTCTCACTTCAGACAGCATAAGTGCTCTCAGCTCAGCAACACCACCTCTCTTCCTGTTCACTGAAAGGGCTGAAGCTTTTAACCTTTGTAGCCTTGACTCTGTGGATCTTTACTTTTCTCTGGCTGCTTCCATAATAACCTCAATTCCCACTGTTGGGAACTGCTTGGTTCTAGACTTACAGGTCATTTAATCTGACAACTTTCCTGCTGTGCCTCCTGACTCATTTGGAAATCTGTTGCTAGTAGTCATCTTTTTCTTCTACCTTAAGATGGCACATTTGTACTTTGCAGACCTGAAATGTGGACAATTTAATCCCTGGATACCCACGTTCCCCAGGAGAAAACCTAGAATGGGGGGGCAACTTGAGCATTAATCTTGTTATTAATTACCAATTACAGACAGGAATAAAATTAGGACTGCTGCTAAATATATTTGTTTCGTAAGTGAAAAAAAAAAAAAAAACTGTCTTCCACAGGAAAACTGCTGCCAATTATGTTGCTATTTCTGGGGAGGAATTGCTTCAGCAGGGGCAGGCCCAGGGGTTCTACCCACTCAGCTTCTATTTTCTCCCTTAATTGTGACTGCCACCTGCCCGTTGGTGAATTCACAGCTATACCCAATGAAAGTCACACACAACCAGAGATCTTGCCTCAGTTTTGGCTCAAGGCATTATCACACCACCTCAAGCATAGTTGCCTAAAATAGCTGTTCTTACTTGCTTATGCTTCTGTGATTCACCATCTTTGAAGGATCATTCACCCATTGCCATTACCTGGCAGTTGGAGGATGGCCCTTTTCTTGTCTTTATCAATTAACATCTCTCTATAGAGTAGGTAGCTGAGCAGTGTGGCCTCTCTAGGCTTCTTGGTATGGTGGTTTCAGAGTGGCCAAAAGATGAGAGCAGAAGTCTCACAATTCTTGTGATACAGGGTCTGCCATATTCTATTGCCCAAAAATCAAGTCATAAAGCCAGGCTATACTCAAACCATGGGGAAACAAGTGTTAGATCTTGATAGGGGAAGCAGTGGTCACATGGTATGCATTCAGATCTGAGCTGTCATCATCCTCTTTGCAAGAATGATAGAACTCAATCTGAGGCTGGATTGAAAAGGGAATAGGGTCTGCTCTAATGGAAGAAAGATTCCGATAGAAAACGATGATATTCTACTGGGAATCATATGCATTAGAAAAAGGCTCCAATGAGATGGGAAATGTGAAGAGATTCTTGTTTGTAATTCACCAGGAAACTATAAAGAAGAAAAGGGAGAGAGAAATAAAAAATGAAGAGCAGGGAGGATTAGCTTCAGGGTCTGGGAGAGCAAAACAATGGACTGTGAGCTTCCCGAACCAGTCATCCACTGTTTCCTCCAATGTGGTCCAGCCATATCCTGCCTTGACTCAGCCCAGAGCTTAGCCTGCATTGTCCAATCCACCACTTCTGTTTTTTCTCTCTCTCAAGTGCAGGATCTTCTCTAGCCATGAGGTCATACAGACAACTCATCTAAAGTTCCTCTTCTTCATTTTAGATACTGCCGTGTGGGTTTGAGTTTTATCTACCTTTGAACAGTGTTATTCCTTTACGAATAATTACAGTATTATCATTACAAAATTTTGAATTTGGCATGAAAGGTACACAGGAAAGAAAACAGGGACATAGGGAGACAGAGCCTGAACTGAAAACCCCAAGTGAAGCTTGAGCCCGCTAGACAATCAGGGCTCTTCTCTGCTCACAGAATCATCAGCTGCTACATGCCCTCTGAATGATCAAAAAGACCAAGATGACTCTGATTAGCAAGTGAGAAATACAGACCTACATCTACCTGACAAAAAATAGCAAAGAAGCAGGGCAGGCCATATAGGCAGTCAACAACATTGTTGCCATAGAAACAAGAAGCAATAGGAAGCAGACACCAGGTCGTACTTGTTGTAAGACACTGAGTTATGACGTATTGATTTTGGCAACACTCACACACCTTGTCACAGCAACGAAGGCATTGAAAGTGAAAGCAGAGATTGAAAACTGGATGTGATCTGCATCTCTCAGTGGCCCCGAAGTGAGGAAGGTTACTGTGGAAAGAAGCCCTTGGAAGGAGAGCATTTACCACTATGGAGAATGGTGAACAGACTTTCGGATGGCTTGCCACACACCTAGCTTCTGTACATGAAAGTCACCATGAAGGCTCTATTTATCTTATTTGTGCTTCATCATTTCCATTGAGAAAATAGAAGAAGCATAACTGATTGATTTAGAAAATTTGAACTTGCAGACTTTGGATGATATATCTAGACACATTTCGGCCACTGATTCTGTGCATGGCGTGTGTCTGTGTACTGTCTCCTACAACTGCTGTGCTCACTAGCCAGAAAACATTTATTATCACATTCTACACTCTAGACAACAATGGCGTCTCTGAGTTCTGGACACTGGTATCTCGTAACATTAGGAAGGGACAAACTGTCATTTTAAATCTGAAACATATCCTATAAGCTTATGTTTGTTAATGTTTTATCCACAGCTTGTAGTTCTATTTAAAAAGCTGTGGCATCTTGAGAAAGTTGGGTCTGGATGCCAGCAGGGCATTGTAGGGAGAATTGTAGGAACTGTAACTGTTCCTGGTTTTCATGCTTTCTGCTTCCAGATCTGTTAAGATGTAAGTTCTCTCTGCTACCTGTTCGCACTAAAATCTCTCTGAAACAGTGAGCCAAAATAATCCCCCTTTACCACCTAAATGATTTGTGTCACATAGTTTGGTCACAGCAAGACTAAAGTAATTGAGACAGAGGCTTGCCTGAAGCTGGGCTATCCAGCTGTTCTTTAGACTCTTAAGCTTCTAGTAACTCCTCTTACCATATTGTGTATTGAGGAAAAGGTAATTTGCACACATCTGACCATTCAACAATGTTCTGCTTTAAGAGATAAAGTTGATGTTAACTAGCTACTGGGAAAACCATTTGAGGCAGTTTTTGATGTTGGTTTTTAAACTGTTACCTAAGCCACCCAGATTGACAGGAGGAGGAAGCTGGCTGAAAAATAAAAGAATTTCCTCCTAGACCCTGCAGCCATGCTAGCCTGGGGGAAAAAAAAAACAAAAACAAACAAACTATATATATATATGAAAACATTTTTAGCATATACAATTAGTTCATTTTGGTCATCAGAAGACAATTCTTTCTTTGATCTCTTCTTTCCAATTTGTAAGTAGGTTACTCTGAATAGAAATCCTTTAGAACAAGTAAAGTTAATGGATTATGGAAAGATAAATAGGATGTTCCCCTATACATTACAAAGAATTTTATGATTTAACCACAAGTTTTGCAGGACACTTCAGTTCTTCCTCATTAATGTCAGGAAAGAAAAGACACAGAGACTCAAGAGACTTCCTCCTACACGTGTAAGGCTCCTTATGCTCTCCAAATATAAATGTGGAAACTTCCAGACTCTGTACCTTCATAAATCATTATTCTATTTCATTTAACTCAGTTTTCCAGAGAAGACATGTGCACAGACAATTGGTAAAAATATAATTAGAATCTATGGATTTGAAATGCTATCCAAATTATTTTTTTATATTAAAGAAACTTGTTAGCTGTTGCCTTAGGCATTATGCCATCCCACTGGCCTCCTCGTCTTTGTGTGTGCATGCAGGCATGTCAAGAAATGAGGGAAAGAGAGAGGCATGCAAAAGGTTATACTCCATCTTTGCACATCAGAGACAGACAGGAACCTTCTGCCAGTCAGAACTCAGCTTTGGATGTCAAGAATGTGACTCTGGGTTGCTTTCTGGAGCGTTTATCTCATAAGAGGATCACTAGGAAAAGCAGGCAATCCTGGAGTCAGGTACCTTAGAATCTTTATCTCAGATAAAGCCCTGCCTAATTGATGATTAAAGGATGATAAACTATACCTTTCTTTAACCCATGCTAAAACTTTACAGAGGCATTGCTTTAGGACACATCTTTAGCAAACACTGAGTAACAAAATATCCTTGGGATGAGGGGTATATTAAGAAAGCAAATAGCAAACCTTGTGTCTCTCAAACTCCTCATTCACAAATGTGCACTGGAAGCAGGGCACAGATATGAATGAATGCATTCCAGATAAGTCGACACCCACCTCCACTCCCACCCCCACCCAACAGTATGGAGTAGCACAGAGAGCAGACCAGTTTAGAACAAAATTACAGAAGTGGCTGAAAATCGGTAGCAATAATAAGCCTTCTGTGTCCATCCCCTCCCAGAGAGACAGCTAAGATCACTTTAAAGAAAGTCTGGTATGTGTCAGGGAAGAGATAGGAGTACAGGCAGGGAGCTGCTCCAAACAAGCCATTAATCAATACCAGTATCTGCCACTCAATCCACCCACAAGCCTTACCCTCCTTACCAGAGAAGTGTTATCTGCTCTGGCACTTTTAATTCATGCATTAGGCCTGTAAATAATTAATTCTTCAGCCACAATGGAAAATAAAGCTTTGCTGGGAGCTGGGAAGAAAAAGAAGCACGTGCTATGTTTGTACTGAATACTTCAGTGTGCAAAATAGCCTCCCACTTAGGGGGTCTGTGTTCTGCTCTCAACAGAATACATTGCCATCACCAGGAACAATAGCTTGGACTCCGTGTCCCTATGTGATTTGAGGGATGTTCCTAAAGACTTGGGGGGGGGGGGTAGGAAGGGGAAATCAATATTCTAGGTACACATTTAGAAGAAGGCTTGCTATTTGCGAGCACACATTTTAACACAGGACTTCTGATTATTTATAAGAATCCCAAACTCAATCCATGTAAAGGTCACTTCTCTGACTTAGCTTATTATGGGAGATATTGGTGGCTATCAGCAGTCATCCATATCATGACACCAGACTGGAGAAGCTTATGGTAAGGTGATGGAAAAGCTAAATTCATACCAAAGTTTCATGTAGACGCAAGTAGAACAGAGAACTGGAAATGAAAATGTTTTGAAGTATCTAGGTGGTATGCTCTCGGCATATGCACACTGGATGCCAGGGGCCACTCTTAAAGCACTCTTAAATTTTTGTCTTAAGTAAAGGGGCAAAAACATTAAAAACAAAAGAAGTGTGCAGTTTGTGCAGGCACAGTCGTTATTGTGATCCTGTGCTGAAGTCCCAGTGGGAATGGGAGGGTCTATAAAGAGACTCACAGACTATTAAAGAAGGACTCCAAAACAATAGACACCAAACTAAAATGTCCTCAGAAATCATGCTGGGGAAACAGAAACGCCGAGAAGCCTTTGGTCCAGAACGCCAAAAGAAAGACCAGCCTCCAATGAGGCGTTCCCACACACTCCCATCATCCAGCCTCCAATGAGAAGATGCCACACACTCCCATCATCCAGCCTCCAATGAGGAGATGTCTCACACTTCTGGTTCTCTTCCCTTGGAGGTAAATGAACTCATTCATGTTCCTTGGCTTTTGTTTGTTCTTTTCTATACAACTGGAACACTGTTGGAGGGAAAGTGGAGGAAAACAAGGTAAATCCACTATCCCTTATCACGTTCTGTTTCCTAATTTCTTCTAAATACAGCAAAAGCGAGGCCTGCAGATCTAATTGTCCAGTAACACTGTGACTCAGAGCATTTGTATTCATAATTCGATAGGATGAAATAAACATGGGGCTAAAGGTCAGGGTTGATTCTTCTCCAACATGGTCATTGACACATGTGGGGAAATAGGCAAACAGTTGAGTTTTGGGTTCTCTAGGTACAAAGCCAGGAAGTTGGATTAGATAATCTAATTGGAATGTGTGTGTGTGTGTAAATGTCATATTTCCATCCACACTGATTTTTTTCTCAACATAAAATGAAAATTAAATATCAAGATTGACATTTTTCTGTTGTCATTTATTCTTACATTCAAATTATATTATGTAGTTACCATGAAACAGCTACTGGCTTATCCGTAAGTGCTGTATTTTATCAAGAGTCAGTGCCTAGAGTAATTAGAATGTCTGGATATTGAATTTCCCAAGAAGTGCATGCATCAAAATCTATTTTTTTATTCATCTTTGCTTTGCCATGATTAACCCACCTCATGTCTTATTATCATGATTGGTTCTAATTCTCTCATTCTTTCCTAGCTGAATAATCTTAATAAACATTTGGTGGAAACATTAAAGGCGCTTGTATTTTCATAAGAAAAAGATAAATATGATACAATCAATCATTAGTTTTCTGGAATACAACTCATAGAAAATGATCATCAATTTTTCATTTTCACAAAGGAGGGGAAAAGAACTGAAACAAAAAGAAATGTTATAATTACCAAGAGAAAGTTGTGGTCATTTTTTTCTCTATAGAGTTTGATACTGAGAAAAATTACCAAAGCCTTTGTTCTGGGTATGACTTGAAAAGATAAGAGGTACATGTGATGGGTTTAGTTGAAGGGCCACTTGAAAATGAGATAGGAAATTGGTTTCTATCGAGTTACTAATGGTTCATTTTGATTGTCAATTTGGATCGAAAGACATCTAGATTAGTCAGGCACACTACTGTGTGTGACTTTGAGAGATGTGGTTCAGAAACTTAAGAGAGAAACCTTCCCTTAGTTGGAACATCAAGCCAATGGTCTGGAATCAAAACTCAGCAGAAGTAGAGAGACGAAGGCAGCCTGCCAGCACCTACCTGCATCTGCACATTCCACAGACCAGTACATCTATTCCAGGCCAGGACATCTATTCTGGCCACACCCACCTGTGGGCTCCTGCCTCCTTTCATTGTGCCCTCATACCAGCAGCTCTGCAAGGCGTTCCCAGGCCTTCAGGACTGGTAGTAGACCATCGATTCCTCTGGTTCTGACATTTGCAGTTCATTGAGCTCCTCAGTTTCCAGGTTCTCAGGCTTCCCGGTGTACAAGTGGCCATTTTGCCTCCAGAAGTGCAAGACCATACACATACACATGCACATGCACATACACCTATAATTGCACATGCACATACACACATGTACATACTTATACACATATTCTAATAGGTTTGCTCTTCTAGATAGCCATCAGACAATGCAATTCTATTTGCAAAGATGCGTCGAAAATATCACATCACCAGCTCTGAGTCTTACAGCACCAAGACTCACTGCATCCAAATTCATATGTAATCAAGAACACCTGTCCAACCACTTACTTCTACACAAGCCAGGATCCTATTTTTGAGTAGGTGCCTGAAATAAGAATGTTAAACATAGTTCCCACTAGGATCTAACCAAGTTCTGTCATATGAGTTGTGTAAATTTGCCCCAGGGAAAACTGGAGCAGAGCTATTTCTGTTACAACATCTCCATGATGAAGGCTCTGAACCTTCTCAGTGCCTTGTCTGGGGTTGCAGAAACAGTAGAACAGTATCACAACTGCTGCCTGGAACCAGATGATGGGCTATGACTGTACAAGAATCCAGCAATTAATCCTTTTAATAATGTCTGGTCATTAACATATTTGCATATTCTCTTACACCAAAACCAAATTCTCAGAAAAGTTTACTTGTCTGGCACTACATAATTCATAAGTGTATGAGTGAGGATTTGAATTTGAGTTCAGTTAATTTGTTTTACATCTAAAAGCAGTAGAAATGGGAATATTCCTGGGCAGTATTTCTAAAGTAATCTCTGGGTAAGAGGTTTTAGCTGCAAATTTCACCACATTCAAGTATTTGACCCATTCAAATGGATAAAATGTTAAACTGTTAGAACTTTAAGTTGTGAAAAATATGAATATCTTAAGTAATATTGTGTAAAAATGATAGGAAAAAATTTCTGATTGAAAATGATGGTAACTTCAGTGCTCAAGGAATGTATAGAATGTGTTAGATCCTGAAGCACATCAGAGAGAGAGAGAGAGAGAGAGGGGGGTTCAAAGCATCTTTACGAATTTGGATCTATTTTGTGTTAAAAATTAAAAAGTAAAGGGTATTCAAGGGAGTATGGAAAATATTTGATAATCTTAAAGCAGGAAAATTCATTCCTTCTCAAGAATGACTTAAAACCCAAAAGACAGTGTATGAAAGGTTGGTAGATTCACCTCTTCTTCTTTAAGAAATCTTAATAAATTAAGACTGGCAAAGACTCTTCAAGCAAATGTAGAAAGAATACATTCCCTGGAAAGTGGACTGAGATTTGCCAGGATCATTTTTGTGTAAAAAGTGGAAATGCCTATGGATTGACATAAACCCCCCGTGTTCCCCTCCCCCAAACCTTGCTGCACAACCCAACAGAAATGTGCACAGTGCAAGAAGAGGGAGTTGAACTAAAAACTAGGATGAAAAGAGTTCTTACATGTAAGAAGAGTATTGAAACATTTGTAATAAAAGAAAACAGGGCCAGAGATGTGGCTCAGTGGGCAAGGTGTATGCCAAACAAGCCTGGCAATCTCTAGAACTCACAGAGTGGAAGGTGAGACTCACCTTGTGCAACTGTTTCTCTGACATCCTCAAGGAGGCCGTGGTTTTTGTGCACCCAGCAACTCACACAAACACAGATCCACACATACACAAAATAAGTAATGTTAAAAAAAAAAATCTTAAAGAAAAATACCATCTTTGAAATAGCATTAAGAAGTCAATTCTTTTGTATTAGATTGACAACATTAAAAAGTCTTATTTAAACATGTATAAATACTTATTAAAATGTGTGGATACATCATACTGAAAAGAAGGTGGAGAAACAGTTTATCTGCCAGAGAATTGATATAATTTACATAGAGAAGGATTGGGTGATAAATATCTAGAAACAAATTAAAGACAAGCATCTACTCTTCTTTCTTGTGACAATTTCACACAGAATACCATCCTGTTAATACAATCCCATATGGGATATAAAAATTTTATATGTATATTATACATTTTGAATATTCATATTTTTTACATTTTTGTAATAGAAAAATATTGGAAGCAATGTAAGTGCCTATTAATAAGACACTGGCTTACTAACATGGTTCATTCATAATGCCGTGTTCACTTTCTGTCAGTTTTGCAAATGATTTTTTGTTCTTATTGATGATCAGGTACATATATGTGTGTTGTTTTATGAATGTAAGTGCAGAACAGAAGAGAACATTGGATCCTTTGGTGGTGGAGTTACATATAGTTTTGAGTTGCCCCTCATGGATGCTGGGAACAGAATGTGGGTCTTCTAGAAGAGCAACAAGCTCTTTTAACCCCTGAGCCATCTCCGCAGTTCCTCATTTGGAACACATGAGTATGTATGAGCACATGTGTTCATTAATTATACACTAAGTCTTTCTAGGTTTACCTCATACTTTTCCCTTCTCGCTTTCTTCAAAAAATTTAAGTGTTGACATTTTAAAGACAATACACTTGTGTAAAATGCACAGGGCAAAGAACTCATATGTCTTAATGATAAGGCAGAAAAAAACAAACTAGAAGCAGGTGGGACATTTTAGTTTTCAAAGACCCATACCCAGTGACATAACCTCTCCAGCAAGTCTATACCTCCTAAATCTTCCCAAACAGTGTGGACTAAGTATGCAAATATCTGAATCTCTGTGGGACAGTTTCACTCAGACCACTATATTTCATTCCTTGGTTCCATCAGCCTCACAGACATGGTTTTTAAGTGCTAAACTTGGGCTTTAAAACAGAGCTAGCTGGGTCTGTGGTTCAACAAATAAGAAAAGAACTCAAAGGGGTCTTTCTTTTACTGAGTTCTTTAGAGCAGAGAGGTATCATCTGCTATCCAGGTTAGCAAGAGTCACCAAACCAGGTGTGTGTTAAGGGACAAGGCACAAAAGTTTACAGTCAGATGATGTCTAGACGCCCACCCCTTACTCAGGAGATGTTGGCAGGTAACAGCGGGTAGTGGAGGGATAATCATTATTTTATTTTGAGAGTGTAGCCACTGATAGGCTTCCCATATGCAAAAGCATGTAAGCAATACTAATAGGACTTAGTGAATTTTCAGAGAGAGAGAGAGAGACAGAGAGACAGAGAGACAGAGAGACAGAGAGACAGAGAACATGACTTTGGGAGGAAGATGGGTTGGGAGAATTCTCAGTAGTGGATGTAGATAAAATTAAATACATTGTACTCATGTATAGAATTTTAAGAAAATAAATAAAATATTATTTAAAAATAGGTGTCTATTTTTTGCTTTGATTTTTTTTTTCCTGAGGAATATCATATGGGCTCAAGTCCTTGCCCTGGAAGTTCCCAATAAAGTTTCACTCTCTAGAGACATATCTTGGTACTGGGCTCTTTCCCCAGGTCCAGAACTGGTCTAACCAGCACCATTTTTCCCAAAAGGCCCAAAAAAAGAGGAAGAAATAACCCAAATGGGTTGTTTTTCTCCTGGTTGTGAGAGGTACTCATTCAACAATCTTCCCTTCAGTTTATCTCAGAAGTGTTTCCTTTGGTTATTCATATAGACATTGAAGGAACTGGTTTATCATCTGCAGTCAGGTAGGAATACATTCTGAGAAAATTCACTAAGCAAATTTATCACTATATGAATGTTATAGAGTGCTCCTGCAAAAGCCAAGATTATATATATATATATATATATATATATATATATATATATATTCTTTAATTGTTTTTACAGTCTAGTCATTATGCCCCTCCTGGTTGGACCTCTGACAGTTCCTCATCCCATTCCTCCTCTCCTGTCTCCAAGCAGATGCCCCCATCCCCCACGTCCCCTACTACCTCCACTTTCCAGCCTATCCCTAATTCAACCACAGGGGTCCCCAACTTCAGTCCATTGGTTGAGTGTAAATATCTGTGCCTGTCTCAGATCAGCTGCTTGTTGGACCTCTCGGAGGGCAGCCATGCTAGGCTCCTGTCTGGGAGGTGAGAGACTCTCAGGACTCAAAGGGACCTTGAAATGCTCATGAGTGGGGAGAGAGAAGAGAAGATGCCTATATTTTAAGCGATGCCATTTTAGGGGACCAACTACTCTTGCATATGTAGTCAATGGTTGAGCAAATACTGTCCTATAGCACAGACTAAATAAGACACAACATAATTCTTGTGTTTGGTGGCATCAAGGTTGCAGTCTTTGTTACAAGATTTTTTTCCTCTCACTGTGAAATACTGGTTACATGTTCTCAGCTTTCATTGTTTGTTACTCAAATAGCATATAGCTTATAACACACACACACACACACACACACACACACACACACACAGGTACACATGTACACATGCACACACCCAGCATTGGGGGTTGGTTAGCATCCTTGCATTCTGCAAATCGCCATCATTTGTTTCTATCATGGTGGTTATGTGAAATGGGAAAATCACTAACAAGGATTCTTATTACCCAGCTAGAGAAGTTCAAAGTCTGGGGAGAAAGGACTTTAAAATTTTGATATAAAACTCTCAGGATATTTTGCAACAATAAGTGTTGTCTGTCATTCATATGCCTGTATAGAAGTAAAATTCCCTACAGAATAGAGTCTGTTCTGAAATACATAACAAATAAATCCTTTCTTAGACTGTGTATTATTATATATGGGAGTAGGGAGAACAAAGGCAACTAAAATGATACATTCTGCATGTCTTCTTGCTATTGTATTTTCTGCTGTGTTCTGCACTAAGGGAAGTAAAATAATCCCCAAAGATCCTGTTTCACTTGGGAATACCACTTACAGTGGAAAAGTAGCATCAAATTAATTCTTGATATACACTTTCAAAGCTATGGCAATTTTTCTGCATTTTTTAAAAATCTCCAAATATTTGTTGTTTAATGTAACCTTCACTAAATCTCTGATCACAAATGAATTGAAACCTAGCAATATGCTAATGCAGAACTGTGTTCTGCTTGATAGAGGATTTTAAAGGAACTCTAGCCTTTTTTCCTACACTTTAGTGAGCTGGGATGAAGAATCAGGCAAATGAGCACCCTTTCTTTCCTCAGGAAAAACTCCACCCAGACTCTGCATCAGTTTTATCTTCTCTGACAAAGGGATCCAGAAGCTATGAGCCCAGTCAATCTCCAACCACCTATGGGGAAGGAACCACGCTTCCTCCGTATCAAATCACCCTGACCAACAGGAAGAACATTCTAGACTTGTGCCTGGAAAGAGATTTCGGACAAAGATGTAGGTCTGAGTTGCAGAGGTTCAGAAATACTTTACCCAAATTCTTCCCAGAGCCTTCTTGTTTTCAGTCCTTCTTCCTTGGGATGATTCTGGCCGTTTGTGATTCCATTTTAATGCATTAACATAATTATACCCTTATATTTCAGATCATGACTCAACTGAATCCCTTGTTAAGCCTTACATTTACACAGATGTAGCATGTTCAGAGTCTGTCTGTGACACAAGGAACATGTGTTAGTGGGAGACACTGTCAAGAGGTGGTAGTAACTGATCTTGGCCTGCTTTCTAGAGGGAACAAAAGAGAAGACAACTAATGGGGCTCCAGGAATGGCTCTGTGATTAAGAGCACTTGCTGTTCTTGCCGCAGAATAATTTGGTTCCCAGGATTCATGTCAGGGGGTCCACAGTTGCCTGTGATGCCAGCTCTAGGGGATCCAATATTTTCATCTGGCCTCTGGGACATCAACACAGACGTGACAGATATCACTGCCCCCTCCCCCGACACAGACACACACACACACACACACGGGTGCACACACACGTGCAAGCACACATAGAAATACACATAAATAAGCATAAGTCTTTAAGCAAAGAGTGGACCACCTAAAATCACAACTTTTCAACTTATTCACCTACAAGGTCCCTCGGATTTTCTATCAGGGTCAGCTCTTTTGATGCTGATGGACATTGCACTGGGTGGAAAATCCAAGCCCCTACTGCTTTCTCATACCAATCACAGGTCTGAATGTCAGCTAAGGCTTCTGTGCTATTTTGTTGCTATCAAATGGCATGCATGAATAATCAGGCAATGATGCTTTAAATTTAAGGATAAACAGCCTGCTACATCTTGATAGCAAAACTCACTGCAGCCATAATCAGTCTCTGCTAAATTTAGCTACACACAACTAATGACCAGAGCAAAGCTACATTACCCCAAGGGCAGGTCAGTGCTGACAGTTATGACCTCCAGTAATGGCAATCTGCTTTGCCACTGTCCTTTATAGAGTATCACAGTCATATGCATGGAGGTGGCAGTAGAAATATTGTAGACATGGCAATTTACCTTGTAAACAAAGTGGTTATAAGTGAATGTGTGCACAGCTAAAAGCTCTGATGAGCTAGAGTTTACCAGCATGGCGCTGAGGGCCTGCCTCTGACTGTGAGCACACTTAGTCTCTGATAGCCTATGAAGTAAAATCCACCCATGATGTTAACTACAAGGATAAATTTGAAGAGGTTACACATGGGTGACCCTAACACCTTAATAATATGATCAGATGGTGACATCAGAAGTTATTACTGAGACTCAAGATAGAAGCTAAGACCCACTGGTATCTCCTGGCAACCAGCTTGGTGTTAGATACTTCTGTAGCAGCTATGATAAAAGCCTGGCCACAAAGCTTTAGGAAGTGTGCATTTGGGCACACTAGTTTGATGATGGGCTGGTCCCTGATGGCAAGAAGTGGTTGCCAATAAAGCATGAGGTAGGTTGCATGAGCAGTCGGGAAGCAGAGAGAGATGGATGCCAGAGCCCAGCTTGTTTTCTCCATTTTATTCACTCTGGTACACCAACCCGTGGGATGGTGCTGGTACACCAACTATGGGATGGTGCTGCCCTCATTCAGCTTGGGTCTTCTATCCTCAGTTAAACATTTCTGGAAACACCATCATAAATGTGTGTTTCCACAAGGATTCTGAATGCAATTGGTAATGAAGATTTCTGACCATAGTTATTGTAAAGAAATAAGAGACAACGCTCTTGGGAACCAGACTAGGGTTTAGAGATCCAAGGGGACCCCCTGGAAGTGTCGATCTGATGTGTGGCTCATCAGAATTGCATTGGAATTATGTTGCCATTGCTCCATTGCTTGCCAGGTCATAGTTTGATGTTGTCATGCATCTGTAATTCTACATCTCTGCTTCCTCCTGGGTGACACTGTTTCTATTTGCTTCCCTCTTAATTAGATGCTTAAGAAGTTACTACTGTCTCATGACTTCCTGCACCTCAGAGTCCTCCTTCTCTTTCTCTTCCTTATTCGTCCTTCCTACCTTCATTCTGTCACTCATCCCCTTCTCCTCATTCTCCTCCTTCCTTCCATTCCTTCTTCCTCTCACTCTTCTCCTTCTCTTTCTTTTATTCTCCTTTCTTCTATCTTTCTTCTCCTTATTCTTCCTTTTCTTCCTATTCTTTCTTCTTCCTCCTTTTCCTCCTCTTTCTCCTCCTTCAGCATTTTTTTCTTCTGTTGACACACCTCACCCTTTAGGCTCAGCTGTATGGCTTCTTCAAATATCCCACATGGCTGGGTACACAGCATCTTCTCAAAGAAGAAACTCATATCAAAGTATTTTGATGCCCTTTGACACTGCAGACATCTCTACATCTCTGCCTGCATGATCTACGCCCATTTATTGCAATCCGGGCCCATTCATGTTTATTTTAACTGGTGACAGCTATAGTAGCAAGAATGTGTGATACAAAAATGTTCCATTATGTATAAGAAGTAACTCAAAAGCGTGTAACAGGTTCTCAGCGGACTTTCTTCTACAGTCTATGCAATAAAATTGGGAAATCAAGCAATAGTAATTGCTTAGGGTGTGAAAGTCTAGTTGGGTTTACTGTGCTGTGGGAACAGCAGCATCTCTAGAGGATAAATAATAAAACTCCAAGTAACAGTAGTCAACCAGTCATTTCCCAGTAGAGGCATGCCCAAACAGGCATTTTCAGGGACCAGCCCACTGGAAATACATTGATTGTACAGATAAATTGTTTTCAATAAAGTCATATATTAACTATCCTTCTTCTGATTCAATGGCTTCCAAAGAGCCTTTAGATTAAAGAGCCTTTGCCTCAGTTTGATTTAGGGGGACTACTGCCCATTATACAACAGGCTGGTTCACAAAGTATTATCCAGATGGAGCCACAGAAGAAAATTAAAAAAAAAGAAAAAAGAAAAAAATCGACTCATATGTTCTAAGACTAATATAGAATTGAGACAAACATTCAATTATTTGAGAAATGTAGTAAGCTGATAATCAAAATGGCCCATGGCCAGTCTGTTACTACCACCTACCTATCCATGGGAGCAGTAGATTGGACATTTCTTACATATATTCTGGATTTAACATGCAGCACCGGCATAGGTAAGGATAGTTAGCATATTATTTGATCTACTTGAAAGATCCAGAGGTCCCAGTCACCTTTCAGTCTATGTGATGTGTGGTGGCACATATCACCTTAGCACTTAGATGGTGGGGTGAAAGGATCAAGATTTTAAGGCCAACCTATGCTACATGATATTCAAAACCAGCCAGCATTCCATGAGGCGATGCCAGAAACAAACTAGCAAACACTGAAGATGGTCTTATGAATATAACCCCAGATTAAAGAAGTTACCACAGAGTACTGATGCCTGCATACCTACGCCTAGCGCGGTTAAGTTATGGATTTAGGTTAAGTTATGGATTTAGCCCAGGTGCCTGCCAGCAGATGAATGGGTAAAGAAAATAGATGTGTATGTGCAAGCAAGGAGTTCTTTTCAGCCAGGAAGAATGAAATTACACTGTTTGTGCAGAAATGAATAAAAGTGGAGGCTATCATGGTAGGCAAAAGAAGCCAGCTGCGGAAGGTTTCCTCTCATCTGTGGAAACAAACAAGCAATCAAGCAAAATGGAATAACTAACCTGGAAGTAGACAATAGAGTATCAAGGGGAAGAAGGGGAGGGCACAAGGAAATGGTGGAGATGGCACAATCGTTTACAGCTTAGTGTATGCATTATGAGAGTGCCAGTGTTTCCTATTCATTTGTGCAAGTAATATACGTTCATAATTCTAGTGAATAGTTAGAGGAGAGGGCGCGATGACCTATACATTATTTCAACATGTATTGTTATGTATTTCTTTCCTTTGAGGTAGGAAGAAGAGAATGGTATTGATTGATGAAAAATCTACCTGAGATTGAGGCAGTAAGTACTTTAGTAGTCAAGAAATGACTATGTAAGCCCTTTCCTTGCCATTTCACTCTCTTCACTGGTCTCCTGAAGGTTTGTGGGTTCATGCACCTGTGTACCAGACACTGGCTACTTATTTTTTCAGGCTATACATTTCATATCTGTTGAACTTAGGTTTAACCTAGTGCAGTATCCTCACTTTGTCTTCTGAGATCTTGGAAATGTGGAAGGACTCTGATTAAGGACAGTCAGGGAGCCAGTGCATACACGTTGGCAAAAAAAAAAAAGCAGTCAGTGGCCAACTGTTTAATGTTGAGATTGGTTAAAAAAAAAAAACAAAAAACAGCGAACTCGCGACTTGTTTACAACATTCTTCAAGATTCTGACAAAAGCAAATTGCAGAAAGAGGGGGTTTTGCCTCATATCCTGGACCAAGTCTTGAGAAGTTGACATTAAGTATGAGAAATTGCTTGAGGTCAGCTGGGTTTCACTGTGATGGATAATTCCAGAAAGTACACTACATCTTCATTCTCTGCAAAGTGGCTTCTGTGAGCCTCCTCTATGCGGTGGGGAGGTGGGATGGATGGAAGCGGGGTTGAGGAGGTGGGAGCCCACTTATATCTGAAACTTCATACACAAGATTATTTGGCATCCTTCAGTCAAAGAGACCATTCTGAATAGAACTTGTTTGATTGTGGGGGTGGTTATGTGATACTTTCAGCTTTAGAGCAGCAATTCTCCACCTCATTAATTCTTCATTCAAAGTTCTTCATTGTTTAAACACTAGCTGTTTGTCTCCTGCTCAGAGTTGCTGATTTGGAAAGAATCCTCCTGCATTCATTAACCACAGAGGCTTCCCAGGGCCTTGCTTGCATTATTGTATTAAATGAGCGGCTGTTTTTATGGCCCATCATAATAAAACAAAAATCTCAAGATCGATATCCTACCATCAAACAACC
This sequence comes from Rhynchomys soricoides, assembly GCA_019843965.1. NCBI lineage: Eukaryota > Metazoa > Chordata > Mammalia > Rodentia > Muridae > Rhynchomys > Rhynchomys soricoides. Next base: position 3,905,125 of record JADRCH010000061.1, read on the forward strand.
ACACTGATTAAAAGAGCCAATCCAGTGAGATGGTCCCAAAATCTGCTTTTGCCAAATTGGTAGTGAGTGTGCAAACGTCTAAGACCTCTGCAATATAGCTTAAAGATGCAATCACAGCAACCAATATTGTAGAGATGCACAGTACATACAGTACTAAGGTAATTGGTGCAAGAAGAATCTTGAAAGGTGGGATGATCTGTAGCCTATGCAAGAGTTTGGCCGTGCCTTGAAGCATTTAAAGTGAATTGCAGGAGCTAGGAACCCCATAGCAACAAACTGCACTGGCTTTTGATGGCCTTAATTTTGTTCTTTTCCCCAGGCCCCGCCTTTCAGCACAGGTTCCACTGATGCCCAAATATTCATCCATAGATTTTTTAAATATAAACTTCTAGAGGTTATCCATGTATGAAGAGATTAAGCCTACGGTTTTAATCCCAGTGTGGCTTTGCTCCCAGTGTCCTCAGCTTTGTTTCTCTCTGCAGCTCCAAGTGACAAGCATTCCCTTCTCCTACCATTGCCAAACCCCGCCCCCATCTCTGGAGAGAGAAGCATAGACCACTTTTTCTATCTAGTACATAGGAACTTTCTTCCTTAGTCCTGTGAGGATCTGCAGGTGCAGAGATGATATTTTTTGCCTGGATTTCTTTTTTATGTTTTTTCCTCCTTGAAAGTTTATGTTGCACCTATCACTCTGTGGTAAGTGGAGGGGATCTAGACAGGTAATGTTGGGAGTCTCAGGGAAATGGTAAAACCAAATATGCCATTATGGTCTGAAGACTGGTTTCGCTTATGAGGAACAAGTGCAGGGATGGGCTTTCCCCTCAAGTTCCCATAACCCCAAAGACTGGAACAAACTAAAGGGAACAAACTTGGTGCGCCCCCTCTCCTTGATGCTCCACCCACCAGGAAAGAGAAAGTTCATGCTATACAACAGGCTGAAATTTAAACTTTATATCAAGAGCTGGGGCAAACTTTTCCCTAGGATGTTGACTTTTCTTAGTGATTATTTGCAGTCCCTAAATGTAATTTACTCCTTTAAAATTGCATGGAATTTCCACTTCCCCTGCTTCCATAAAGACAGAATACACCACACACACAAATACATGTATATATACATATACATATACATATATATTTACATGTATATGGGTATGCTGTCTTTACACACATATATGTATACATATACACATACATATACACACAGATACACATACATGCATATACACATACAATATATACACACATACATATACACATATTATGATGGTTTGTATATGTTTGGCCTAGGACATGGCACCATTAGAAGGTGGCCTTGTTAGAGTAGGCGTGTCACTGTGGGCATGGATTTTAATACTCTCATCCTAGCTGCCTGGAAGCCAATCCTCTTTAGCAGCCATCAGATGAAGATGTAGAACTCTCAGCTCTTCCTGTACCATGCCTGCCTGGATGCTGCTATGCATCCTGCCTTGATGATAATGGTCTGAACCTCTGAACCTGTAAGCCAGCCCTTAAATGTTGTCCTTACAAAAATTGCCTTGGTCATGGTATCTGTTCACAGTAGTAAAACCCTAAGACATGTATATACAAATTGTAATGGCTATTCCTGGTTGTCAACTTGACCATATCTGGAATGAACTACAACCAAGAATTTGAAGACTCACCTATGTTCCAGATCTTGAGGCTGGGAGACACAAGTTTCTGACCTGAATCTTGCTTGGCATGGAGATCTTGAGGCATAGTGGCTATGAATCCCAAAGACTAAGGCAAGGAGATCTCTGAGTTCAAGGTCAGCCTGGAACAAAACAAGTTCCAGATCCAGGCGTGGTGGTACACACCTTTAATCTGGGCCACACCTTCTGCTGGAGACCTATATAAGGATATTGGAAGAAGGAAGATTTGCTCTTCTTCACCTGCTTGCATTTACTTGCCAGCACATCTGTTGGAATTTACTAGCCTTGCAGGACTGAGCAACTACTAGATTCTTGGACTTCCGATTCACAGCTGACTATTGTTGGGGAGTTGGACTACAGACTGTAAGTCATAACAAATTCACTTACTGTATAGAGACTATCCATAAGTTCTGTGACTCTAGAGAACTCTGATTAACACACACACACACACACACACACACATATATGTACGTGTATATGTGTGTGTGTGTGTGTGTGTGTGTGTGTGTGTGTGTGTGCCTGTGACTTGTTGTTGATACTCTCCTATAATGACAACCCTCCTGGATGTACTAAGATTATATACCTTTTACCCTGTTAATCCATCTGTGGCTAATTTATCACTAATTCATATATTGATCCACTACAAGGTAAAGAGTCTGCTCTTTGCCCCTACACTTGTTCAAAGGGAGGGTTGAGGACAATGGTAATTACTCTAGGTTGTGGTTATTTAGCAACATACTGACTTCCTTAACCTGTGTAACTATTTCAGTATTTTGGGGATGCTGGTAAATATTTTGCGATGGGAGTAACTATTGCTCCCTTGAATTGGCATCTATGAAGCACATGTTTTATGTCTTCCATTTGGACATAAAGGTCAGAAGAAGCTCTTTCATTTCTGGGTCCTCTGGCTAGCAAAGTTAGGAATTCTGAGGTACTCAGAAAATGCTTCCTGAGCTTTTTTCATAAGTTGAAGCAAACGTAGCTTGAATACGTAAGTTTTAACAAACAAAGATGTAGCACCTTTGAAAACGAAAGTTCAAGAGCAGTGATTACTCAGGGAACTGATTTGTAGGAATCCAAAGGAGATGTCTTTGGATAAGCACAGGAATTGGGAACATGGTGATTGTGCATGGAAGGAGGAGATCCTCAGTGAGTAGAAGCTTCCTAATTGTGCAGCTGCAGTCTCCCATGAGTCAAGTGGTCTCATAGTTCTCCACCGGTACAGAGACCTCTCCTAATGTAAATGTAAATTTCATCTCACCAAAATGGAGTTTTGTGCTTCATTTTAGGAGACTGGGGGGGGGGGGGAGAGGGTTTTCCTCTCTCTCTCTCTCTCTTTCTTATACTGGCAGATTTTCAGTTTCCTCTCCTTCAAGTAATCAACATGTCAGAGCAGCATATTCTGAACCTCTCCAGTGTCGATACATGTTTTAGAAATCATGAATGAATGCACATATTCAGTTGGGAGAAGCTCAGTCTTGTTAACAAATGTCATCAGATTCTGAAAGCCAGAAACACGTTGTCAGTTTGTTAGTTTCTCACTGGAAGTGTAACTGTCAAGTCTCAGAACCTTCTTGGGAGGCATGTGGCCCTTAATCAGCTCATATCTCAGGTGATCCAAAGTCAGTTTCATTTAGGCCTGTGACTTGCTTTCCTAGCTGAACAGAAGCCTGCCTCTGGAGCCTGTTCTGGTTGAGATAGTACACACCTCCACTCAAATCCCTGATGATCCTCACATCTTTGCCTCCTTGAGAGCTTCATTGCTCTCCCAATCCATCACATGATAGTTTATAATTTAACTCTCCATGGGAAATCTCCAGAAACAAACTGGCTTGAATTACTCATTGTAATCATTCATAGCAGACATTATTCCTTTATGTTATGCATAAATACAATTAGACTTAGAAAACAAAAAAATTTAATTCAGTAAGTTCTTATACTCCTAAGGGTAAACATTTATATATAAACCCATATCTTCTACTTCTTAGTTCATATTACTCTAATTTTTATCTTGATATTGTTAGTATTATTGCATATATGTGCATATAAAGGTTAGAGACTGATGTCTGTGTCTGGTATCTGCTTCTGTCATTTCTTGTCTTTTGTTTTTGTAGCAGAGTCTTACTCTGTAGCCTGAATGGCCTGGAAATAACTCTATAGACCGGGCATGTCAGAAGCCCATTTTTGTATGCCACCACAGCCAACTTTCACCTTATTGTTTAGGGCTTCTCACTGAACTTGGAACTCACCAACTCACCTATACTGGCTGGTCATATGAACGCTGTCTCTATCTCCCCAGTATTATAGGCACATGATGTCATCCCTAGGTTTTTTAGTTAGAAGGTAGGAATCCAAAGTCAGGTCTTTATATTAGCTCAAAATACTTTATTGACTGAGACATTTCCCTAGCCCTTTTCTCATATAAAACATGAAGTTTAAGACACACACACACACATATATTCTTGCCATATATATATATTCATACAAACACATATATACATATATGTATATATGTGTGTGTATGTATGTTTTCCTATACATGCACACACATACACACACACATATATACATCATACATATATGTATATAAGAGAAAGAGAGACAGAGACAGAGAGACAGAGAGACATAGAAAGATAGAGAGAGAAAGAGAGAGAAAGAGAGAGAGAGAGAGAGAACTGCATATCTAAATGAGTTTTTAACAAATCTAGCAAACTCCAGTCATACCACCCAGCATTTCATTTTCAACTATCGTTCCTGACACCTAAGTCATTCTGTGCTCCAGTAGTAAGTCACCTTGTTCAGAAATTGTATATTCCCTGGATTCTACGTGCATAGACTAAGGCTTTTTTTTTCCTTTATATTTGTTTGCAAGAATATTTTAGTCATTATCATTTAGTGTTCATTTATCAAAGATTTCATTCAAGCATACCCAATACCAGGCATTGTGTTGAGCACTGGAATCCTAGCCAATTAGAAACTAAAGAGTCTCTGGTCTCAAGAAGCTCATAGTTTAATAGAGGACAAAGGTGATATATGAATAATCACTCAGACATTAGTGGATTAGACTAAGTGTAATAAAAGAGAAATGTAAACTGTGAAGAAGACAAAGAGCTGAAGAAAATATGACCTCACCAGGGAAGGAAGTCAAACTTAGAGACTTGTCTCAGAGAAGCAAGAACAAGGTTTAGTCTGTTTTCTTATTTGTCAGATCAGTGTGTGACATTTCAGATAGAAGTTACTTGATTGAAAATCTCACTAGTTTGCAAATGGGCTCCAGAATTAACTCCAAGTCTATGGCTTCCTCCCCCAAACTCTTACTTCATTCATCAGGTAATATGAGAGACTGACATACAGATTCATGCCAGAATGAGCCAAGACATGCAATGTTCTGAATGTTGGAGTTCTCCTAATCTGCACACTGAAACCCTCATCTCCAGAAGAGTTGTATCAGGATGCAGAATTCTGGGCAAGTGGTTAGATTATGAGGGTGACATTGTAACAACTGGGATTAGCCACTTTTAAAAGAAGGTCAGAGAAAGATCCAAAACTCAATAAAATGAACATCATAAAATCTTGTTTCCAAACAAATCATTCTTTAAACTGCACGATCTCATGTCTGCACACTCTTTGTTTCCAAGGCTTCAAGATTCCCAGTCTCTGAATCTTTGCTAGGATTAGCCTACTTGGTCACTTTCCTGGGTTAGAGACTCAGGTCCACAGCTTTCCCAGGCTGTCATTGTACACTGGCAGTACTCCAGTCCTGAGGTCCTGTGGGTGGCTATGTTCTACAGGTTCACCAGCCTCCACCAGAGCAGAAGTTTGCATGGTCTCCTAGATTGTCCTAAATATCCTTTGGATCTAGGTTGAGGCTCTTCATGCACTCTGCTCTTTGGCAAAGTCGCTGACATATGGATGTTGGCAAGAGTCACAGCTTGAACCTTCCTGAGCAGGGCCCAGGCAGCACCTGGGATGAGTGAGTCATAGCTGGGTTGAGAGAAGTGTTGAACCAGAATTTATAGGGTAAACTATTGATATGGTAGAGGACAGCATGACCTGTGAGAACCTTAGGCTTTACCCTCAAAGTCATATTTTGGGACTTTGATAGGAAAGGAAGCTTAGTATCTCTGAAGTGTTTCTGGGTCAGGGTCATTCTTCTAAAGTCTCTATGAGCCATCCCCCACTTCCTTCCACACATATTAATCTCTTTACTAGACCGTCTACTGGCAGCACCCTTGGTTTTTGTCTTGCAAACACTTGCTTATTTGTTACACAGCTAGGCCAAGAGGATTCATGTCTTTGTCTTCTGCTTGTCTTTTAATGATGAATTCTTTATGTAAATCGCTTCTCTGTTCTTGTGTTTTATTACGCGCAGTTAAAAGAAGCCATGCAGCACTTTGAATGCTTTCCTGCTTAGATGTTTCTTCTCAAGAAATCCTAGTTCATCACTCTTAAGTGCTGTCTTCCATGAAGCCCTGGGACACACTCAATTCAGTCAACATTTTTATGACTTTGGAACAAGGATGACCTTCTCCCTAGTTTCTGATGTCCCCTTTCTCATTCTCATTAGAGACCTCACCTAAAAGGTTTTACTGTCTATATTCTGGAACAATCTGATCATTGCTTTGCATGCAGCTCTTTCTTTCTGGGCCTTGCCAGAACCTCCATCAGTGTTCCAACAATGGCCATCCTGGTTGTACCTAGAATGTCCTATCCTTTAAAATATTTTTAGCATCTACTCACAGCTCAGTTAGACCTCCTTTCACATCTTTGTTTGCATTTGTTATTGAATTAGTTATACTCCTTAAGATCAATTTGAGATCTTCCTCCAGTTCTTGTGATATAATAGAAATTTATTAGCATATAGCAATTGGCAGAAAGCTAGGAAGGACAGTATCAAGAGTTGGGTATCTACCAAAGTTAGACCTTCTAACTATTTCATCTCATCAGAGCAGAAGAAGAGGGAGAGGGGAAGAGGGGAGAAGAGGGCAAGAGAATGAGACAAGAAGAGAGAGATAGAGACAGAGAAGATCTACACACCCAAACCCCTTTAGTAAAGTAATAAGCCCATTCATGAGAATAGACTTCTAATGGACTGTTCACCTATCAAAGGTTGCAGTTAATGTTAAAAAGGAATCAAAGCTCATTACAAGCTTTGGAGGAAAGGAACACTTAAACTCTAGCAATCCCTCTTGCCCTTCTGCATGTGAGAGGTAACATGACAACATTTTGAAATGAGAAGCAAGTTTTTCTTAGTACATTGATCTTGTACTTCAGCTTTGGGGGCTGTAAGAAATAAATCTCTTTTGTTTCTCTGCCATCTGGCTTATGGTAGTCTGTTATAGTAATTCAACTGGAGAAAAACATGACACCAGGACCAAGGTTAGGACTTCAACTTAACAACGTACGCAGGTCTCAGTGGGTAAACTGTCCAAACAGTATATATGTCTAGTAGGCACAGTGACCCTTCTGTAATCCCAGAACTTGGGAGGCGGAAACAGAAGTTCACTAGAAGCTGACTAACTAGACTCATTCAATCATGAACACTAGGTTCAAGTGTGAGACAGTATTATTATGTGAGGGAGCCAGTGATAAGGGAAACACACAGTATCAATGCTTTCATATATGCAAACACAAATGAATGGCAACACACATGTGAACACTTATACATACACATACAGTACATGTACAATAATATAGTAAATGCATAAATATAAAAGTTTTGGGACTATGTTGTGTTTAGAAACTTAGAGTTTAGAGGAAGTTTCTTGCAAAATCCTACATTACAGTAGATGGACTACTATGGCTTGTATATAGTTTGTCCACAAAACTCACGTTAGGCTTAATTTCAAAATATAATGGTTATGGAGGCCTGTAAAACCAGTAACAGGTAGAGTTCATTGTATGATTACTGGGTCGTGCTTGCCATCAGGAGGGGATTAATCCTAGTCTTGCAGAACAAGTTGCATCTTGCAGGGTTCAATTAGTCCCAGTAATGTAGACTGTTATAAGAGATAGGGAGGTTCTTGCTACAGTCTTGCTCCCAATTTTACATGTGGTATTTCATTCCTGCATATACCCTAGTTTGTTTTATGTTGCTGTGATAAGTACTATGACCAAAGGCATCTTGGTGAGATGATGAGGCTTATTTTAGTTTACAGGTATAGTCAACCATAAAGAGAAGCCAAGACATGAACTAGAGTCAGAGAGACTTGAAGCAAAACCTAAAGACCAATATAGCTTATGTATTTGCTTTCTTGATTTGCTCAGCTACCTTTCTTATGTATCCCAGGGCCATCTGCCCAGAGACAGCACCACCAACAGAGAGCTAGATGTTCACACATCAACTACAATTAAAAAGATGTGGAGTAGATATGTGGCCACAGGCCAATCTAATCTGGGCAATTCTTAGTTAAGATGTTTTACTCTGAAATGACTAGTCATGTCAAATTGACATAACTGAACAGCACATATACCCTTCTGTTGTATGATGCTGTCTACACAGTACAGCTGTCACCAGTCAAAGCTGAGCTGATACTGTCTCCATGCTCTTAAACCACAGAGAAGGAGGATGGTAAATCTGTAATTTATATCATACCCAGAATCAAGTGATTTATTACAGCAACTTAGGCTACTAAAGGTAATTCTAATGAGAACTGAGAGGGAAGAAAAGGAGAGGTGCAGTGAAAGGTTTAGTATTCTTATAGAATGTTTAAGTGGTTCTGGACACAATTTGGAAGAAATGCTGACCACAATGGTCATTCTGATGAGGTTTCAGTTGGGAATGAGGAACGTGTTATCAATAACTTAAGGAAACATCGTTTTGATTATGACCTGATGCACCTTGGCTCAGTTATTCTCAGTTCCTAGTCTTTTATGAAAAGTAGAAATTGTGAATAGTAAGATCGGGTATTTGACTGGTGAAATCTGAAAGCTGTATGTTGAAAATCTTACTTGATTTCTCCTGAGTCCATATAATAAAATTCAAGAAGAAGAATTCAACTTAAGATTGAATTGCTAATCAAAAGAGAAGCAAAAGATGAAAGGTCTTGGCCTATCCTCAGTGGATAAAATGAGAATACCTGATACAAACAAACACAACTATGGCCAAGTGATTCTGAGATCAAACTGCCATGGATGGGCCAGCTTGATAGAAGCGGTTGCTATGCATCAAAGTGATAGAAAACGGTACCAAAGGCATTTTGGAGGCCACTCTGGGTGCCCTTCCCACACTGGCTCTAGAGTATAGGGACCTAGACACACAAAAATTTTAAACTTTTAATTCCCATGTTTTGTCACTTGCTCGTGGCTACAACAGGGAGCATCTTAGTAGACACAAGTGTGATCTGAGCTGTGCTAACTGCCATTTAAAGAGAGTTTTGGCAGCGCGTAGGCATGAAGTGCCATCTTTATAAACCTAGAAAGAAAACACATCAAAGAGAAGCCTGGCTTCTCTTTGTGAACTCTTTGTGAATCAACACTGCTGATTCACAACTTTTGGCCTGTGGAAACCATGACTATGTGACATAGGCACAAAGCTACCCTAGAGACAAAGGTGATTCAGAGCTATGGTGGCAGAGCTACTGTCTCAGATGTCTAAGATGTATGCAAAAGGCAGAATGTCCACACCAGTGTATCTTAAGGGGAGGACTTCTGCCAGGGAGGACCCGTAAGACCAATCTTTATAGTTGAATGAGATTCACTTTACAGTTTTCAGGTTTACTTGTAGCCTGGGTTCCTTTCTTCACCCCCATTTTGCCCACTTTTGGAATGGCAGTAGCTGACCTATACTGGCCCATCTCACTGTGGTATTTTGGTATTAGTTACTTTGATTTTTCCAGTTTAGCTTGGGGCACACTGCACCTTGAGTCCTACACAGACCTGATTTACATGGTATCTAGGTGAGATTTTGGACCTAGAATTTAAAGTTTATGCTTGGATAAATTAAGAATTTTTGAGATGATTGGAGTATAACAAAGTATCTCTCATGCAAATAAGACATAAATGTTAGAGGTTTGATCCAAAACTATATATTTGCATCCTATTAAAATCCATTTTAAAAATCCTACTGTTAGGGTGACATTTTAGAAAGTGGGCTTTTAAGGAGGTCTTTGGGATCTAAATCGGGTTAATATCCTTATGAAAGATTCCTGAAGGAACCACTTTTTCAGTCTACAAATTGATAAGAATGTAAGAAAGGGTCCTTTGTGAACCAGAAAGAGGCCCTCAGCAAATAACAAACCCTTTTTCTTATTCTTGGACTCATTACCTTCTAAGCTGCAAGACATAGTTCTTTACTTATATGCTCCTCCCTGTTAAGGCATGTATATGAGGAATGATCCCATTCTCTCTCTCTCTCTCTCTCTCTCTCTCTCTCTCTCTCTCTCTCTCT